>SSNR01000146.1:1373046-1457268 GCA_006937965.1 Callopanchax toddi | reverse complement strand
GTGTATAAGAGACAGCCCCTTACCTGATCACAGCGGCAGCAGCAGGTAGCCAGGGGGCGCCACGTTGACTGTTCATGCAGCAAAAGTTGTGCTTTTTTATTTATTTAGTTAGTTTATTTATTTATTACGGTACTTACTTTGCTCTTTACATGAGATGAATGGTGTGTTCAGCAGTTTGTCAAAATAAATAAATAAAATGTTTTTTTTAAAGAGACAATTTGGCGCCCCCTCCAGCAGAGGGCGCCCTAGGCAATTGCCTAATCAGCCTATGCCTAGAACCGGCCCTGGTTCTGATCCAGGTCTCCAGACTTTGTGAAGGAATTTTTTTTTTTTTGGACTTTGACTGATTTTTCACTTACTTTCTATTTTGTTTATTAAGTCACATAAACTTGACCTTTGACCTTTTAGTCATTCCAGCAGAGAAACCCTAAAAATTTAATTTAAACTTCACTCTTGTAGCTTGTGTCTGAAAACGTTGCATCATTTAAACCATTTTAAACTTGTCCTCCCTCTTTAACTTCATCCCTCCTTCTTCTGATGATGTCGAGCTCCTCACTAACTCATTTAATGATCACTGCCTTTTGATTCTGGATCAGGTTGCTCCACTCAGAACCAGTCACAGCTCTAGTGTCTCCAGGCCACCTTGGATGAACAACCAGTCTGTGATCTTAGACGCTCCTGCAGAAAAGCGGAACGTCTGTGGAAGAAGACAGGTCTAGTTGTCCACCGTGAATATCTTAAAGATCTTCTAGAGGCTTATAACACAGCTGTAAATGACGCCAGATCTACTTTCTTCAGGAACCTCATATCCCAGAATAAGAATAACCCTAAAGTTCTTTTTGACACCATCTCCAGCATCGTTTCTTCTCCTCCTCAGCAGCTCAGTTATCTTCAGCTGATGACTGCAACACGTTCCTCCATTATTTTGTGAACTAGGTTCTAAATCTGAGATCCAGCATTCCACCAGCTCCACCATCAGTGAGGAAACCTCTCAGTGCTCCGAGTCCTTTGCCTCCTTCTCCACAATCTCTCTAATTGAGTTGACTTCTGTGATCAGTCAGATGAAGCGTTCATCGTGTTCATCAGATGTGCTTCCTCACTCTGTATTAGTCGGGTCTCTTCCCTCTATCGGTCCATCTCTGTTGTCTATAATCAACAGCTCTCTAAACCAAGGCTGTGTTCTGTCCCACTTTAAAAATGCAGCAGTGACTCCGCTTTTAAAAAAACCCAATCTTGACGCCAGCTCCACCAGTAGCTACAGACCCATCTCCAAGCTTCCCTTCATCAGTAAAGTTCTTGAGAAAGTTGTTGAATCTCAGCTCAGGTCCTGGTTCTCCAAGTCAAAGATCTCCGACCCCTTCCAGTCCGGCTTCCTTAAGAAGCACTCGACTGAGACTGCTCTAGTCAGGGTTTACAACGACCTCCAAATAGCTGCTGCTGCAGGTAAATGCTCCGTCATGATCCTGCTCGACCTCAGTGCAGCCTTCGACACCGTGGACCACAACATCCTACTGAACAGGTTCAATGTTCTAGCTGGATCTCAGGTTCTGCATTAGACTGGCTCACCTCCTACCTCTCCAACAGAACTTTCTCTGTGAAAACAGAAACCGTCTCTTCAGAGACGGCCTCCCTAACCTGCGGGGTTCCACAAGGTTCAGTTCTAGGGCCTCTACTATTCTCATTCTATATCCTTCCTTTAGCTGGCATCATCCAGTCCTTCTTTGACATCCAGGACCACATCTACGCTGATGACATTCAGCTGTATGTGTCCTTCATGCCCCACCAGTTAGACAGACTGGCCACACTAGTACTCTGCCTGACCCAGATCAGTAACTGGCTGTCCAGCAACTTTCTGGTTCTGAACGCCAACAAGACTGAGACCCTGATCATTGCTTCTCCAGAACTTCATCCTAAAATTGAAGAGGAAATATCTTCCTTCTGCTCCTCAGCCAAGCCCTCAGTAAGAAATCTGGGAGTTATCTTTGACTCAGTTCTAAACTTTGATTCTCACATTAAATCCATCTCTGGCTCCTGCTTCTTCCACTTAAGAAACATCTCAAAACTCCATAAAATAGTCTCAACTGCTGACCTGGAGAAAATAATCCATGCCTTCGTGTCTTCACGCCTAGACTACTGTAACGCTCTCTTTACCGGTCTGAACAAATCCTCCCTCAAACGTCTTCAAACCATCCAGAACGCAGCAGCTAGACTCCTGACTAAATCCAGCAGGCGAACTCACATCACCCCGATTTTAAAGTGATAATATGCAGTTTTGCTTGTTTTGGGCACCCTCTGGTGTCCGTTTTAAATCACTGCATTAAAAAGTTACCAGATTGTTTCAACTTCTAAACGCCTAAATCTACCTGGTGAAATGTCTCCTCAGCCTTCATAGCTTTCTACAGGAGCGGTTATTTACTCCTTCAATGAAATCAGCTGTGTTCAAGCAGGGAGAGATGGAAAAAAATCAGGAATCATGAGCTAAAAACACTCCAGCGTTAGCATAACAGCTAGCCACATTGGGTTAGCCTAACCCTCGTGAGACACGAGACTTCCTGGGTACCGTGACGGCGATGGAGATCTTGCAATCGTGGTATTCTGGATCTAATCACCAGATGGGGCTAAGTGACTTTTCATTAACTCTGTAAAGGGTCATATTAGCACAGACTGGCTCAAGGAAAAGATTTAAAAATATGAAAAAGTTGCATAATATCACTTTAAAGTCCCTTCACTGGCTCCCTGTAGAATTCAGAATCCAGTTTAAAGTCTTGGTTCTCACCTACAGAGCTCTAAACGGCCAGGCTCCTAACTACTTATCTCAGCTTCTTTCTCCACACACAGTCTCTCGTAACCTTCGATCTTCATCTCAAAACCTGCTGGCTGTTCCTCGCACCAAACTAAAAACCAAAGGGGACAGGGCCTTTCAGGCTCTGGCTCCCAGACTGTGGACCAGCCTGCCCCTGAAACTCCGTCTGCAACACTGTGGAGGCTTTCAAAAACATCTGAAAACTCACCTTTTCATCCAGGCAATCCCTCAATGAACATGTAGAGATGATACCTGCCTAAACTCCTGATCGTGTTTATTCTTCTCATTGTTTACTGTTGTGACTGTGTATATATCTTTGATCCTGATTACATTTTGCCCCTTCTACTGTTTTATTCGTATGTGCTCTGAAATATTTGATTGTACCTGTGTTGTACAGCGCTTTGTGATCCTTATCTGAGATAGGCGCTTTAAAAATAAAATGTACTTACTTACTTACTTACTATTTATTTATTTTAAATATTTGTACAGCTATGAACACCTGCAGATATGTTACAGCTAATTAAACAACTACAGATTTTTTGGCATCATAAACTATCATTTAAGTTAAGTAAAGAAAACCAGCAGACCAGTAGGATAAATTATTATTTAAAACAACTTTACTGAACATGTTCACTGAAAGTTTTTTCTGTTTTTGATTGTAGTCTCACAGAGTGTCCACTGGGTGGCAGTAGATACTTCAGATTTGATGCTTTAGTGCTCATGTGGGGGAGGGGGTTGAGAATTCTGGGTAAGTGTTTGAATATAAAAAAGTTGTTGCTGTTTTTAGTTTATTTCTCTCCCAGGTGACAGAATCTTTTTTCTTAAAGTCCTGAAGTTTGAATGAACTCTCATTGTTTATTTGTTTTTGCACTGGGAGGTTTGGTTTGTTCATCTCAATGAACGGAGGAAGAAAACTTTGATTCCCATAAAAGCGTCCAAGTCAAAGCAGTAACTCTTCTCCTGCAGTGACACCTGGTGGCCACGAGTGGAGCTACAGCAGCTGCTGCATGCAGCTTTTGAGATTCTGTAAATTTGTGATTATTAATAAAAACAACTTATTTTAGGCAAGGATAATTTACCTAAACTTTTTTGCAATTTTTTCAACCAGATTAATGTGTGAGCAGCTGATCCTGGATCTGGAGGCGACTTGTTTCTTCACGTCGCTGCAGAACGAGGCAAGTTGTTTTTGAAATTTAGAGAATTCAGTTTTGATTTAGAGATAAAATCAGAATGAATGAATCAGTTTATCAATAACAATATAAATGTGACGTGGCGACAACAAGAACTCTACAGTTTGTTTTGTTTATTCTAGAAGAAACAAACATTTATGCAGTTATCATTTATCCTGGGTAAAAAAATATAAACTAACAGCCAGTTTTTATATCATCTTTAAGAGGAAATGAAGATGAGACGATGTGGCTTAAACTCCTTTTTTAATATAAACAAACATGTCAGTCATGAAACAAAATCTATACAGCATCACTCTGTGTGTGTGTGTGTGTGTGTGTGTGTGTGTGTGTGTGTGTGTGTGTGTGTGTGTGTGTGTGTGTGTGTGTGTGTGTGTGTGTGTGTGTGTTGGGGGGTTGCTGTGAACCAGCTCACAACTTCCTTTGCTAGAGGAAACAACAGACAACTTCATGGAAATGCCGCAGTAAGTTTCAGTCCTATATGCTAATGAGGTCTGTCTGGGTGTGTGTGTGTGTGTGTGTGTGTGTGTGTGTGTGTGTGTGTGTGTGTGTGTGTGTGTGTGTGTGTGTGTGTGTGTGTGTGTTTTCTGACTCCAAGGTGTTGCATTCTTTCATCAGTCAGCATTCTCACTGAAACCATGGAACTCATTTGTTATAACAGCTTAGCTGAATCATCTTTTAGTTCACACAGGAATAACAAACAGACGGTTTCACCTCTGATTTATCCAAAGCAGAAACGTTAACACTGCAGCACCTTGATTCTGCTGTGGACCTGCTGCTGCGTTTGGATCACACAGATGGATTGTTCTAGAACAGTGTGCCCAACGTTTTTCGTGCCACGGAGTGGTTTCGTGCTAAACAACACTTTGTCTACACAGACCGGTCGTTATGAGTTCATTACAGGTTGATACCGCAATGTAACACACCGGTACCCGGCCTGGATCTTTCAGTCCTGATCAATAAATCAATAACTTTTTTTACTCAGTCGTTCTGACGGCCTGGTACCAAACGGCCCATGGACCGGTACCGGCATGTGACCTGGTGGTGTGGGACCGCTAGTCTAGAACATTTTGGTTTTAGAGTTTATGGTAGACTCAAACCATCAGCCCTCCACCGCCGTGCTGACACCTGGAATTGGTTGTTTGTGCTGCAGTGCATTATGGGTAATCACCTCCACTTTGCTCTCAGTTCCGATGAAACTTAAAGCCGCACTCTGGATTATTTCAGCAAGAGAGCAGTTTTTGAATCTAGCGTCCAAAGGCTCCTCCTCAAAACATCTCGACACGCGCGTCCGGTCGCGTGTGCGCGCGTGCACACAGCGCATATACTTCGGACATGAACTGTACAGCTCAATGTGTAGGGTTTAATCACTCACAGTTCACAATCTTATTCCAACAACACTACGAGGGTCTGATGAGCCCTCTCTGTCCCTGCTGCTTCTGATATTAGCTCTGTTAGCACCGAGCTGCTGCTGGACTCTGAAGCTGAACTTGACTCGGCCCTGGATGAACTTTCTGACCAAAATAAACGTGTAATCCTGTCAAGCCTTGCCATTCTGTGAGGTGAAAGGTTTAAAAATAAAAATAAATCCATCTTTAGCTGGAGAATGGGTAGGTTTTTAGTAGAAATGAGCCGTGAGTCCTCAGTGAACGGCTGAGACGGCAGAGAAACACACGGAGCATCCTGTACGATAGCGCCCCCTACTGGTACAGGTTTGGTCGATGCGCGTGCATGTTGAGAGAATGCAGACATTTGAATTTCATTGGCTGAAAAATGTTGGCGGCAAGAAATAATGGAAGGGGGTCTCTAGGAGGAAGGAGGGTCTTCATCAGAATGACAGATGTTGTGGAACTCAACCCATAGATCATAGTTTAGACCTGAAATATCATTTAAAACATTTAGAAAACTTTGATACAGAGAAAAAGGCTCCAGAGAGCTGCTTTAACCAACCTTAGATGAGCTGTGACGATCTTCTATCTGCTGCAACCTTCCAAACAACTTGCTCAGTCCTATTCTAATTGTCCTTTTGTGACGTTTGACCTGCTTACTGACGTGTGTAGAGATGCATTAATCATTTCTTTGAGTGTTGACCTCTGACCTCGAGGTGAACCTGCTAGGATGTCCACTCCTGGGAGGATTGGCAGGTGTCTAGTGAGTTTCCGTTCCCTCTGCAGATTGATGAGCAGCAACAGTTCTGGTTGATCTCTGTCTCGTTGCTAATCAGATCAGATCATGTGTTTTCAGTGGTTAGATAGTAATCATGTGGGAGGTTTTGACAACAACTCACTTCCTGCTGTGAACAAAGTAAAAAAAGGAACTTTGAGTTCATTCAGAATATTCCGTTTTTGAATCATCGTCACTGGTTGAGGCAGTAAATCCTGTTAGCAGTTCGGTTTATTCTAGCTGAAGTTCCCGGTCCTGTATTGATGGACTGTAGTAACTTTAATGAACATTCCAGATTTTATTTAGGCATTTATTTGCTGCCGAACTTGAAAACCTGTTAAACTGATGAGATTCCTAACAGGACCGGGACTTGTTCCTGAGTTTAGTTTTAATTCTATCTGATCCAACTGAATCAGCAGACCGTTCCAGTGCAGTCAATCAATCAAACGCCGTCTAATTTGTGGTTTCCTGTCTGGAATCAGCAGTCGGTGAATGTTCAACAGCCTGCAAAAAAAAAACAAAAAAACTGCAGAACAAAAGAAGTCAACCTGTGGGAGGTCATGGTTTCAGCTGCTGCCTGCAGGCATGCATAACCCTTTTAGTCTGCTGCAGCTTCTGCAACGACATGACTACACTGAAACCCACACACACACACACACACACACACACACACACACACACGCTCTGAGAGCGGTCACAGGAACAGAGGCTGGGGTAAAGGTTGACTCCAGTGTCTCTCTGTGTTGTCATGGTTTCATCTCAGTCCTCCTGAAGTGCTCTTTAGCAACACACATGCACGTTATATACACGTCCTGTCATTCATGACTGCAGCCACCTCAGTTGCCGTCTCCAGAAACGATTTTACTCTCCTGATCGAGCTGGTTTCTCTTCACTGGTCGCTGCTCTTCAGACTGTATTTTGGCCTAAGTCTGTGTCAGACCGGTCTGGCTTTTGGTTTTCTGGTTAATGCTGGAAACACAACGAGTAGCAAAACTTAATTTCAGTCACTAATTTATGTATTTCTTTGTCTCTGTGTCCCCCTCTGATGGACTGGAGATCTGTCCAGTGTGTCCCCCGTCTCTCGCCCTGTGACTGCTGTTGATAGACACCAGCTCCCTGTGGCCCTCATGGGATGGAGCCGTTTAGACGATGGATGGATGGATGGATGGATGGATGGATGGATGGATGGATGGTTTACAGACTCTGCCTCAGAAATGTAAACATCTTAGACTGACTGTGACTGGCATCAGGTCGGGTCTGCTACCCTCACACACCAACAGATTTTCATTCCAACTAACCACACTGACTGTCCTCAACTAGAGCACACTAGAACAGACCTCGCTCGACTGGGAATTCTGGGTAAAATCCTGTAGCGTGCCCCTGGCTTGAGCCTAAACCCGTCCACCCTGTGGAGGCAGATTGAGAGATTATCTTTCTGACGTAGCTTCACTACAACAGACCCCTTCAGCCCTTTCCTTCTCTTCTTCTTCCTTCCTTCCTTCTCCACCTGAGGTAGAACTTCTCCCCCAGCTCAGAGTAGGCAATCCACCTTTTTCTGATCAAGAACCGTGGTTCAGCTTTGGAGGCGCTGATCCTGATCCCAGGTGACCAAACTCAGCACCCCCTGAGCCTGAGCTCTGTAGACTCTGGTAACTCACAACTTATGTTTTATGCTTTGCTTTTTACCTCCTGTTTTTACTTGTTTTATTGTAAAAATGTACCAGGCAACAAAAAAAAAAAAAAAGGTGCAAAACTTAGAAGTCTTTTAGATTTTTTTCCTGCTTTCAACAATCCAGTTCTTCTAGCATAAATCAAACAACAATAAACTACCCTGGTGTGAATGAATAAAGAGGAGTTTAAATTTAAATTGGGAGTTGAAACCGAGATCTGAGAGTGACAGGATGCCAGGTTTCAGTTACGAGCTGGAAAACGAGTAGGAGGATTGTTTCACTAAGTGAGAAGCCTAGCTAATCTTAGCTACACAAGCTAATTTGAACACATTAAGTTTACTAATAGAAGCAGTAAAGAACTACATCTGCAACTGATTTAATGAGAAACCAACAAACAGAAATGAAAACAGTTCATTCCTGCAGCTAGCTTCATTTTAATGTCTGAGGCAGCCATGTTGGATTTTAAATTCCAATTTGGAATCTTGACTTTCATTTTCTCAACTAAGAAAGTTCAAATGGAATGCAGAATATTTACGTTTGTCTCATTAGATCAGTTATGTTTTGCTATTCAGCAAACATGCTGCATGCTAAGCTAATGTTAGCTAAAACATCCCTACCCTGCAGGCAGAATGTCCTTTATGACGTCTGAGTTTTTAATTCAGCTCTAACTTTGCTTTGAGCTGCAGTTTGTGCTCCTGTTTGCTAGTTTTCAGTTTGAATGTTTTTGTCGATGTTAAATGAAAGGAGGTCGAGGATGGAGCCTTGGGGAACTCCACACATCCCATTTTCACTTTAAAAACAAACAATTAACAGATGGTTTAAAGTGTGTGGTTTTTTTAGTGTCGGAGTTCACTGACCACAGCGCTGCCTCTCTAACTGCGGTGGGGAAGCACAGCTCGAGTTCTTAGAAGTCACAGCCTCACACAAACACACACAAGACCCGCAGTGCGTTGTGGGTAAGGGCAGTACTTACTGTAAGACAAAGCTACAGGTTTACCAGAAGTGATGTCACTGGAAGTGATGTCACAGCTGTGGGTTGGGGGCTGGTCTGTTTGGAGCTCATTACCAGCTCTTGAGGCTGCAGAGGACCACGGTCAGAAGGATCTGTGGTGCTCAAACGTATTGATTTGTGTGTGTGTGTGTGTGTGCGTGCGTGTGTGTGTGTGTGTGTGTGTGTGTGTGTGTGTGTGTGTGTGTGTGTGTGTGTGTGTGTGTCAGACATCTACTTCCTCCTCCTGATTCTGAGGAAGTGATAACCTCATCAGTTATCTTGACGTTCTGCAGAAACCTTATAATAACTCCTTCATTTGAATGTGTTGAGAAAGAAAACACCAGAAATGGAAAACACTGATCTAAATAATCTTATTAACCACAAACGTCTGTCTCATATTTACTCTTTAGCTTCTTGCGGTCACTCAGAATGTTTGCTACAGACGTGTCACTGAATGGAGCTTCATCCTGTGTTCTGTTGATGACGGCCACCACAAGTGTCACTGTTGCTCAACAAACTCCATCTCTGCTCCAAACTGACATTTAGCGGTTTCCATCAGACCTCAGCTTATTTTCTGAAGTTTTCTCAACTGATTGTTTAATTTTCTGCTCATGTTGCTTTTAGACCCTCATTGATGATGAAACATTCCCAGACGATTCATGAAAACTTAAACTCCACCCACTCCTAAGATTCATCACTTCAGGTTAAAGAGATGTTTGTGTGATTCTGAGGTGGCGTTCTATCAGTTGTTTATCTACAATAAGAACCACGCCCACTGGTGACCGCTGGTTTAGACCGGGGTATTCAGCCCTGGTCCTGGAGGGCCACCGCCTGCATGTTTCAGCTGTTTCCATCCAACACACCTGATTCAGTGACCTCTTCAGTCCTTCAGGAGCCTGTTAATCATCTATTGAGTCAAACCAGGTGTGTTGCTGCAGGAATCATAGAAACCATGCAGGTAGTGGGCCTCCAGGACCAGGATGAAATAGTCCTGGTTTAGGTTTACTAACAGGTAGTTTAGATTTTTAAATTGCAGCTGTGTCTCTCCTGATCTGACTAGCCGTGAGTCAGTCCAGTCAGAGACTCCGCCCACTTTGAGTGATGTCACTGGTGGATATGGACCTTACTGGACCGATAGAACGCCACTTCAACATGATCCAGAAAGATTTTTACAAAACAAAAAAATGTAAACATCTAAAAGTCAAAATGCATCCTGTTTTATTCAGCCAGCCAATCAATAAATACACAATAAATAACCCCAAACAGCATGATGCACCATTAAATAAATATCAAATAAATAAATGAAAACATGTCGCTGACACGGAGAGTTCAGAGGACAGTAACTCTGATGTACTGTAAACATCTCAGAGTACTTCAGTAGAAAACGATTCATAAAAATCTTCTCACAAATAAACATTCACAAAGAGTTTACGCTGAAAGACGAGATCATAACAATAATTTGGTCTAAATTCAGCTCCATCCAATCAGACGTCTGGCCCCGCCCACCTGTCCACTAATAGCCAATCACATTAATATAGCAAAAATATTTATGCAGTAGTTATGAAAATAAATACATTTTTTCTCAGTTGTACATCATCTGCATATTTATAAAAGAATCAAGTATTTCCAGGTGATTCTGACTCCTGGACTCCAGGTTTCAAGTAATAAACTTTTTGGAATCTTTAATATTTATCGTTTTAATAAATAAATATTTTAAATCTGTGGGAAATGATTACGTTTTCACAGCGATTCCCGTTCAGACGTTAAATCTTTCTTCAGAAGTTGACATCCTTATTTAGCTGGTGTTGTTGCCTCTCAGCCTCCGGTTCGTACTTTAAGCTCTCAGCCGAAGTTTGGTCCTCGCCTGCCGCCGCCGCCGCTTCCTCATGATGTTGTCAGCCAGCGAGCTCGCTTCCTCAAAAATCCACGGCAGCTCCCACAATGCTCTGCTCTGGACCCTGGTGCTGTTCATCTGGAGGAGAATAGTTTTTATTAAATAAATGTTTTTTGGTCACATCAATGGTTTCAAAGCCCTTCATGATTCCAAAGTCTTCGTTAGACTTCAGTCACTGGAACATTTTTCAATTATCGAGGCACAAAGACGCAGTCATTCGACTAGCCAGATCAGGAGAGACACTGCTGTAGATCGATGAGGAATTGGCAGCTAATTTTTGAGCTTTAAAACAACTCCTGCTCTGCAAAGTCACAGTGATGCATCAGAATGTTAAATGATCTGTTAATAACTGATAGAACTCCGAGGCTTTTCTTCACTCTCTGTAGAATCAAGTCACCTAGACGGAGGTCTACGTACCTGAACGTCCTTGAGGTTCTTCAGTCCGTGCAGAATCTTCACCTGCTCCTGATAGCGATGTTTCTTCAGCACCTGGATCTTCTCCAGGATGTACATCAGCTTTGGTCTGATCTCTCCTGTGACCTCTGACCCTGAAGTGCTGGAGGTGGCGGTGACCAATGGGGTGGAGGGGTTGTTTTTGCTCTTGTCTGTCTGGAGCGTGGGCAGCTGCTTCAGCATGCGTTCAATCAGCTCTTCGTACGCCTCCAAAATCCCCCCCATGTACAACATCTTCGACTGTAAAACAGGCAGAAAGACGTTTGTCAGCTGTGATGCTTTAGTCGTGTTTTAGCTTTGTATCTACGAGCCCTGGGGGGTGATTTATCAACAAATTAATATAAACTCTAGAAATGCAATAGATAGTGTGCTTTGGCTTGACAAGCCCCGAGGCGCTAAAGAGTTTTACACAGTGGAAAAACTGTGTGGTGAGGTGAAGAGCATTGTGGGTCTTAAAGGGGAAACTCACTGAGTGTCAGATTCCAGTTTCACTAACAGACCCTGGATAAAACAATCAAAGTCTGGCGTCTAGATTTCATCTGGGCAAGATTTACCTAGACAATCCTGACCATCCTTTACTTAATTTGGTCATAAATGTGTCGAATATCAGAATGTCTTTTTTAAACTGAAGAGGAGTTTCACTATGAGTCAGTTGAAGGGGGTCTAAACTTTCCTAACAGCTAGTAGTTCTTTTTAAATCTAAATGACTTATTGTTCCCTTATAAAGACCTTCAGCTCAGATGAGTCACAGAAAACTTTGGACTACACAGTGAAGGTAAAACTCAATGGAAAAACCCAGAGGCTTTAAATATGATGTGGTCTCTAAGGTCATGATATAAAACGGGCACCTCGAGCCCACAGCATCAGCATGAAGACGCCTTTCTGCTGACGGTCGTCACATCCCAAAACGCTGCTCAAAAACAGTTGTTGAAAACTTAGAAATACTATATCTAATAACCTCTAATAAAACCTCTAAAGCATCCAGAACCAACGACAGGCTGTCAAAGTGCATCAAAAAAGTTGCTTAGATTTTTTGTTTTGTTCTGCAAACTAACAACTAATCAGCCTAATTCCACTTCGTTTGAGTTGCTTTTGCAAAATATAAATTGTTTCAAGTATTAAATTTTTTTTACTTCAACTCTCATAGTGATAAATACATTTTAGCAAAAGAAACCCAACAGATCAACCAGTCCGTTTAGTTCCTGTATCTTATTGAAGCAGGAACCAAACTTAATAAGATAACCAATAAACTATAAACATAAAACCTGAGGATGTTTGAATCAAAACTTAAACATTATTACCTTTTTACTAATAACTCTACTTTTAACTGTTATCAAACACGGAAAAAATTATGTCCTTTTGTGATGGTTATAATGTAAAATAAGGTAATAATAGTTTAAAAATAATAATATTAAAGTATAATTCTATTCCAAACATCCTCACATTTTAAGAACATTTTTAGTTAAATTAAATTTCAGTAAGATAGAGAGGATTAAAATGTGCTCTACAAAGTGGTTCAGCTGCCATAGTAAAATGATAATTTTTACATTTTCATCACATTTTAAAATAATTTTTGCCCCAAACGAATAAAAAAAAGGCAAAAATACAATTTTTGTATATTTTTTTGGTATTTAAGTTAAAGTGTTTTTCTTTGTTTAGACCCAGAAGTAGACACACTCTAAAGCAGCCCCTATAAACATCTCATCATGAAAACCACAGACGACTAAAAGCATCAGCTAACCATGTGAAACCTTTAGCCTTTCAAATCGGTTCAAACCGGCTGCGCTCAGCACTCGAAACCAACCGTACGACGACTTTGGATCACAGTTGGTGAAGAGTGAAAGCCTCATTTGGAGTTTGACAATCATTGCAAAAAGGTTGCACAATGCAGGAAAAACCACAAAAACCTCAAGATAAACTCCACAGCGTGATAAAGATCAAGCTGTTCAAAGCGTTTAACACTGTCATGAGACCGAAACCTGGGGGAAACAACAGCTAGCTGCTGAGTTCATGTCAGCTATTTTAACAGGTTAGCACAAAAAAACGAAACTGCAAAATACTCCCAGTTTTAAACAGACTCACAGAGTGAACATCATTCTACTTTAAAGTAGTAAATTTAACATAAAGTTGCTGTGAATTAGTCCTCCAGACATATGAGCTAGCAGTTAGCCTCGGTTAGCACGAAGCTAAAAACAAATGGAAGCTGTTCGTCTAGTGTGGTTTAAAGTTCAGAAATAACATCTCTAATGCTGTCTAGTTAAAGGTTGGTCTATTTGATTGTTTATTTATCATTAATGAATTATTTTAGGAGTCTAACTGTTTTTAGTGGCAGAGTCTGGAAGTGTTTCATGTAGCATGATGTTGCTAACAGGACGCTAAATCCAAAGGGAGCTAAGCTAACCGCCTCTTAAAACCTCTTAGTGTCTGTGTTTGACACTAACATGATAAGTTTGATGTTAAATGAATGTAACTACTGTAAATCTGATTATAGATAATAAATCAAACGGGCGTTAAACGATAATTCAAAAGACCTCATTCTTCCTCCAGCTGTTGGTTTCACAAGATAATCTATCCCTCATAGGTCAAAGGTCACCAGGTCTGTTACAGAAGGAGAAGGGATGCCCACTGTGTTTCACATTTTATCCACAAAGCAAATTTTAAACTAGAAGATTTAACAAACAATAATAATTTGTAAAATTCTATGCATCTAATCCATGGACGTTAAATAGCTCCACTGCTTTTTTATTCTAACATGTTAAACATATTTCAATGAGGTTTTGGGAAATAAATAAAAACATCTTTATGACTTTTTACTCTCCAAAATAGAGCAACATGCAAAACACACATAGCAAGATACAGGGATCAGAGCTGCTGAAGTTTATTATTTTAATACAACTATAATAACTATAGAGCTAGAAGTAACATACTGGATGGTACAGTTGAGTACACCATCCAATAAACAAACAGGACACATCGTCTGAGGGTTAGAGGAGTCCCGACCTGTTTGTGAAGTCAAAGGATGGAATGATGTAAACGCAGCTCTGAAGCAACATCAACATGAAGCTGTTTAAATCTAAGTCCAGGAACAAGCAGGTCATAATGTAGAGGTCTGTGTGGGGTGGGGGGGTAGGAGGGACAAGCGGAGGAAGAACTGGATCATTTTGATTTGACTCATTTTGGTAAATCTGGTGTTTTTTCTTGGAGTTTTAATAAATTATTTTACAATGGTATGAAGTTACACGGTAACACGTGTTTTGTTTTATTTCTTAGCTATTTTATTTTACACATAATATAATATCTGTTAGTGTATTATTATATTATATTTATTTTTATGGGAAATGGCCTGTGTGTATAGAGCCCCCCCCCACACACACACACACACACACTATATAGATAATATTTCATTTTATGTTATTATACCATGTTTTATTAAATTAATCATGTTATGCTCATTATTTTGTATTATGTTCTTTATGTATATACACAATACGTATGTATGTATGTATGTATGTATACACATATGTATGTATGTCCTGCATTTGTATAGTGCTCTTCTACTAAGTGTTTTACAGTAATTCACATGCTGATGGCAGTAAGCTACATTGTAGCCACAGAAGCAAGGCGACTATACATAATGTAATAAGTATAATATAATATCTTAATATATTAATTATATCATGTCATTATATTAGATATTTGATCTATATTAAAGGAAAGGGGTTGGTGGGGTTTTTGGCCACAGTTCAGGTGGTATATTATATTATATTATATTATATTATATTATATTATATTATATTATTATATTATATGAGAGGGGGTGTGATGTAAGAATTTGAACATGTAGACTATGATGTTATTATCAGAGTTTGCTAGTTTCATTCCATCCAATGAAAAACTTGAGAAGTCCAGATGATAATTTCATTTTTCCTGATCTGGTTGGTAGACTCACTGAGTATAATGATAAGTATCATTTAGACAAACATCCGCCCTGCACAGTCAGCATTCTGCATTTCAAACTCCAAAACTTGGCAACCCAATGAATTGAGTGTTTTCTAAAAATAAGTCCAAACAAAAGCTTCCTAAGTAAATCTAGAGTTTGAGGAATGGGCAGATGAAGATGTGCTGCTTTTATAACTATTTAAAATCTGATTGTTCTGATCAGTTTATGAAAATTAAACAATGATTGTCTGAATTTCTGTGGAAGCAAAAAGATTTGTTTTTAATCCTGTCATTTATTATAATCAGAAACCATCCCTCATTAGTTAGGTCATTTAGATGAAACCTTTACAGACCAACAGAAACCCGTCAGTTTCTTTTGTTTACCTCAATCTTTCCTGTCAGAGGTTCCCTGGAGAAGACGTGTTTCCCATCAAATCTATCAGGATTTAAAATACTCTGCAAAAACAGACAGACAGAAACACAGTATGGTATTAGTGTTTTCACTCCATAAACTTCATTTGGGCTTAGTGGTGCATTCAGTGACAGTGGGACATCTAAGCTTTCAGATCTATTTGATGAAACAACAGTTTTTTCCTGGACTGTTAAAGCAGCTGATGCATTCAGAGACAGTCGGGGAAACGTTTGAAGATTTGCTGCTGATGAAAGTTTTTGTGTTATTTTTCTGTCTTAGTGGTGCCTTCATGGACAGTCTGTTTTCTGAGTTTAAAAAATAGCTGACAAAATCTGCAGCACAGCAATCAGAATGAAAGAAGACATGCAAAAAGTCACTAAAATGATGGAAACGTAGTTGTTATTTTTTACAGTTTGACTGAAAAACAAACTTCATGATGCATTCAAGGACCCTGGTGTAACAGTGCACAGGTTGATGCACTGTTCCTGAATCATTTAAACTAAAACTACTTAAAAACTGTTTCTCTTAAGAGAGATGAAGAATGTTTTTAAACAGTTTGGATGTAGAAACAGCAGCGTGCACACTTCAAAATAACAGATGTGTGTTTGGTCATGTGTGTGTGTGTGTGTGTGTGTGTGTGTGTGTGTTTGTGGTGAGAGCATCAGGAAACAGAGAGCTAGTACCAGAACAAAAAGAGTTACTCAGACCTGAACTGAACAAGTAGAACTGAGTCCCAGTAATACTCACGTAGTACTTTTTGAGGTTCTGCAGAGTTAGGTTCATCTCTGGAGGGATGTATGAGGCGCTGACCTGACACACAGACAGCCAGACGTACACACAGACCACCGCCCTCATCACATCAGCCATCGCTTCGCCTCTCTGAGCTCCGGTCCGTTTGATCCCACCCTGATCCGATGTGCCAGCCGGGTTTTGATTCCTGTCGGAGCAGTTCTGAGGACCGTCTGTCTCTCGTCCTGAAATTGTCTCAAACTGTTTGACTTGAGAGCATTTATTTATATCGGCGTGAGAGAGAGAGAGTGTGCGATGCAGAGATGCAGCAGTGATCTAAGTGTGAAAACTGTGGTTGTCAGTTTCCTTTAAATCACCAAACTTCATAGAAGTGGGTGAGGGGTCTCCCACTCACACATGTTAAACTAAAATCATCAGCTCACTGAATTCCACCACACCCAGGTGATTTATTGGAATTAACAGTTTAACTCGTCACTGTGACGGAGCAGGACTTCACGGGACGGCCGGGCTGCAGGCTGCATCAGAGACCAGCAGATCCAGCAGAAAGGCGATGGAAACCATTACAAACCCAGAGCAGCTTGATGCATGGCAGGTTTCACTGGGAAATCTTGATGGGTGTGAATGCACGCTGGAGCAAATGTGGGCATTTCAAAATTCCAGCTCACTGGCTCCTCCGGAAGAGGCAAATGTTTCAAACGGCTCAGAAACACTCAGTGATGGTTGAAGTAAAATATAAAAAGGTAAAGAATAAAAATGAGTTTTGTATGAAGTCATGACTTTAAAAATTCTCATGTCTCCTTTAGAGGCCACAGGAAGCCACGAACTGCAAAAACCAATGACTTTTCTTCACAAAACCAAGAAAAACTCATGTTTTCGTTATAAAAATGTGTTTATTTTTTTGGCTCTGTAGCTTCTTAAGACACTTTATTTGCATTTTTCTGTTAGAGCACCTAAATCCAGAAATAAAAAATTATTAAATTTGACCAATAACAACAGCAAACAGGCTGAGTATTTAAAATCAAAACATCACAGATATGTAGTAAAGGTTATGGTTGAAAGTAAAAACAAATCTAAGTAAAGTGTAAAATATTCAGTTTCAATTAAAAAGATGTGAAATTTATGCAGCACTGAAAACACACATTTAAAGTGATGAAACAAGTAATTATAGGTGGATTTCTGCTTGTTTTTATGAGTTTAAACAAAAAAAAAACAAGCAAATACAAAGAGCCCTGCATCATCTAGTGGTCAATAAAAAGCTGCATCAATGTGCTGAAACCAAATGTCGAATCTTTAAGAAATGTACAGAATCTGGATAATAAACAACTAAACTTTTAACCTAAATGTCAATGAAGCTCCTGCAACAATTTATTAAAAACATATAAACATTTTTTATGGAAGCTGTGAATCCTGCAGAATCACATCAAAGGTTCAAAAACTGCCTGATGACTTTGTTTCCTTCAGATTTCTTATTCTAAATAAAATCCTGGCAGCTGATAAGTTCACAAAGGATTGTGGGAAACTGCATTAGAGTTGTTAAGTCTTTCTGTTTAACTCAAATCTGTGAGTCTAAAACAAAAATCAGGAGTGGAAAATCTTTAGATTTGAAATAAACGCTCTGATTTCTGAGCATCAGCTGGGATTTGACTGTGTTTTGAGATCCACGATTCTTTTGACATATTCTCTGATGAGATCAAGTTTAAGAACATTTCTGAAAATACATCAGTTCATCGCTTCATCCTTTGTGATTAAATGTCCAAATATTCTAAATCCAAAAGCACAGCTGACCTCTCTGATCAGTCCAGTTTAGAGGTGATGGTCTGGAGCTACATGAACGGTGTTTTACATGTTTCTTCCTGCAGTGGTTGACAAACTCTTAAGCTTCTGACTCAAAAAATTACTGCCACCAAGATTTGCAGCCCCAAATATGACTGACTGAACTTTAAAGTTTCTAAAATAATGAGTTTTATGAAAACATGAACAGCTTTAACTCAAATTATACTAATTAACACTCATATCATGCTTTTATCTAATGCTTTTTACGAATTAGAAATGACTTTTCAGTTTTATTTGATTTCTATAAATCATCATCAGACCCCACTCTGGGGTCCGGACCCCGACTTAGAAAACCACGGCCTTTAACAGATATTTGGGTCATTCTGAAGTGGAGTCTACAATAAGGACCACACCCACTGGTGACATCACTCAAAGAAGGCGGAGTCTCTAGAAACAGGAAGTAGTCTTCTGACTGTAGCAATGCTCTAGTCCCTTTAAATCCCTTTAAACTAAACGTACTGTGCAATAACTGTTCAAATAATAATAATCAGAAAATGATCATTTAGAATGATCGGAAACATTTTTATTCAAAACTGCATTCTGGAGCCACTCAGGTGTGAACTTTTAGTTTTTTAAAGAAGTTTTACATCAGCATAAAACCAACCTGCTGCAACCTGTAAATGATTGTGTCAAAATGTTTATGGTTGTGAGGAAAAAGATGGCTCATGCAAAAAGATTCAATATAGCTTTTTATTTTAGAGAAAATTAATTTGCAGACATGTTTTTAGTTTTATGTGCAAATTTATTTGGAAATGCAGAGAAATTTGTTTTTTCATGCCAGAGAGCTGCTGCACACCAGGATTTCTTATTAACACAACCTCTTTCCAGGAAACGCATCACATCATGCTAAATAAAAACACACTGCATTACAGATAACATGGTATTATATATGCACAGTAAAAATAATCTGGAGTGGAAGTGTCTCTGTAGTACTTATAAAAAACGAGTCGCTCCTCATTTAGTTTAAAGGAAACAGAATGATTGATTCTGACCTCACCAAACCCTGTGCACCAAAAGTGACATAACTGCCTGGAAACAAATAGAGAGGAGGCTCTGGGCAGCAGAAATATGATGCAGCAGATATGAGGGGGTGGGAGAAAAACTGCTGCAAGCTGCATCAAGAGCAACAAACGAAAAAGGAAATTAAACCACAGGAGTGTCTGAGCTTCACAGAAAATGTGTTATTGTAAACGAGATGATGCTTAATATAAGTTGCACATGAAACAAAAACACTAAAGGTTGGAAAGTTGTCTGGTGTCATATAGTTTTGCAGGAGATCAATGATTTCTTAGATTATTTTGTTTTCCAGTCGTTCTGTTGTAGATTTGTTGTGTTTGGGATCATCATCCTGTTTCAGTCTAGGCTTCAGTTGTTGGAATGGTTTCACACATGTTGGCATCCAGTTCATGGAGAACTAAATGAGTCCTGTGGCTGCAGAACAAGCCCGAACCATCAACCCTCCACCACCATGCTGACAGCAGAATTTCTAAAAATGTTTTGCTGTGTTATTTGTAAACATCCCCACTTTGATGATGTTTTAATAACAGTACCTACTCTTTGTTTACTATTTTGTAAAATGCATTTCATAAAACATGGCCTTGTAGATGTTTAAAGTCACGCTGTGTTGTGAACAGGGCTGCAACGTCCACTGAAAGTTAAAACCAAACTGAGTCTTGTGTCTGAAAAACTTGTGGACTTGAGGTTTGCAATGCACTGCAGATGCAACCATTTGCATGAAGAGTTAATTTGGGGACATAAATAACATTAAGAGACATATCTGTATCACTGGGATGCAACAGGAGGAACTTTTAAATAAACTTTTAGTTTTAAAATTGCCCTAAACTTCAATTTTTACCCCTTTGTAGCCCCTAACAACTCTTTATCCTTACATCATATTCAAATTCTGTTGTTATTTTTGGCCTTTAAAGCTCAGAAGTGTCAGACTTTAACAAAGAAAACATTAGATTGTATTTGTTCTCTCTAAAGCAGCTGTATTTTCTGCTGTAAAGACTAAACAGTTCATGTGTCAGCACATTTTTGCAAAAATTAAATATCATAAATGTTGACCAAAGGGCTGTTTATTAAATAAAGTGTAAAAAAAAAAAAACCAAAAAAACTTATAAAATCGTAAAACAAACAAGTATCTTCTCAAAAGTCTTCAGTGAATTTAATAATGGGTCAAGTTTAATGGTCCGGGGAGGGTCGGGTCAAGTTCTAGGGGGTTTGTACCTCACTAATTCAGATACAGACCCCTCTAAAAGAAGTTAAAACCACACGTTTTACTATTTAATCGTTTATATATTTAGATTACTTCACAGTGTTTGGTTCTCTAATTCTTTTATCATTTTAAAGCATAAAATAGCAGTGAATGATTATTTCAGACACCCCTAAAGCGGACCGTACCAACTCGGAACTGTAACACCGGTACCTAAAGCTACAACAGGTGCCATTTTTCTCACAAATTAGCACGTCTGTATTTGAAGGAAAAAGACCACTAAACTGAGGTAAGTAAATTAAAAAATTACATTTTACATAGGGGTCTGAATTAGACCGTGTGAAATGTCTAAACGGTGAAAAGTTTCCTATTTTACCCGAATTGCTAAGCTATCTAAAGTTAGCATGGCTAAGCTAGCAGTTTACTAAGATGTAGTGGTATTTGTAATATTATGTTAAGATACGAAATTAGGAATGTGTCAGCTCGCTGAATTAAGGCCCAAATGTGACAAATTATTAAAAATTTGTTAAGTTGTTTCAAATTGTGTTATTAGTTAAAATAGTTTTCTCTTGTCATGAGAGACTGAAGTTTGCTTAGGAGTCTGTATTTAGCTAAAGGGTGATTCCATATATATATATATATATATATATATATATATATATATATATATATATATATATATATATATATATATATATATATATATCTATGGGTGATTCAACTAAAACGTAGCTCCTTCTTTGATCAGCCCTTTGTCAAAACTATAATCATATCAGCCCTTTGTCAAAACTATAATCATTACACTGTTCAAACCATGATTAGATAATTCATCACTATGAGCACAATCTTAAAATAATAGTATGTGATTTGTGAAACCTTTTGATTTGATTTGTGAAGTTTAAAAAAATGACACTTTAATGGTTTGTGTGTCAAAATTCAGTTCAAAAACATCAAAAATTTTTGCCTTTAGTTTAAAATAATCTCTTTCAGGTTTGAACAGTTTTAAGTGTTGTGGTTTTTCAAATGGACTATGCTGGGTGGTGAAGGTTCTCAGTCATCCAGGTCATGGTAATCCAAAAGGGTTTTAAATGAAGGCAACTGGACTTCTTTAGTTTTTTGAAGACTTTTCTCATCCGAGGAGCTTTATCAATTCTAACTGGGAGAGTCAAGCTGATGAACCGTAGCTGTCAGTTGTTGCTTAACAAGCTGAAACTACCTGTCACATGCATGAGCAGTTAGTCGACTAATCGCTAAAATAATAAGTGACTAGTCCACTATCAAAATAATCGTTTGTGGCAGCCCTGTTTTGAACTAAGGCTTATAAAAATGATCTGGTTCAGATGCCTATCAAACATATGATTTTGTTACTGCTCACCACTGAAAGGCAAACAGCAGGTTACTATGCATTTACAGGTGTGTGCTTTGTCTGTTAGTGTAGTATCTCATAAAGCATTTGTATTTATTGGAAGGAAAGTAAACATGAATCAGTTACCTCTACAAATAATTCACTTTGGAGTCAGTTCAAGATGTTATCACAGCTATTCAAGATTAGCAACCACAGACATGTCTCTAATTCTGTTTTACAGATACTGAGGTAAAATCTGATGTTCTGAGTCTTTGACATTCCGTGAAACCTGCACATTTTCAAGATTTGACAAAAACAGCAATAACTTTATAATTTCTCAGCCTACTGTGTGGTGCATTTAGTTTAAAACTGTAGACCAGGGGTCTCCAACAAAAATTTAAAGGGGCCAGTTAGAAAAAAACCTTGAAGCAAAGGTCATAATTTCTGACTGTTTAGTGTGATTTATATTATATAAGTATCAACATATGCATGTAATCAATACTTGACTATCAAATCAATTGAATTCCCTAAATTTAGAATTTTTTTTTCACATAACACAGAACTTAACATACATGTGTGGCTGCTAATATATAACGTTTCCCATTAACTATGTAAAATTAGGGCTTCATTTCAAAACAGGAGGAAAAAAATTACATTTGAAAGTTGTGCATATTTAGTTGGAGTGGTCATATTGGGCTCTGAGACTACTGATTGTGATCACACTTCAGACTTGAGTCTGTTTGGTCAAAACTTTTATGTTCTGTCTCATCGTAAGTGTCAGGGTTTCTGAACATATGAGACACTGGTTTGGGGCTCCCAGTGGGAAGTCTGAACAGGAATTAGTCCATTCTGGATTAAACACTATTTTTACTGCTCACTTTTCATTTACTGAAGAGTTCTACTGTATTCTTAATTTTTTTTTCTTTCTCAGTCTCACTTGTCTATTTCTCACTTTCCAAAGACAAAGTAATCTATATCTTTGATTTTTATACATCATCTGTATCTCTCTCTCTCTTGATCTTTTCCTCAGCGTTCTCCGTCTCAGTCGTCTGTTTCCCTCTGTTTAATAGTTCTATTTCTGTTTTCTGAAGTCAGGGAAAGAGGAAACCTTTAGCAAAGACCCTAAACTGGAAGGAGCAGAGGGCAGGGGTCACTGCTGAGTGAGGGGTGAAGATTCAACATGCCCTTCGTTTTGGAAAAACTTGAGCCTAACTCATGGTTTGTGCATGTTTTGAATGTTTTTGTTAGAGTTTTTTTTTTTTTTTTGGTCTAAAAATACACATAATTCAGGTTTATTACTGCTTTTATTGAAATAGAACTCAAGCTGTTTTTTGTAAATTGCTAACTCAGCAGCTTAAAACAGTGCATTAACTCTTCTCTCTATGATTTCTGGAAGGCAGCTGGTGATGAGGAACCTGAGACCTTCATCTTGTCTGGTGGCTGCTTACATCAAGGCTGAGCTGAACAGGAAAGAGATAAAACAGGAAGAGAGGTAAGCTCAAGTGGTGACAGTCAGGTGTTAGGATGTGTGGGTATCCCCTACTTACTCACAGCAACACTACAAATGCTGGGGATTCACAGGAGCAAGTTTTCCTGTTTTTAAGAATTCACAGTAGTTTCTCCACAGATACCAGCCTGAACTTAAATGATGTCAGTGCTGAATTTCTAATAAACTTCTGATGAAGTCCCCTAACTTTTGAACTACTGCTTTAGTCTAAAACAGGACTTTTCAATCCTGGTCCTCAAGGGCCACTGCCTGCATCATTTCTCTGTTTCCTGCACCAGATTGCCTGTCCATGCCTGGTCTCCCTGTCTTATCTCTCGCTGCCGCTCAACTGCTGTTGTGTTTGTTGACTCTAATCCAGACTCAGATATATGAATTACTGTTGATTTGATCACAGAATTACCATTGGTTGTTTATATTTTTTCCCTTCGAGTTTAAATAATTGACATTGCATGGCGGACCTGATAAAAGGCCAGAGGTTGCCAACCCCTGGTTTAAAGGGATATTTGGGTCATTTTGAAGTGGCGTTCTATCAGTTATGAATACCAAAGCTCAGTGTAGGAGGCCTTTACTTTTAATCGTTAATGGCATAACTTGTTTGTTTATGATTTAGTGTTTTAATTTGATGCTTAGGCGATCAGATGAATGTATCAACCATCGGTGATAGTCTGAGCTCATTGCCTGTTGTTATTTTCTAGAAGCATTTTTTTCTTTTGGCTATGAATTAGTTTCTTCATTATTACCAGTGCTTTGTTGAAGCCAAAAGACATAGCCCATGTAGAAAATAAACAATGCTGTTTTTAATCACAAACAATCTCAAACAATTTTTAAATTAACAAGTGATAGGTAAAAATAGATTATGACCGGATTTTTTTTTACCGTCAGTCAAAATGACGCAAAACAAAAAAGTCTAGCGTGACCTCTGATTTACATGACTTCAATTCAGGATTTGTTTTGTTTTGGTACAGAGACCCGTGGATTTTCACTGGTATTGGTACCGAATACTGAAATTTTGGTACCGTGACAACACTAGTCAAGACAATCCAACATGTTTGATTTCCCAGATTTGCAATCGGCGCGGTTCTGACGGCTTTCCGAGCGGACCAGAGAACTCTTAACCCACCACACACGAGAGGAAGATCAGGCACGTCTTAAGATTGTCGGAAGAGGAGAATCAGGGCAAATATCTGGTTAAAAATCCTGCTGTGTGAACCGGCCTTTAATTACTGTTACAAATGTTACTATATTGAGCTGTAATTAAAGTCTTAATCATATGAAGGTTACTTTTAAATAGAATGTGAATGTTTAACATCAGTTAAACCACCCAGACAAATCCAGAATGGTTCAGATCAAACAGAACTGTAGGGCAAAAATGTTCTGACTAAAACTCTGTTCTTTATGTCAGGCTGGTGAAAGCGCAGTAATGTTAAATCTTTTAAAGCAACAATAAGAAGTTTTTTACACTTTAAGCTAGAGCATTAAAATTGATCTAATTGATTTTTGAGTTGGAAGCTTTACCATTTTCATATTTGCCACCACTCTGCACCCCTCTACTGGCCAAATACCACACTAAACAGTTATGAGGAGCGGGTAGGTCTCAAAGATGATGTCACTACCTGCTTTACAGCCTTAGTTACCAGGTGTAGCAACGGTTGGGCAGGAGTGATGGTTTCAGTGAGAGTTTCACGGATTAACCAGTCTGACTATTAACCACGTGGTGAAATATTGTAGAAAAGGATGTCCTGAAAAATAAGACTTCCCCAATTAGGGCTGGGTACCGTTAAATACTTTTTCGATACAACTACTTTAACGATACCTGGTTGTCGATACGGTACCTTAATGATACTTTTTAAAGTACCTGTTTGTATAATTCTAAGAGAAAATAACAAAGTACTAAAATATTTTTTTATTAAACCATGACATATTTATGTTTTTATTATTATTATTTATTGCTTACCTCAGGAACTTTCTGTTATGTCACTGATGCTGTCTTCCCCCTCACACACCTCCAGTGTTTTTGTTAATGCAGCAGAGGCTGCAAACCCGAGTCTGCTTTTCTTTTCTTTTTTGTTTTTTCTTTTGGCAGCTGCAAGTTAATTCCATGCGTCATGAGATGCTTTGACTAATTGCTGGTATTTAGGGCTGCACGATATTAGGAAAAACTGCGATATTCGATAACAGTTTTTAATATTGCGATAATGATAACAAATGTGATATATAAACAACCCCGTTTTCCCCCGTGCAGTCCAGGTACTGGACACCGCAGCACATCCAGCAACAAATTCATTCCAAAGACCTGCAAAAACTTTACTAATATGTTGATGCTGCATGTCCACTTAATGGGAAAAAGCTCATCTGATCTATAAAAACAATGTTTTCTACCTCAACAGGACCCAAATTCAACACTAAGCAGCTGAATGAAAAAAGTAAAAAGACTAAATACACACGGAGAAAAACACAGCAGCTATGCAATATGATTCCTATCCACACAAGTCACCATTTAAATTAAAACCCAAATGATTTCCTTTCTAACAGTTTGTGTTTTATCACTATGACAAAACTCAGTGAACCAGCAGCTGGAGAAAAGGAAAAACAACGTGATGAAGTCAGAATCATAACTTCATTCAATTTAGGATCAGTTCAAATGTTTAACTTCATGTTTCTCAGGAACGTCTCAACCTGAACATTTCATGGCTAAATGTCTGATGGACGATCCTCCATTATAGACTCCTGTCCCTCAGATGGACTCCTGTAGTTTGGTCTCTAGATCTTTGGCCTTGGCTAGATGTTTAATATTATTGGAAAATATTATAATGTACCAAGCTAATAAAATACCTGACCAATAAACATTTAGAAAATTTTTTTGAATAAATAGTTCTAATTTAAAAGGAACTGAAGTCTTTAAAAACCTGATTTATGTTGCTATTTAAGGTATAAATTCACTCATCAGGACTTAGCACAGCTAGCCACGGCTAGCTCTGCCTATGGGGTTTTTGAATGGGAAAATCCGTGACAGACACATTTTTATTAAGAAAACAAACAAACAAACGAAGTCACTCACCATTGAGTTGATTAAATCAGGACAAATGGAATCATTCGGCTTGTTTTCACAAACAGGCAAGAAGGATTCTTTGAATAAATATCCATTTTCTACCCTCCATTATAAAGAAGCAAGAACTTCCGGTTCCAGTCTGAGCAACACTCCTGCCATTGTGCGCATGTCGGCATTAGCTCAGTTGGGAGAGTGGCTGGTCTGGTAACCGGAGGGTCACCGGTTCGATCCCCAGCTCTGGCTGGGTTTAGATTGTCGTTGTGTCCTTGGGCAAGACACTTCACCCAACTTGCCTGTGTGACTGTGTGTGAATGTTGGTGGTGGTCAGAAGGGCCGATGGCGCAGAATGGCAGCCTCGCTTCTGTCAGTCTGACCCAGGGCAGCTGTGACTACAGACGTCTGTCGTAGTTTACCACCAACGGTGAGAATGACTGTGTGAATGAATAATGCAACTCTGGAAAGCGTCTTTGAGTGACCTAGAAAAGCGCTATATAAAACTGATGCATAATTATTATTATTATTGTGTCACACAGGGACGCTGAAGACCTGCGTCCCGATCGATATCTCCTATTTTTTGCACTCAGTGCGCATGCGTCAGGAGCAGAAAACAATGCTCTATGTTGGGACGGCGTCCCGTCCAGACATGCGCAGTAGAACCCAAAGAAACACGACCTATCGGCCCAGTAAAAAATAGTAAGAAAACCTTTCTAAACTACACCTAAATGCAGATTATACACAGCACTTATTGTATATATAATGGATGGCTCGTTTAGTTTTATTTTTATGTTAGTTTTTTATATTTTGTGATCCCTATTCCTCTTCTTTTTCCTCTTGGGACTGGTGGGGCGGCACCCGAGCGCCCCCTATGGACGGGCCGCCACTGAGAGAGAGACATTCAAAAACGTAAAATACAACACCTTGTCTGGCAACATCATTAGCTGAAAAGCGGCGGGAGCAATGGCAGGCTGCGGGGAGGATTTACGACAGTTACCCAGTAGAATCAGTAGGGGGCTACGCAGGAAATGTAATTAGTGTTGCTTTAATATAAAAGTAGTGGGAAAAAAGATCTGGAACATGGTGACCAGTAAGATTCTGTACTGTTTGACTGTGTGTGGTTTTATGTGATGTAAAGGAACAGAACTGTGTGAGTTAGTGACCAGGTGTTAGGTTCTGGTTTTCGTCACTTGGGGGGGATTTTTCACCCTCAAAATTGAGAAATTTAGTACTTCAGAGTATAAATGAGCTGGGGTGGGATCTAAAAACATTTAGATCAGAAACATCTTTTAATTTTAAAATTCGATAACTTTCTGTATCATCTGGCCAAAGTTGGATCTGAAAACTAAAAACAATTCCTGATGGTAGAATTTTGATTCGGCTGCTAAAGCTATTTATTTCTGTAACCATACACTAATTCACTCAGAGTACAAAGAAATTCATCTCTCCATCCTCATCTGTCAGTAGGCTGAGTCAGTTTTTCTAAACTTTGGAGAAAGGACACTTTAGCTGTCATCACCTTTCTTCTTGGTCTGAGAGAGAAAAGTCCCATTGTCAGGGTTTGTACACCTGAGACAAAACCTGTGGTTTAACACGCCATTCAGATTGTGTGCAGTGTAGGTAGGTGACAAGAGAAGGGACACTGAAAAGCATCAAGTAGTTTTTCCTATAAAGTATGGAAGATTTATATGAACCGAAGTGACCTCCTGAAACGGAAATCACAGTTGATTATTAGAAGTAAAAAAAACAGAATAAATCTTAAGGAAATCATACCAAGTGTTTTAAGGAGTAATGACTGGAATTATTTTGTCTGGTTGTCTTTTTATTAGAATTATATTGGAAATCTGGTCATTCAAAAGGTATTAACAAATAAAATGATCATGTTATTCTCATATTAAGACAACCCTGATCATAAGACACGCACGCACACACACACACACATTATTTTCCCTTTTTCAGAATGTCCCTTTGTAAAAAGGCTTTTTGACAACTAAACCTCATTTTTATAAGGAAAGTTTGTTTTCATTTGAAAGGAATTACACATAGCGTAGTCAACTGTTGAGGGTCACTTGAGTTTTAAGCTGTTGCACTTGTTATTGACACGTGAAAGTCTAAAATATAAGACAAACCAAGTGTTTTCAGATGTGTTAACAAGAAATAAATACTGTTTTATAATCAGAACAATACAATTATTTGTATTTATTCTGCAATGAAAGTAATATGGGGTATTTGGTAGTGCTGTCATGTGATTATAAACATTGTGTGATTAATTAATTATGATCTGTAATTAATTAATCTAATTTATTGCATTTTTTTATCTCATCTAAATTGCTGAGAAAAGTCCTCATCTTCAGGTATTTTCATTTAAAGTTATTAAATGATTGTGTCAGACCAATATATTGATATTAGTGGTGGGCCGTTTACGGCTGCGTTATCGCCAGACTCTTTATCGCGTGACAAAAAAAATAACGCTGTTAATCTAAATTGGGTTTCTGGGTCTGTACCAGCTATCACCAAATGCGGACTCTGATCCTGATCCAGATCTGGTTCTTTCCGGAGTCCGCAGCAAATCTAGGACCCGGTCCCCCAGTCCCGGTGAAGGAGGCACGCCCAGGAGACCCACCTCCTTCACCTGGACCCGGAGGCGCGTGCGGGAGCCGCGCGAGTGCCCCTTTGGAGCTAAGCTCGCACCAACCTCGGCATACGCTCTCTCCTCCTGAACTGGACCGTATGAGGTTCAGAACCCACGGCAGCTACTTGGTAGAGTTCATGCAGAACTCCAACCTTTCTCCTCGTCAATCAGGTATGGACTGGCTGTCTGGGTTCCAGGTGTTTCCTTGTGAACCGACGTGCTATTTGGGCCGACAGCCTCAGCGGTGCACGCGCCTCTCGTTAATAAAGTGAATGTGGCAGCGCGCGCTGCTCAAACGTGTTTCTCAGCATAACTGACAGCTTAACATTCAACAAATCAAACAATATCAACACTAAAACACATTGATCTGTCAGTGGCTTTGTCAGAGATTTGTCTTTAGTTTTTAGAGACTCATATTAATGTTTAAATCCCCCCAAAGTGGTTTTATTTAACAAAAACATGATGAAAGATCCCTGCATAGGATAATGTGAAACAAACAGTAGATAAATAAAGACATTACAGATAAACTGGATGCTACAATCACTTTTTGACAGGTGAAAAAAATCACTTTGAAGTTATTTGATGTGGTAAAAAAAGACAGTTTGTGCTTTAATCAGGTCACCTGTAAACTAAATCTAATCCTTTACTGTCAGGAGATGAGAAGGTTTCTACAGTAAAAACTATTAAAACAGAGTGACCCTCTGAAAACAGTGTAAACGTAAAAGGAGATAACCCTTTGCTGACAGATGAATGTGTTTTAATGTTAAAAATGTTTGATTGGACAAAATTCATCCTGATAACTTGATCAACCATCAGAGGTTGTTAAAATGAGCTCAGAGCTCATCGGGTCTGGAGGTTCTGGTTTGTGACTCAGGTCTGGGTTTCTGAGGGAAGTTCTGACAAGTTTAGTATTTCTTGTTAGGTTAGTAACAGCTGATCCAAACAGTGGATCAGCTGTTACTAACCTTAAACTCTAGACTTGAAGTATCACGATTCTTCATACCGGTATTATGAACCCTTTGGCAGAACTCAAATGAGCCATAAGATTATGGTGAGATTAATCTAGATTTTAAAAATTTATCTATGCCCACCTCTAATTGATATATAACAAAAATTGTCTTTATGAAGTCATTCATTGTGTTTAACCAACTTGAACAGATTCAGTTCCAGACAGTGCTACTGAAACCTTTACTTTGGTCATTGGACACAGTTTGTATCAGCTCTGTTCATCCCTCATCTTCCACCAAGGAGGACATTTTGATTTCAACGGTGGGGGGGACACTGTCTTTAGTACAGGGGTGAAGGATGGAGGTGGAGAAGAGGGTCTTGATCTGTTTAAACAGAGCCATGATATCAACCCTACACCTAAAAACAACAGCCAGAATCCATTTAATTTAGTGGAACATTGTTTTAGACAGTAAAAATTACAGGGCTCAAAACTGCCTTTAAAAAATACAGGGGACATGTCTTCCACCCCCAAATGTATTCCTCCAGGCATGGACTGCTGGACTTGCAGTGGGAGCTGTGGGCCGGTCCGCCCCCAGTTACCTGTGTTAGTAACTGTACCAGAGGTAACCAGTGGTCAGCGGTGCGCTCACTGTGCTGGACTGGTGGTGGTACCCAGCGCACGCACACACACACACACACACAAACCACTACAGGATGCCCGCATGCAGAAACTTTAAGGAGTTTAAAAATGTGATTAACGCGATTAAAATAATAGTGTTAATTATGACTGTAATTAATTAATCACAATTAACAAGATAATTTAACACCCCTAGTATTTGAGCCAATCAGAACAAAGAAAAGAACAAATTAAAGTTGAATCGTCAAGAAAAAAAATTCTTAAATTTTAAGAATACTTATTTTGAGATTGAAAAAAATGAATCAAAAACTAAATCAGTACTGGCACAAAGATCTAAAATACCCACAATGCATTGTGTAAATGAACTATGGTGACCTAAATAGGTTTTAATAGAAAGGAAAATATTTTATTTTGTATACCATGTTTATGTTTATGCATTTGGCAGACAAATACCAAATGCATAAACATAAACAACTTTTAAATAACTTCCCAGTGGTTTAGGCTGCAGTGTGAGTTCTACCAGAGAATAATAGTACTAAAGGACTGTTTTATAAGCTTCAGATATTTTGAAGTACTTGTGTTATGTTTGAGACTCTTATTGTGAAGGATTTTCCTCTGTGGATGCTCCTGCAGGCGTAAAGACTGAACCTCAGACTGATTCAGGAACATTTTCGTTGTTGTTTTTTTGTGTTTTACTCAGCAACAACACATCTATAACCCTTGGTTATAAAACTAATAACAGAACAACTTACTGTCAGACTAGGGTTCACCTCCTCAAGCTACAATGTGCTTTCAGAATGCAGCAAAATTGAGGAAGAATGAAGTCAGCGGCTTTGGGGGAGGCAGAGTTATTCTGCAAGTTGGAGGTGGGAGGGTGATACCACCAAAATTTAGTTTCCTTCTAGAACCCTCTAAGAGATATTCTCTGTGGCTTTGTCTGGGTTTAACAACACGTGCTCTCCATCTGTTTCCATCACTGAAGTGAGTTAGATAAGTGACATTTAAAGAAGTCTAAACATTTATTCACAAAACAATGAAAAGTGTCAATGGTCACATTGAGGGTAACATTAGTCACACTGCTGTTTACACCACATTCACAAAATCTTACAGCATAGCAAATGTGTTATAGTTGATCTGAATGTTATTTTTATATCTCATGACTTGGAAGCAGTTATCTTTTCACTGAATCTGACTCTTATGACTACACAGTAATCTCAGATCTGCAGCAGTAAATGTCTTTTTTTTTATAACTTAAATTTTTATTACCATTTTTTTTCTTCAAAAACACACAACATTAACAAACAAAACATCAAATAAACAAAAAACAAAAAACATCAACACATAACATAATAAATACCAAAATAATAATTGTGATGAAATATAATAGAATACTAATAATACTGATAGTTATATATACCCATATGTATATACCTATCCATATACATATACTCATATATGCTCTTATATATAAAAAAAAATAAAATAAAAAGGTCAGCCTATGGCATTCATCAGATCCTCACTCAATGAGCTCACTATTATTCAATCTGAGAAATGACATGAATCGGTTCCAGATTTGGTTCGTTTTCTCCTGGGAGTTATTCATTTTTGCGATTAACTTCTCATATGAAGCANACATCTGTCTCCACCATAAGTGCACACCAGACCTTTATCTGAGGTCTATGAGGGCTCCTCCAGTTCCTCAGTATGAGTCTTGCAGCAACCATAAATGCTGCCATCACAAGTCCCCAAATGCCCTTTGAGAATTCAGTTGACATAAGAGAATTATCTCCTAACAGACACAGTTGAGGCGAATTGGGGATTGTTGATATATCTCATGACTTGGAAGCAGTTATCTTTTCACTGAATCTGACTCTTATGACTACACAATAATCTCAGACCTGCAGCAGTAAATGTCAATAAATCCAGACAGCAAAAGACAAAGAAGACTTTCGGTTTTACGTGGATGTAAATATGTTGGTAGTTAAAGTTCATGGGACTGTCACATGAACGTTGTGTGGAACAGTTTTCTGTCTCTCATGACAGCAGTGTTTATGAAACAATTAGTAAACATTTCTATTGGTTTTCAGGTTCTCAACAACAGCAGGGTCATTGAATTTCTGTTTTTAGTTGTTTTAATTGTCCATAGACAGAAAATGTGCTTATTGTAAATTTTTGTAAAACTTAAACTGGTCTCTAAAGATCAGTTTCTGCTGTTCAGATTTTTTCTGAAGTTGCCGTTGTAGCAGTAGTGTATCTATATATTGTTTCCTTTGTAAAACCCTCTAATTGATCTCTCTGTGACTTCATCTGTGTCATGTTGAACAGTTTTACCAGACCCTAAAGCCACACAGAAGACACAGTTAGGTAAGTGAAAAGAGATTTATTAAATGTATAATTGCTGGTACTGCTGGAGTTCTGGATCTGGATTAGGGATCTTGAGAGAGAGGAGAAGATGGTGAGCGGAGGATATAGTAGCAATGATAGGAATGTTCAGTGAGGAGAGGCGGTGTACTGTGTCCGAGGGCGAAGGAGCCGGGGAGGGTACTGAGCAGAGACTGAGACTGGCTGGAGGACGGCTGATGGAGAACTGGTAGTAGTAGGTCGTGGTAGACTGTGGACAGGCAGGATAGGAGTAGGAGTGGATGGAGTCCAGAGGAGCAAGGACGGCAGCCGTGGAGGTAAACTGAGGGAGGTAAAGTACAGAAGATGAGAAGTATAACTAGAGAGAGATCTGTGTTACCACATAAGTCGTGGAACGGACTGGCGCCGTTCAGATGTAGCTCCACTCTTATGGTCCTCTGCTGACGAGGCTGATAGGGTGCAGCTGGTGGTGAACAGTGGAGGAGGGGAGCTCGGACCTGACAATCTGGCTCATCGTTAACATCTGTTAGATAATATTTATAACCAGGCCTGCACATAACCAGTCCGCTGGTCCGCATCAGAACCGGATTTCATTCATGCGTACCAGAACCGACTGACTATCAAGTTCTCTCTATCAGAATCAGTCATTTAAGTTAACCAGAACAAAGGATCACTGATCGATTTCTGATCCATTCTCTGCTGCGCACGCGTGGAGCGGCTGATCCTCCATCCCTGTCAGCTGATCTCCGCTCTGATGGAGAAACCAGACTCATCTATTTCTGTCTAAGATAACGTGTTGTTTTGGACTTTTATACGAGCTAATGAACGTTAATACTAACGGTGTTCAGTCAGGAGTGATCAGAACACCTTGATCATCACGCCTCCTCACCTGCTTCAGCTGTCGGCGTCTCAGGTGTCTGACCCGAGAGGTGCATAAAGTCTTTTCACCATTTAATGTTTTTAACCCCCCTGTGCATACCAGACAAGAGCGCCGTCCTCCCTTGAAGAACATATGATGAAAAATTGTGGTCACCCCTGTTTATAACAAACTGCTTTGATTGTGTACAGACTGAATTAACCACACTAACAAAGGCCTCATTTGATTGGTTAATTATTTTTGTCATTGTTGACAAAGAAAAGTCCCCCAGTGCAATAACATGTCTCACACATGCTTACCTCATAGGGGCGCTGTTTTACTCATTCTGTAGTCAGAAATGGAGGAAGATGAGAGAAAAGTAAAGATAAAATATTTCACTGTTTATTAGCGTTAAAGAAAAATATAGGCATAGTTTAAAAAATGAAGACCCAGCTTCTTAGTACCGTACCATAAAGATCTGAATAGGGGAGCACTCCTCATGCAGGTGTGTTTTGCCAGCTGAAGCTCCAGTGGTAAATCAAATGGAAAATAGGATAGGAGTCTATTTTTTTTCATAAAGTCTTTTCCTTCACCTGATTAAAAACATTCTGATGGAACTCCAGACACACTAAGCTGTGATCTGGGGCATCGGCACTAAAATAAAAAGCTGTTTTTATTATGCTGTTTCACTGAGTGCTTATCGTATTGATTAAATACCGTAAATCTGATAAGATACAATGGAAACGATTACGTCATCGTTACAGTTAAACTTTATTAAACTTCCTGATCAGCTGTTCCTGTGGAACTTCCTGTATGAGGAATGCGTTAGGCTTAAATATAAAAGTGTAAACACATTCTTTAGGGCTACAGTTAATATATGTTCACATCATTTATTTATTCAAATTTAATCTTTTATGCTTATTTTAGCAGATTTTAAAATCTTTTAGAAAATGAGAAAGTTTCCTAACTCTGTTGCTGGTTGATCAGAACAGTTTTAATTATTGTGGTCGGTTTATGAGCAGGAATCTGTGGATGTTTAGAGTTTTAACTCACAAATACAAAACGTCAGCTCTTCATAAACACTTTATGCTTTGAATTTTTATTGTGGTAATAGTTTATGTTTATCTAATAATTTATAAGGAAGCAGACTTTGTTTTTAGAGATGAATAATGTGCAGTTTTATTCTAATCGGTTCATCCCACTCGTGAATCTTTTATTACATAATGATCTGGAGGGGAAATCCCTTCATGTAATTGGTGGAGAGTTGGGGAACACGCTGATGTCAGAGTGACATCACACCTTCAATTCAGTAATTCCACTCAGAATTTCCTTCCTGTTTTCTCTTTCCTTTTATTTGTTCCCTTTTTATTCTTTTACATATTTGAAATCAGCTTTTCCTTTCATCAGTTTGTGATTTAGATTGTGTTTCAGTCTTTTTTATGGCAGATAGGGGTCCTGTTTCATTTCATGTCATCAGTTGTCGATGTCTGTGAAGTGAAACTTTTAGCGGCTTCAGTCGAGTTTCTTTCATTGTGACTAATCATCCTAGTGCAGCGCATGAGGCTGTAGACCTGCTGCTTTGTAGCTTACCTACAACTACTCTTAAAACTTAAACTCAATCAGTACAGCTAGAGTTTATTATTTTAGTGTACACCATTCTAAAAGGAACAGATGTAAAGTTCATCTAATAAGTTTAAAATGAAACTGAAAAGAAACAAAACAAGTCTTGAACTAATTTCACCAAGATAAATGTGTTTTATTCAGTGACCTCCTGCCTCCTCTAAAATAAATATTGTTGACACTTTTAAGAAGTGCATGTTGATTTATCATGATGGAAAACCTTAAAAACAGCTGAGAATATAGCTGAGTATTTAGATACATAAAGTAGACTTTATGATTCAGAAGTAAAGAAGTATGGTTGCCTTATAAAACAAAAAAAAATTCAGAATCAGATTATTTGCCAAGTGTAAAGAAGACACAACGAATTTGGTTCCGGCTGTTGGTACCTCTCAAGAACAATCATTTACAGACATTGCACATTATAAGCAGGCAAACATGGCAGTCATCAGAAACGATGGAAACAAACAAACAAAACAAAACAAACATTGCAGACACATTAAAAGGAGGATATGAAGGCAGAAATCTAAACTAAACCAGACAAACATCACAGCAAACCAGTCAGCTGTTTAGAATGGTGATGGCATGAGGGATGGCAGCTAGTTCTGGTCTGCAGACTTCTGTATCGTCTGCCAGAGGGGAGGAGCTCAAAAAGACTGTTCGGGGTGTGAGGGATCAGCTGTGGCCTTTCCTGCCTGATTCCTGGTTCTTGACATGTAGAGGTCCTGGATGGGGGGCAGGGGGCACCTATGATCCTTTCTGCTGTCTTTATGGTCCGCTGTAGTCTCTTCTTGTCCTGCTTGGTGGCTGAGTCAAACCACACTGTGATAGAAAAGCACAGGACAGACTCAATCAAAGCTGTGTAGAAGTGAATAAATTAAATTATAAATTAATTATTATTATTTAATCATAAATTTTAAAAAAGGCAATCACAAACAGCCTTTATTTTTCTCTACTGTATGTGCTTTTAGCATTTATCTGTAAGCACACTGATACCAATCTGTCATATGGAGATTGAAACAATATTGTTTGAAAAGTTGTTTCAATAAAATGTGTTTTATTTTTACAAATATAAAGGCCCAGTGGTCCCTTGAGCATGTTTATTTTTAAAGGTCCCATATTCTGTGCTATTCTAACCACTCTGAATCATTCCTTTCACATCTCAATAACATGTAAAATCTATGCATTGGTCAAACTGACCCTTACTTTAAGGTCAGCTGTTGCTCTTCCACCCCTCATCCAACCTCCTAAAGCAAAACTTTCCTTTCAAATGGCAGTTGGGAAGCCGAGATTCTCTAGGCCCTGCCTATCTATCTTCTCTGCGCTTTCGTGAGATGTTGGTGGGTCTTCAGGGGCTCAGATAAAGGGAGTAAAAAAAGACTTTAGTGCTCGTTGATGCAACCATCTACAAAACAACTGCCTTGCTTCACTCGTAGCTTCACCATGACTGTTTGCAATCGCTTGAGAGGATGCATGGTCCCGTGGTTTTTAAAGGGCGGGGTGAGCTCAGGTAGCCAAAGGTGCTTGTGATTGGCTCTGTCCTCTAGAGAGGAGTGGTCTTTTCCCTTCTTGATGTCAGCAGGGGGAAGATTTTGAAACCACCCGTTTTAGCATTAGCTCAAAACACATTTCCCAAAAATGAGAATCAGGAAGTGAAAAGGGTGAAAATATTTTAACGCTTTTGGGTCTCAGACACAGTGTTTGGGAATGATATGACTATTAAAAGGTCTTGATTTTAGTGAGGTTAGTACACATCGTAGCCATAATTGCTATGGTTACAATCATTTATTTCAGTGTTTCAGTTTTCTGCCTTGGTTTCCTCATTTTTAGTAGTCAAACCTACTAGTTACGAATGCATGAATCAGTTTTGAACTAGCTTGTTAAAACTCATTTAAAGCTTGGAGAAGCGGCAAACACACAATGCCAGCATCCTCTGCAGAGCCAGAAGTCAACTCTTGAACTCCAACTATTCTAGGATCTTTTCTATCTGCAGCAGCAAGAAGCTCGACTTTTACTCAAATGAGACAAACATAACAGCAGTCAACAACTACAAAACAAAAGCCTTCTTTTCTTCAAACAAACAACCAGAACCCAGGGGGTTCCTGAAAATATGATGGATTTGCTCCTCATATCAACATCGCTCAAACTACAAAAGTTATTTCTGAGTGCTTATTCAGATTAAAATGAGGAGTTTATCAACTCATCAGTTCTAATAAACTCTAAAATGATAAATTCAACCATGTGACAAAGCAAATTATAAGACAAGGAAATTATAAAACACATTATAAACACCAGATTAGATGTGTGTGTGACTGGTTGAATGTCTGTTGTGTTGTACAGCACTTTGGGGAGTGTAAAACACTCTAGAAAGCTCTCTATAAATACAGGACATTTACCATTTTATATTTAAGTAAGTAATAGCCCTTACAGATCTGGGTAGGGTCGGCCTTGATAGGTCGGCTCGGCTTGGTCCCTCACGGAATGTTTTGTGTTCACACTGTTCACTCTTGAACGCGGAAGTGTACGTGCAGAAGGGCGGTCTCCGCGAAAGTGGCGCAAAAAATTTCCGCCGTGTAACCTGTGATGTCATCCCTGGGCGCCACTCGTTGGTAAACAAAGCCCCAGAGAGTGTGTGTAGTAGTCAATTGTGATCGGTTTGGATACAATGGATAACGTCTTTGAGCTTACAATTGGAACTAGTAGGGTGTTTAATGCATATGTATTGATGTTTTAGATTACTATATTATGAAATACATAGAATGATCTAAATGCTAATAGTTTATTTACACATTTACTAATAGGAGAAATACCTTTTATGGAACTTTCCCTAAAGTAAAGCAAACATCTGAAACAAATAATAATAATGGGTGACTGCAAAATAAGGAAACCAAACACACTTTATTTACAGAAGGAAAAAAACATTGTACAACACTATACATGTTATTATTTTCTGTTGGCCACTGCGCTGACCAAACTACGCATCACATCCATGAATTCGGAGTGCATCCGAAGCTGCTGTGCGGCCATCCTCTCCTTGGCATCTCGCAGCTCCCGACCCAACTCATCATTCATTTCTTCCGATCTCTGTTGGTAACGCTCGTCCTGATCCGCCATCCTCACAAACACAGACGCCATCTCGTTCTGTGCCCTCCTTTTTCCTACTGCAAAGTATTAGCACCAAAAACATATCCATATATTAGTATTTGGAATTAAATTGACGTTAACTCATCTGTTTATGTGACCAAACTCACCGGGAGTTGTCCGGGGCTGGGGCCTGGAGTTATTCCCCTGTGGAGGTCCCTGGCTCCGGCTGCAGCTAGGCCCTGAGTCAGCCTGCATGTCGTCACTGTCCGACTGAGCCAGCCGGGGGGTCGATGGCGTTGGGGGGTCCTCTGGGACATCCTGAGCATTGGCGTCTATAACAATATAACGAGCAAACATTTTAAATATATAATTATGGACAAGCAGTATCAGCAGACTATTAAGAGCAAGGATCGGTAGCGCCAGCGTTAGCCATTAGCCATAGCACACTAGCCTCGACATGGCGACGAGCTGCGAGCTAGTCGGCTAGTTGCATTGTCTGCTAGTGTGACATGTTTATAACCGAGAATAAAACAACCACCATACATTGAATATGGTCCTGGCTTTACATTCAAACATGATAACATCCTGCACTCACCGCTTTTTGAAGTGGGACTGGAGCTATTGGAAAGCTCTACGGTGTCCAGGCCCATCTGCCTTCCGTTGGTGGCTGGCCGTGATCCATATATTGCTTTTTTGTTGAGTCATGACGCTAATAAAGACGGTAAGGCTTATCACCAGTAGAAGGCTTAACCAAAATGAGAAACTCTCACTAAAAGTTTGACCACAAGCGGGAGGCTGGTGCATCTCTGTGACATCATTTAACAGAAACACCCTGGGGCCAATCAGAGGCTTGCACTGTAGGTTGACATGAGACTTCAGCCAGCCTATCATAGCGCAGTGGGTGAGCTGAAAGCAGGCCAGCCACAGTCGGACCATCAAGGATGGGGTGACAAAAAACCAGTGGCCTCGGCTCGGAATTAGCAATTGTTACCCAGATCTGAAAGGGCTATAAGTAAGTAAAGTTTATTTATATAGCGCCTTTCACAGATATACATCACAAAGCGCTTTACAACATAACCACAAAAAAACAGAGAAAACATTTAAAATAAAATCTACACAGATTTGGGGGTACCAGATACATTATTTCTATATTATTTATTAGCAATATTATTATTGCTAAATTTACTTTCTAAAGACCTTTTAACAGTCATATCATTCCCAAAGACTGTCTGTGACTGGTTCTGAGACCCAAACTTGGTTTTTATCGATTCTTTGCTAATTTTGCAAACGACTGTTGTTTGTTTTTTGTTGGACATTTACTGAAACCATTGAACTACTGAAACCATTTTCGGAACAGCTTCCTCCGCCGTGAACTTATCTGTAAGTTACCTGCTCTGTTTTGGTCTGAGAGGGGAGGGGCTTAGTGACGGAGCAGTCTGGGTCTGTGCTTCTGATTGGTTAGGAGTAAGTAATGACTCGTGTCACGTTACCAGTTGGATAAAATGAAAAAACACAGGAAACTTTTTTTATTGAACTTTTTATCGACCCATTTTTTTCCCCTATCGAGCCTCACGTCTATCGATAGATATATATTGATATTGAATTATCGTCCAGCCCTACTACACCGCGAACGCGGTTATCCACCAAGACAATATATATATTTTTAAAAACATGACGGTAATTATTATTGTCAACATTTTTACCGGGGTTTACCTCTACAACCATGACATCCCTATTAAAGACATGTTTGCTAAAGGGACCGCTTATGAAAAAAAGCAAGCGGTGGGTCGAGATAACCAACACAATAACGTCCCACTGTAGGTTTTGTTTTTCTTAATTACTTCTCTCTTTTGACAAACAAACTTTGAAGGGGTTATACATTTACCTGCCTGTGACTGAACATCAAAAAACTATGATATTCTGCATATGAAAGTAAAATAGACTATTAAAAGTCGATCTAGTATAGTAATTATTTTATAATTAAAAAATATTATGGGTAGTAACGGCCGTGTAAAAAAATACTGTAAAACCGATATAATTTTTCAAAAAACCATGATAAATCATTTTTTGCCGTACCACCCAGCCCTACTCACCAGGTGCGCTGCCAGGTTTCCCATCTCCAAAATGTGCTTTTTATAAATCCAAAAGTTTGCAGAGAAAGTGACTTATGCAACTTTCAGGCCTGTTTTTTGCATAGTAAAGTTCTATAAATGAGGTAGCACAGATCCACATTTTTTCCACTTCCGATCCCGATACCTGAATTTGGATATCTGCCGATACAATACTATTCCAATACCAGAGCTCTATTTGCTGTAATATCTAAAATGTATCTACAGTAATGCTGCTGCAAGAAGACCTGGAGACCTGGCCTGCATGCATACACAGTAGTGAAGGGATTTATGGCTCTTTGAAGGGAGCTGTTCATTGTGGAGCTGTTCACCTCAAAGAACCGTTCAAAAAACTGTCTCTTTAATGGTTTTTTGCAATATTTTGAAAAAGAAATGTCATGTGGAATGGAACTATGTTTGGGGGCACTCTTTATGCGACACCTATGTGTGCATTGCTAATTAGCTTCCCAGATAGAACTGACTGGTTCATGTTGCTATGCTCGTTGATGTTGTTTAAATAGAGCTGTTCTGTGTCAGCAACTTGGTGTAAATGAATATTGCCTCCTGGGCTGGGTACTGTTAAATATTTCTTGATACTACTACTTTAACAATACCTGGTTTTCGATATCGGTACCTTAACGATACTTTTTTCGGTACCTATATGTATAATTCTTAGAGAAAATAACAAAGTACCGGTACTAAAAGTTTGTTTTTTTTAAAATTAAAACCAAAAACACAGTTTCATGGCATATTTTCATGGCATATTTATGCTTTCATTATTATTATTTATTTATTCATCTCTTACCTCGGGAACTTTCTGTGACGCTGTCCCCTCACACACCTCCTATGTTACACACCTCCTATGTTTTTGTTGAAGCAGCAGAGGCTGCGAACTCGGCTCTGCCTTTTTTTCTTTTTTTTTTGCCGTTGGAGACAGCAGTCTACACGCTGCAGCGCGATGAGTTACTTGGACAAACTGCTGGTATTCTTGTTTTTCACGGCACAAATCTTATTGCATGTGCTGCATTTTGCTCTGTTTCCATTTACCTTTCCAAAACGCAGCCAAACTTTAGATTTCTTCGGCATTTTAAAGCCGGAAGTTTGCAGGAGAACTGCTTAGGAGAGAAGAGGGGAGGGAAGGGGCTTCGTCACTCAGCCTGTGTGTGCATGCGTGAGCAGCAAACAAGCTCTTCTCCTCCTTGCATATGTAACCGGGGGCAACGCAAAAGGTTGTAAAGCCCAAGCGCCGCCCCTCCGGCGTCAGATACAGGTGGAGAGCAGGTGCAGACCCCAAAAAGGACAGAGACTCAGGACACAGGACTAGTTTAAAAAGGTGTTTTTATATAAGCTTGAGAGATGATAAAAAAATACTAAAAACAACTAAAATCCATATAAAAATGGCCATAAAAAATCATCTTTTATAAAACTAGCTTAAAAGTCCAGGTGTGCCTGGACCCAGGATTTCCAGGCTGACCCCTGCTGTATATCAGTCTCGTGGAGGAGGGAAGTGCAGGGGGGGTTCCCGACCTGCACTCTCGGCCGTCTCCCTCGGATGGTCCCGCGGCAATCCAGCGATGGCAGCGGCCTCCCGCACCTCCTCGCCCCGCAAAGCAAGGGCCCTGATTCGAAGGGTGCGGTCCACTCCATCCCATGCCGTCACTCGCCCACAGCACGTCACTTCAGTCCCTGCTCCAGCTGCAGGGACAGGATGCTCAGCTCCTCGCCGCTCCTCCTCACCAGCTCCCCCACATCAGCCGCTGTCCCTCCTGGCTCCTCCAGCACATCTTCCATCTCTTCGCTTTCTCCTCTTACATTTCTCCTTCTTTCTGTGCCTCTCCTCTCTCTTCCTCCAGCCTGAGTGTCACCTAAATAGGTGACCTCGGACACGCCCACTCGCACAGGTGATTTCAATCATGTTAAAAGAATGTCCACAGTGATCCACAACTAAAAAACATTAAAACTATAAAAACATGCCAAAATAAAAACATAAAAACAGGAAAAATCATGCAAATAAAAGCTATAAAAACAACAATCAAATTCTCACTGTGTGACACATAGCAGAGCGGGGAGGAAAGACATGGAGCGGCGCTCATTTATAGGGACATTTTATTGTAAAAGTACCAAAATTTACTCTATTATTTATTTATTTTAGTTACCCCGGACAAGTGGGTAGATCGCGTGGACTTGCTCATTATAAAAGTAGCTCCTGTGGCGACAAAGGTTGGGCACCCCTGTTCTGCTGCAAAATGTGCCCGGGCGGATTAATGGCGGATCCAAGCAGTGCGGAAGTCTGGCAGCCAGCCAGCCGGATTGTCCTATCCTATCGTTCGGTCCAAACAATAGGATTGTCTGAAGTTTTTAGAGAACTGCGGGACAACCACTTTATTGATTTCTTTCGGGTTTTTTAAATCTCCACAATATATTTATAGCTATAATATGTTAGAACATTTTAAAGAGGCATTAAAAAAAAGTTAAAAGCTACATTGTTTACCAAATCAACGAGTGCAGCTTTAACACAGAACATGTAAATGCGATATGAGAGAGAAAGTCATAACTTGTGAGTAAAAAAAGACATCACAAAAGGTATTTCTGCACTGTGAGCTAGTGAAACAGTTTCTGCAGCACAGAAGCATCTGGTGGCTGACAGCAGAGAGCATTATACTCATGTACATGTTTCTGTAATGTGACCTAGAGCACAAATGTGGAGTTTTACTTGGATCAGCATTTGGAGGTAGGTGTTAAATTGGACAGCTCGTCATCTGCGGTTTCAAGCAGATTCCATCACTATTAGTTTTATTATTATTATTTGGCCCTCTGATGGACTGACGACCTGTCCAAGGTGTCCCCCACCTCTTACCCTGTGACACCAGCTGCCCATGATGTCTTTGTGTTTCTGATTACGTGTGAAACTACAGTCAACCTGAATGGCAGCAGTCAGTGACAGAAACTGAGCAGGAATCAGATTCATCACTAAGAGGAGAAGGAAGTTGTCTTCTTTAAAAGTGTTTAAAAAACCTTTAAAATGGTAAAAAGAAATGGAGCATTGAGTTTTGTACTGATTTGTTCTTTTATTGAAATAACAAGACAATAAATTAAAAATAAATAAACTTAAATAAAGTATTATAAAAATAAATATAACTCAGTTAAGTGGAGCACTGTAATGAGAAATGTCCTGAAATAACCCAAGAAACAATAAATTAAATGTGACCATAAAAGTGTAGGAGGACATGAAAACCTGAAGCAGCTCAACTCAGTTATAAATTTTTTAAAAAATGAAAAAATTAGGTTAATCATTAAGCAATTAATAAGAAATAATACTGAAATGTGTCCCATTAGCCTTCTGTGTTAGAACGATGATCTGGACTGTCATTCTGCAGAAGCAGCCTGGGCGTGATGCAACATTACAGAAGCTGCCTGGTAGACCTCCAAAAACTCAGCCAGAGCCTGTTTCTGCACCATCTGGTCATCAACCTGCAAGCAGAATAAAAAACCAGTTAATACTCATTTCATTACATCTCACTAAAAGTCAGATAGTTTAGGAGACAGGAAGTAATCACTTGATGAACATCTAACCGGTTAATTGTAGGAGTTTAGAAAAGAGAAACGGGACTTCTTTTGTTACTTGAAGATGTTTCTTCTCTCATCCAAAAGGCTTCTACAATTATGATCATGGTTTGGTGGTTCTAAGCTTAGAACGACTTCTAAGACTGGAACTTCCAACTCGATCAGAGGTGAAGAAACCTTTAGAATCAGAGGCTAAACATCTTCAGGTAACGAGAAAAAATGTCCAGATTCTCATTTTTAAGATCTTATGTTTGTCCTGGAAGAATGAGAACCAAGACCAACCTGGAGTTAAGGAGTCAACCTGATCCAAAATGTCTACCACTGCTAATCAACATTAGAAATCACAAAAACTTCTAAAACTCTAAACAGTTTTACAGATATTGAGTTAATATTACATGTTAGTTGCTGAGTTATTTGCAACACACTGCCCACAGAGAAGGGAGTCTTATTTTCAAGATTTGACCAAAACAACTAGAAATCCATATTTTATCAGTTTGTCTGTCTGTTTTTTGTTTAAAAAATGTAAAAATCTTAATACAAGATCACAAATAAAAGACAATTATTAGGATCAAACACAAAATAAAATAGTAATAATAAATCACAAGTTACGACAGGATGAAATGTAAAACGTAAACCCTACCGGCTAGGTCCAGAATGTTTCACTATAGGTTTTAACGTGTAACTTCAGTAGAGAAAAACAATGCATCTGTTGGAATGTTTTTGTACTCTAGCATGTATTTACTGTAACAGGAGTGAGATAAAATCCTGTGCTCAGTAAAGAAGGACCTTATCCATCTTGTTTCAGTATTGCAGTAGTTTTGTTTTTACTGCACAAGGAGTTCAAATGTGACCCATTTTGGATAAAAGAGCTGCTGATTCCCTGTTTGCACTTAACCATCACTGTACGGATCTTATGACCCAATTTAGTTTTCATTTTTGATTTGATTGTTGTTAAAACTAACATGCAGCTATAAGGATTATTTAGGGCCAGGTGAAGTGAGCATTGTAATTATAAGGAGGTTGGTCTGATCCATAAGAACGAGTTACCTCGATATTTTTCAGCCTTATGAGTTCCTTCTCTCTGACATGATTCAGGTGACTCAGGAGCTCCTTCACCTTCTTCATCTTTTCTTGGAGTGCATCCAGATCGGTCCTTAAGTTGGAGCGCTCTGAATCAGCCACGTGGTCCAGCAGCCCCGACGTCCGGGAAAAGATCGTATCGTAGACATCTAGAGTAGCTTTCATCAGCGGTATGTCGTCTCTTCTCTGTGGACACAGGAGAGGAGAGCCTGAGAGTCAGTATTCAGGGATCAGAGTATAGTTTGGCTGTGTTTAGTTATAGAGGGATAAAGAACGGCACAATAGTCAAATTGTAAGACTGTTTTCTGATGGAAGTTCATTTTAAAAAAAAGTCTCAGCATTCTGGCTAAACATTTGGTATTTGATATAAATCTATCTGATGGACTGGAGACCTGTCCATGGTGCTGCCTCTCCTACGGGGACAGCTGGAGTTAGGCCCCAGTTCTACTTGACCCTTACTGGATAAATCGGTTAAGAAAATGAATGAATATCAATCTATAAACCAAATCTGATGACAACTAAACGGGTTCTTGTTGCTGTCAGTGGTCATGACTGGAGTTCCCTGAGGCTCAGTTGCAGCTCCTGTTACATTTATCTTACATTTACCTTTTATTTCAGGGCTCACAGTTCTTATGAATTTTGTCCAAAGAATGTTTTTTGAACTTTAAATATTTTGTAATATGGAGAACATTACAAAGTTATTTTGTAAACTTGTGAGCATTTATTTTTCAGCCAGACATCACTAACTTTAACCTATTAATGCTACATTTGTACTGAGCCATGATTAAACTATAGATAGAATTTGCAAGCTGTTGTCAGGTTTCATTGATTACCTTCTATTTAATGTTTTCCTTGGTGGTGATCAGCTACATTGTAGCCTCAGCTGCTCTGGGGCACACTGACAGAGTGCCATGCCATGCACCGGCGCCTGCCAAGTCCCTTTGACCACCACCAGTAGGCAAGGTGGGTGAGGTGTCTTGCCCAAAGACACAACGACAATGTAGCCCAGCTGGAGTCGCTCTACCAACTGAGCTACACACCGCCACAAGGCAGCGAAGCTTCACATTTTTAAAGAAAATCTGATGTGAAATGGGAATGGAATCAGGAAAGCTTTTCCCATTCTGCTCTACAAACCTCTGTGTTTTTTATCACTTGCCTCCAAACGGTGAAAGGTGGGTGATAATGTTTTTGCCTTTATTTTTGCATGTATTTGAATATTTCTCTCAGAAAGTAACCACTAGATTAACATCTACAACTAATTCACCGTAGGAACCAAGCTCATGTAAGGTGACTGCCACAGCCAAGCAACATCTGCATGAAGATGGATCTAACTCAGTTTTAGAACAACTAAACTAAAATGTCATTCAGTAGTAGTTGATATTCATTCACAACTCACACTGAGATTTGGTGATGTTGTGTGAGACTGAGCATAACTTTATTTTAAAGTTTTGACCAAAACACCATCACCCCTTAGCAGTTTAAGACTCTGACGTGAACAGAGGTGAGCGATATGCATTTCTTTATGGAACGATGGGACTTTAGTTTGTGTTTGAATGTTGTACCTGGCAGGAGGTGTTGAAGAGAGGTTTAATGCCAATCTCTGGATGCTTCAGCCCCTGAAACACAGACAAATTGAATAATTATATCAGTTTCTGTTCAACATTAAATGTTCTTGTCCAACACAGTCACTCACTGCTACATGTTTGTTAAGGTTCCTCTGGATGTTTAATCATTTCTGATGTGTTCCCTTTTTTTCCTCAAATTTCAATCAAACTTAAACAAATTAGTTGTTTGTCACAATGTCTTCAGTTAATTTGTGTTTGAAAAAAAGTGAAACAGAGACGGTAAGTCACATCTCTTCATTTCCCACAATGTGCCAAAAAAGAAACCTAAAAAATGGCCTCGAATATATCGGAGACTAAATATAAGATTAAATTATTGCTTTGTCAAAACAAGTGGTGATTAGTTAGAATGTGGATAAAGGTAATTTAAGAAGAACCAAACTAAATTAGAAAGAAGAATAGATAGTTGTAAATATACAGATGAATACTTGTAATTTTCAGACAGAGTCTTACTGGAAGTGTGAGATAAAATCTTAGGTTATGATGTGGCATGTCACCAAAATCTACAGATAAAATCTTTGTTCATCTCTCAAAGTAACTTTCCACTGACTTAAAGATTACAATATCTAGATGAGCTTTGTGAACTTAAAGCTGAGAACAAAAAAACAAATATTGAGATGAGCATTTAACTGTTCTGTTAAATAAGTCTTAATTCTACCAAATCAAATAAAACGTGTGCACATGAAACCTGTTTCACTCATTCAGGCTGGGTGTTGTCAAAGCTTACTAATAAAGTTCAGACCTCAAATCAGAACCGTCAGGAGAAAGTGTCAGACTGTGAGTTCACCTCAAAGTCAGATTATTTTCTGTTCAGAAATATTAAGGTTTACATCATCTCATCTGATATTTCTAGGTTACCTTCATCATCATGAGTGACATCACTTTCATCATCATCATTATACTATATTACTAAGATGAGACACATTTAAAAAATGAAAACCACCAAGAATCTAAAACCAAGCCCAGTGGGACTCCACAGGTAAACTTACCAGCTTATCTGCAACGGAGTCATGGATAGTCCTCAGGTTCTCAGAGATGAACATGGGACTTGCAGAGACAAACAGACCTCCCAGTAAGACCAGTAGACACGCTGGAACAAGGCAGGAAAACATACTGGAAGACTATCTCAGTAGAAACTGGTGTAGATGTTCTGTTAAGATCAACGTTTTGTCTCCACTGATGCTCTCTGTTGACCTGTACCTGTATATATACAGACCTGCATCCTCATCTGCCTCAGAGAGCGTCATTTATGTGTGTGGTTGTGCATCTCTGTGGTCTGTGGGCTTTCAGCAGCAGCTCCACAAACAACAGCCTTCACATCAGTTTTCTTCTAAAAATCACTCTGCTGCTTCTAAACGTGCACACGCAGGAGACTCCTTGGTCAGGTTTCCATTCATTTCCATTCAATGAGTCTGCACATGCACTGAGAGGAGACTCCCCTGGTGGTTAACCTGCAGGAAGACCACTATTCACGATAAAATCCCTGTTCACTAACTAAAGTCACATTGAACGTGCAGAAAACCTCATGCAGCTTTCTGAATGTTTGTGTGCAGGTTTTCTGCCCTCAACCTTCTAAGAAACCCATCATCAAACTAAGAACGTTTGCATTTTAGCTGTAATTTCCCTTCGACTTTATTCTCATCACAATGCCAACAAAAAAATTAACTGGTTGCATTTGATTGATGATTTGTTGGCATGTAATTTTAATTTCTAATACATAAGTTGAAGTGAATCAATCAAGAATAAATAAACACCATAAAGATACCCTTCCAAGTCATTTATCAGTTTTAAGCTTGAGGGAAAACTTTCATTGCTTTCGTTTACCTGAGATGTCTTAAAGTTGTTCAGTGTTTTTGTGCTTTAAAGGAAAAGTTTTAATTACCCTTTTACTAGTTTAAGGCCCAGATCTGATCATTTTGTTTTTACGTGTCAAACCACTTGTTGACATCAAACTGAGAGGGTTTTTTGTTAATCTGTGTTGGTCTTGACATTTTGTTGGGGCATTTGCTGTTATTTCATTACATTAATTTGTACTCACATTTTTGCTTGACAAACCTACATTTTGTGTAATTTAGCCAAGATGTGTTGTCAGATTCATGAAGAGTAACAATAACACTGTTTATCAGCAAGGAGGAAAACTGCAGTAAGAAATTGACTAATTGTTAAAGATGATGTGAATGATCCAGACAAGCATGACAACAGAATGTATTCATTTTATTGAGCTGCTTTATGTCTGGAGAAAAGAAAGAACTTGATCCCAGCAAGGTGGCATACCATCATCTGCATTTGGGCCAGAACAGCTCACCATCATCAGCAAAGCAAAGACTTTTAACTTATTTGACCCGTTGAGTCATTCAGAAGCTGCAGGGTGGTACAACACTGCATTAGGTGTTTAAAACATTCAGTCATCTCTGAACCACTTAGTAGTGAAAAGGAAAGGCCAAACCAACCAGCTAATCAGGACAGAAAATCTCTTTACATCACTCTTACGTGCACTGACACCCCCGACCTGTTTTCTTTACAGTACAGGGTGGTACGGTTAGGAAAAAGCCCCTTTGCTTTCAAGCACTGTTCTCAAAAAGTTTTCATTCTTTGGAATCAAATAAGGTTCTTGCTGCTTTGCCGTTACATGTTATGGTTTCATCTAACTTCATCTGGCTCAATTTAAATTTGATCGATTTTTTTATTCTGTTTTTCTCCTGTTCATTGTTTTTAATAAAAATAAAAGCTTTCATGTTTGTTTACTCCAAAATCACGTTTGATCCCGTGAAGTTCTGCGAGATTTCACGTCTGATCTGGGAATGTTTGTGTGTAAAATCGGTTCGTGTGTGATCCCACCACACACTGTAGGATCAGGACGGTCAGTGTCTGCGATTTTTAAAGGAAAATTTGTCGCCACGTGTGGTCTCTTATGATTTAAAATCGATTAAAAAAATTTAAAAAATTTAAAAAAATTTTTTCTTTTTGCGAAGGAGGTATGACATTAGCATGAGCCACAGAAACCTGGCGTGAGTGAAATGGAACCCCTGCATCTCCCCTACAGGTGGAAATGCCACCACAAGGCATACAACGAAACTCAAGTCATCATCGCGGCCACACATGCTCTTTTTTATAGAATACATTTATTTCTAGGAATTTCCTGGTACATTTATATTTAACAAACTGGAATTTGTCTTCATGTGTTCAGTGCACTCTTTAACGAGCTGATAATTTAAGTTGTTTCCACCTGAGTAACCATGGCAGCAGCAGAATCAATTCTATGAGTAGCAACTAAAAACATGTATTGCAAAGTCTGACTCACTTGATAGAAGTTTTAAAAGAATAAAGTCACACAACCTAAAACTTTGATAAAAGGTGAGACTGACAGGTACAAATAGGGGGGCGGCATATAGCTCAGTTGGTAGAGTGGCCGGTCTGGCAACCGGAGGGTCACCGGCTCGATCCCCAGCTCCGGCTGGGTTAGATTGTCGTTGTGTCCTTGGGCAAGACACTTTACCCACCTTGCCTGTGTGAATGTGAGTGTGACTGTGTGTGAATGTTGGTGGTGGTCAGAAGGGCCGATGGCGCAGAATGGTAGCCTCACTTCTGTCAGACTGCCCCAGGTCAGCTGTGGCTACAGACGTCTGTCGTAGTTTACCACTGCTGGTGTAAATGTGTGCGTGAAAGAATAATGGAGCTTCTGTGAAGCGCCTTGGGTGTCTAGAAAGGCGCTATATAAATCCAATCCATTATTATTATTGTAGCATTATCAAATATGCTATAACCTCTGACCCCTGTTGACCATCACAACAATAACCCATCTTTTTCCCCAATAACTTGGATTAAAATGACTCTTTTATTATGTTTTAACCTGAATCAACATTCTTCCAAGGGTTCGGTCGTGCCGGAAGACCTCTACTGGACTCTTTTAGTTATAATAACTCAAAGACTCTTCAGTGTCTCCTTCTAAAGGACACTACTTTAATTAAACTGTTCAGAAATGTCTTTAATATGATTAATGCATTTTCTTCCACAGTATTATGAATGTTTGATCCAGCCTCAGTATTATTTCATATTTTACTTTGCTAAAAGGTTAAAATCAATATGTTTCATACTCCCTTCATTAAGGTGAACTGTCCCGTTTAAGGATCTGAGTCACGTGATCTTGGTAAACTCGTCCCTCATTGGGCCACGTCCCACTAAATGGTCCACATAGCTGGTCACAGCCCGGAAGTGTTCAGTTCTGGTCTAAACACTAACCAGACGACACGCTGGCTGTCAAACTCTACACAGCTCAGCTATTTTCTTAAAGTTGCCGGTCCTCCTGCCGGTCACAGCCCCGTGGGACCGATGAAACCAGCTTCCCTCTAGGGCTGGGTATCATTAAATATTTTTCGATACTACTACTTTAACGATACCTGGTTTTCGATACCGGTACCTTAGCGATACTTTTTTCGATACCTATATGTATAATTTTTAGAGAAAATAACAAGTACTTAAATTTGTTTTTTTAATTAAACAAAAAAAAAAGCAGTTTTATGGCATATTTATGCATTTATTATTATTATTTATTTATCTCTTCCCTCTGGAACTAACTAAGGCTGTCATACAATCCATGAACTCTTTCTTTTGTTGTTTTGTTTCTGAAAGGGAAACTGAATATCCAGATTTAAGAGTTATTTGGTTTTTGTTATGGAAAAACAATCAGAAATACAGGAAAACTGATCCGTTTTCATTATTTCATTACCGTATTTGCCCGAATATAGGACGACCCTGATTATAAGACGACCCCCCCTTTTTAAGACTAATCTTCAGAAAAAAAGACTAAATTTACTTTTTAAAGAAACAATTTTTATTGAAATTTTGAGAAAATAATTTAACTAATGCTACTAATAATGACAGGCTGCTTTAATATTTGCTTATTAACAGTGGTGCACACAACTAGTCCACCAGTCCACCGTACTGATCTCTCTGCCCAACGCACCTTTGCTGACAGGAGCTTTCACGGTCAGATTGTGCAACTTCGCGATCATCAGACACTGATGAACTTCACATCCAGTTGTGGAGCTGAGATGGAGTTTTCATGTAGGGGAAGCTTGTTTACACACACACGCTGCTGCGGCAAAATGCACAGACACACACACACACACACACACACACCTGCGCCATGAACGAACAGACACACAAACCGGCTGCTGTGCCATGATGGCGCACACACACAAACCCGCTTTTGCGCCATGATCGTACACACACACAAACCCACTGTTGCGCCATGATCGCGCGCACACACAAACCCACTGTTGCGCCATGATCGCGCGCACACACAAACCCGCTGTTGCGGCATGATCGCGTGCACACACAAACCCACTGTTGCACCATGATCGCGCGCACACACAAACCCGCTGTTGTGCAATTATTGTGCAGACACACACACATATCCGCTTTTGCGCCATGATCGTGCACACACACAAACCCACTGTTGCGCCATGATCGAGCGCACACACAAACCTACTGTTGCACCATGATCGCGCGCACACACAAACCCGCTGTTGTGCAATTATTGCGCAGACACACACACAAACCCGCTGTATGTGTGAGGGAGTGTGTAGGTGTGTGTGTCGGGTGCATATAAAGAACGGTGAGACGAATGAGGTTCTGAGGGAGAATGCGTGTGTGAATCGAGAGAGCCTCACCTGTACAGTCTGCTGCTGAAAACACCTGCTGGGTCTGGACATTTTCTGGACATTTTCATCCTCAGTACTAGTAAACCTGTAGCTTTGAACTAGGCCAGGCCCGGACCTCTGGAACCGCTCGCGGTCTGAGCTGCTTCCTGCCGCTTTGACCAAAAAGCCTGCGCCCTCTGCCGGAAAAACTAGGGCGCGATAATAAGACGACCCCCCCTTTTTCAAATTATTTTCAATGAAAAAAACCTCGTCTTATATGCGGGCAAATACGGTATTCCCTTTTTGTTAATAAAGAGAACACGGATTCAGGTCAACCAGAAACTAGTGTTACTCTGGAGGTGCCTGGATGGGAGCACAGAAAGAACTGAATGAGGAAAACCCTCCACACATCCTTGCTGATAACAGAGCCTATATGGTCTCTAATAAAAAGTAAATCCTCCTAAATAAAACAAGTACGTCTCGTGGCCTCGCAGATTTTTTAAATGCAATTAAAAAAACAGCGCATGTGTTCTGCGTCCTCCTGAGGAGGTTGCAGCTCCGACTCCTCAGCAGGTGAAAACAGAGCTGCGGGCTCTGAACAAACACGGTGTTCGGGACAGATATTTTCAATCTGCCGTTCTGACGGTCCGGTCGGTACCAACGAGAGTGTTTAAACAAGAGAGGAAGGTCTCGCTTCGTCTACCTCCGCTTATCCAGACCCGGGTCGCGGCTCGCGTTTGACTTTTTTTTTTCTTTTTTCGCAGTGTTGAGAGGAGTGTGAGGGGCTGTGTGTGTCCCTCAGCCTGTGTGTGCGCCAATCAGAGCGGGACTGGAGCTGCGCATTTAAAGGGACATTTTATTGTAAAAGCACCGAAACTAGGTATCGAAAAAAAATTTTTTTTCAGTATTACTACCTACCGAAGGTTTTTGGTCGGTACCACAGTAGTACCATGTTACGGTTCCCAGCCCTACTTCCCTCTGAGGTCGGACACCTTCAGTCTGACGCTCTATCATGGGAATGCCAGCCTCCGATGCTCCCTGCTGGAAATGGGACCACTAGCTCGCATCCAGGACAGTATCTGATGGAAACCAACCGGCGTTTAGCGGCTCGGCTCAAAAACCAGAAGTAAACACAGCTCGAGGCAACGGAGATTGGTCAAAACTTATCAGAGTGGCAGTGATTGGTCAAAAAAGAAGGTAAAATACGACAAAAACAAAGATGATTGGGCAAATTTGCAGAAAAGTTGCGGTAATTGGTGAAAATTTCACCATCCTGTCAGGATGATCCATTCAGTACTGAATTAAAGTTCTATGTAATGATTGAATTTGCGTTAATAGTTGTGATTGCAACATCGCAACTTCCTGGAGGGTCTGAATTAAGTCACTTTTCAGTTTTTTGTTATACATTTTTGGGAAGAAAAACATTTCAGTGTAGTTTCCATCAAGATGACATTTATTTAATTTGTGCTTAAAACTTATTTCCTTGTCAGAGAATTCTTCAATGAATTCAGAAATACTTTAAATTCATCTTCAGCATTTTTGTCCTTTGGGACGTTTTAGCCACGTTTTAGCCACACAGACACACTGGGGCTGTTGGCTTCCAAGATAAATGTTAATTAACTGGAATTAAGAGCCTTTCTTTGTATAATTCAAATAATCATTACAGTTTCTTAGAAGCCTCAACCTCACTTTATTTTTGTTTTGTTTGTTTTCTTGTGGGCAAACTGTCAGCGACAGACCCACCACATCCTCCTACATGTGGTGGAAGCTTGACTTGGACACCAGTTTGTTTAAACCCATGTTAAAGGACACTAATGATTTACATTTTACACACTGACAGACTTGTGAGTGATGAGCCAGTTTGTTTTTTAGGATGAACATTGCTAATGCAACTAGAAAATACGGTCCTCTGTCCTTTCAGGATGATCAATTCAGTACTGGATAAAAGACTTATGTAATTTAGGGGGGAGGGGGGCTGAATCGTAAGAAAATACAGCTTCTTTTGTCCCTGAATGTCAGATTAACAACTGATTCATGAGAGCGCTAGGAGGAGAGGTAAGCAGTTAGATGAGGATTTTAAAGAATGTTACGGGGAATTACAGGTTTACCGAGCAGGACTTACGCGTTGGAGGGTGAACAGACTGATGAACGGAGTAGAAAGCTGGACTCGGGGAGCGGTAACAGGAGGGCTGTTAGAGGAGCAGCGAGGAGACTCAGAGTGATATCCAGGTATATCCAGAGGACTTGAACAGAATCAAGGGAACATGTGTCTCTGCAGGGTGTTGCCTGTCAGAAGGAGAGAGCACTGGTGGTGATTCATAAATTCAAAAATCACAAGACTGAAGCGTAGAGGCCTGATTACCCCTCATAGGAGCAAACAATCTGGTGTCTGCCTCAGGGATCGGAACACCTTTGAAGCTCCTCCTGATGAGTTCTGATTAGCCCCTGATGGGCTGCAGGTGTGAGCCTGAAGCAGCCTGTCAGACCCTGGAGGAAAGAGATGGAAAACACCAAAACAACCTCCACCCAGCACCGCGGATATGACCTGACAGAACCTGCAAAGGACTTCTCCTCCACAAACGTTCAGCTCTTGACAAGAACACTTTAAAGAGCAGATAATGTCATTAATCCATGGTGAGGATTCTAAAGCAGATACTGATGTATTTTTAAAAGAACAAGTGCTGTCAAAGGTAGATGGGCTATGGTCATTGTAATGATTTGTTAAAGTATTTACTTCATCTAAAGGAGATAATCATTTAAAGCATCACAGGAATTGTCAGCAGTGGAGGATTTTACAAAGTGAGAGCTGAAAACATGTTGAGCTGAAGAGTCGGTCACAGCCAGAGATGAATGAAAAGAATCCAGTGGTAATCAGAAAAAAAAACGTCCTCAGAGCTGAAAAAATTATAGTTCAAACTCAGAGTTAAAACCAGGTCCAGACTGTGTTTTGATGTAAGTAGGGCCAGATGCATGCTGGGTAAAATAAAATGAGTTCATAAGGTTGATGAATTTCCTGGCAAAGATGTCAGAGTTGTCATCAATATGAATAATAAAATCACCAACAGTACCCAGAGAGTTTCAGGGGGGAAGATAAGTCTTTTTAGATGCACAGTAAAACAGATGTTTATATCTAACTTCACACAGCAGCAGCTCAAACGATGAGAAATGACACTCGATGGATGAACGCATGAGAACCTGTTAGAGAACACTGCAGTGAGGCCTCCTCCTAATGACTGAGGATTAGTGATTAAAGAACAACCCTCTGGGCTCAGTTCAATGAGGGATGCATATTCTGAGCCATTCTGCCAAGTTTCAGTTAGCAGCATCAGGTCCAGCTTTTACAGAGAATGAAGTTGAAATCGGGCTGCATGGTGGCACAGTTCTTAGCACCGTTGCCTCACAGCAAGAAGGTCGCAGGTTTAAATCCTGACTGCGACCTTTCTGTGCGGATTTAGCTTGTTCTCCCCATGCATGTGTGGGTTTTCTTCTGGGTTCTCCTGTTTCCCACACAGATCACAACATGCCTGATATTTTAATTTATTAAAGTTTTTACCCAGGACTACCTTGTAAAAGAGTTTCTGAATCTCAGTGGAACTATTCCTGGTAAAATAAAGGTTGATAATAAATAAAATTGTGGTATTGTTGAACATTATGATGACAATATCACTAAACACACGTTTTCCTGACTTTTCTCTTTCTCTTCTGTCCTGTTCATGTTGTTGTTGTTGTTGTTGTTAGTATCTAGTCATTATCATCTCAACCAGCAGTTCCCAAACATTTTAGGTCTTGACTCCAAATATCATTAGTTAAAATAACCAATAATAGCTAAACGCTTAAAGAATGCATGTTAGTGGTTGAAACGGCGCCTCGGATTGTCGCGTTTGATGCAGTTTGCAGATCCTGAGGATGAGGCCTGTTTCAGAGGGGCTGAGTCAGCACAAAGATAAGTTCAGTGTTGTGTCAGCGCGTGGGGGCGGAGATCCACTGTGGTTTTACTGGTTGTCCAAATGTCTTCGTAGGAGTTTCCAGGCAAAGAGGAAAAGATTGTGACTCAGCTTCAAGACTGAGAAAACGGTTTCTCTAATAACGACATGAAACTTAAATGAGGTGTCGATCCTCAACTTCATTTCAATTTACATATATTTTTATTTTGTCCCTTTTGTTTCCTATTCATATTACATCATCCTCTTTCATCTGCCTTTCATCTCATTTTTTAAAACTCTTTTTGTTGTTTTTCTTTTCAAACCTTAACACAAAAAACAAACAGATCAATACTTGTATCCAAACTTAAAAAACTGGCATGCACCAATATATCCATATACATCATACTATCTTGCTGCATTGTTGTGCACTTCACAAACATTAAAAAACAAAAATAAGTGCAGCATATAAAAAGATACACAAACAGAAAAGGGGGGGGGGGGGATTGGGGAGGATGCAAGTTAATTGTCTCGATTAAAGTCTCGATTAAAGTCCAGCCTTATGTAATCTAAGAAAAGTTTCCAAACCTCATTGAACTGCTCTCCTGACCCTTTAAAGAAAGCCTTATATTTTATAGTTGCAAATGATGCAGGATTTCATGTTTAAGTTGTGAATACGATGGAGCCATCTTGTGCTTATAATTTAAAAAAAACTACGAGCCAAAAGGCAGACAATCACACACTGATCTGTCCTGCGTGATATTCTGTTTGTATCTAAAATTCCTAATATAGACAATAATGGGTCTAACTGGATTGGTCTGCCCAACACCTCAGATAAAGTAAGAAATAAATTATTCCAGTAGTTAGTTAGACTAAGACAAGCCCAAAACATATGGCCTAATGATGCAGGCGTTAGTCCACAGCGGTCACATGAGGGATCTATAGACGGGTAAGTCTTGTGAAGTTTTTGTTTAGACCAGTGGAGTCGGTGTAAGATTTTAAACTGTATGAGGCCATGCCCTGCACAAACCTTCCATCTCATTTTCATACAAACTGGGAAATTATCAGATCAGTGCAAGAATTTGGAAGCCATCATGAACAAAGTTTAAAAACGAATATAAAAGATAAAAAATTAAAAAATCAGATTCCGTTTTTTTTAAGTAATCCAACCAAAGCAGACTAGCAGCGCTGACTCTGTTCAAAATATTTGATTAAAAAAACAAATCTTTTAGGTTTTCTCAGGATGCAGAAGCAACTTAGTTGTATTTGAATAAATTATTTTAATATTTGAAACATGTCACCAGATCTGTACTACAGGGTGGCTCACAGTCCTGGGTTTGAGTCCCAGCTGAGGCCTTTCTGGGTGGAGTTTACATTTTTTGTTGTGCATGTTTGATTTATTTTAGACACTGTTTTTCTTCCATGTACCAAAAGCATCCATGTTAGGTTAACGGGAGAAGCGGCAGTTGTGAGTCTGTTCCTGACTTTCGTTAGGTGTAGTGCCAGATGCTGACCAGCAGAGGGAGACAGACATTCACATTTATATTCAGAACACCAGCAGTCAACAAGTAAAACATAAAAAAAGTTTATTTTCTTCAGAAAGTGGTGAATTCAATCATAAATACATTTGACACATAAACATATTTTCTGTTCAAATGTTTTAAACATTAATATATTAAACTTTCAAGTATTTCAACTCTAAAATCTTCAGTGATAGCTCAAATATATTAAATATCTTTAAAAAAAATAACATTATATATATATATATATAAATGTGTAAATATTGACACAAGTACTAATCAGCATTGGAAAAAAATGCTTATAGACTCCAGAAGCTTCCCACAACATAGTGAATGTCCATCAGTCAATCATCAGCATATCATTTAGGCTCAGATTTTTAAGGTTTTATCCGTTTTGACTTTTTCAGTCGGTTGAATTTGAGATCCTGATGATTCAGCAGAAAAAGCTGCTCGTTTTCTCCAGTTAGATGTTTAAAAATAAAAAATAACTCATGTTCCTTTTATGCTGCAAAAATATAATGATTTGAATTGAAATCAGTTTTGTTTCAACTAAAACAAAAATATAAAACTAATTATTCCCAGAAGATGATGAAGATAACGGTGATAATACTGATGAGGTTGATGATGAGTGAGGAGTTTTCATAGCAGTTCATCAATCCACCTGAGGATGAAGTTGAACTCTCTTACAGCCTTCAGCGCTCCTTCATCGCTCTTCTAGAATAAAAGACAAACATTTCAGATTAAAAACACTGAAATGACATCAACGTAACAGTAGTGACAGTACTACAGTTTGTACACGTTTACCTTTTGAATTTTTCTCTCCATTTTCTTGATGTCTTTGAAATGTTTTGAAGGTTCAGTGGAAGAAATCTAAAGACAAAGAATAGTGTCAGACTGGAGTTTAACCCTAGGTTCAGAGAAAATCTGTCCAGTTTGTAGCAACGAGAACTGAAATCACTAAAGTATTCAATTCATACAGCTTATTTATAAATACAACCCTATACTAAAGTATTCATATCAGATTCAGTGAAACATTTAAAAACAAGGAGCTCATGGATGTTAATGCAGTGACTTCAGTTTGACCTAATCTAGTGCTTAAAATATATTAAAACCTAAAACTCTCATTTAAAAAGTAGAAGTACTATGCTGGCATTGGCGTGTTTTCACTGGGCATATTATAATTTAAATAATACTTGATATTTTCTGTTAATTATTGTAAGTTATGATGAAATTAAAGTCTGTTTAGTTTGTTTTGAACTTTTTAGGACACTTCCTGTCACACAGGAAGTGTGGGTTTTTTCTTTTTTACCCAAGAGTCTTCACCAGCCGTCAGACACGCTGATCTAAACACAACTCTTGGTACCAGAAATGGACCGTTCTCTCCTCCGAGCTCTGATAAGATTAGGAGGTTCATCAACCCTGAGCTGATCTGTAGATGTTCCTCTCCTCATCTGTTCATTATCAGTGTTAAACAGAGGGATAGCTGTGGCTGTGTTGGCTATGATGTGTCGAAAATGATTATTAATCTGAGTTTTTAGCAGCCAAACCTATAATTACAACATTATTTTTATTTTGAACATTTACCTTCGTGACTCACCAAATCAGTCACCTTTTGGCCATAAATCAACATGTTATTTATTCATAACTTATTTCCCCTTACAGAAAAAACACATGAACTTGACGTGTTTTTCACATGTGATCCCGTCTAAAAAAAAACACATGACCACATGTCACATGAACATGTTAAATATGTTGCAAATTCACATTGAAAATATGTGCAAATCATGTTTTTTACATGTAGTTCACATATGTCACATGTTAATTTAACACGTTTTCATATGTGATTTTCACATGTAAAGTTCATGTGTTTTTTCTGCAAGGGTCATGATGTGTAGAATACTTTAAAAATTAATCAATAAATACTATTATTATTTATTTATTTATAAAATATTCGTCTGTGCCCTTGTTCAGTTGCTCCACTTACTCAAATTTGTATATAAGTTATTTAATAAACACCAAATGTGACAGGATACACAGATAAAATAAAAGCATCTCTCAAAACACTGTTTGTATATTAATCAGTCCGTCCAGGAAGTTACGGGGATTTTTTGTGATTGTTGCGATCTAAAATGCCTGATTTCGCGGCACATTTTTCTAAAAGTTGTGGTCAAAGTTGTGATTTTTTTCAATCATTTTTTAATTTTGTTTAAGGTTTTATTTAGTTTCTATGCACACACAGTTAACCTCTTTACACACACACACACTGTATGTGCTGTTTAATCATTAAATAAAGACTACAAGATGCCGTAATCTCCATGACAACACAGCTGATAACCTGTCTCAGCGTCACTCAGAGGTTACAGCGTGAGCGTCTCGCTTTACTTTCAGAGATTCACCTCAAAGGTTCACTAATTCAGCAGAAAGAGTTTAGAAAAGACAAGCGGTTCCTCGTGTTCACTGAATACAAAAGTCACGTGGTTAATCGCGTGTTTAAAAAACAAACAACATTCAAAGGAATTCACGTTAACAACGCTCCGATTTATTTCAAATATGTTTCACATAATAGCAAATCCGCTGACTTAGCACACAGTTTAGGACACAGATCAGTTCTTTTTAAATATAGTTTCTCACATTGTCCAAATATGGACATTAAACAGAACTCACCTCGTCTCTTTTATCACTCGTATCAGACCCCAGACCGTCTCTGCTCCGCTCTTTTCAGCTAATCTCCTCCATGTTTTGTGGTCAAAAAGTTCTTGTCGACGATTTTCATGTATAATCCACCACGACGTTGTGTTTGGTTCGGAACAGCTTTCCACCTCTCTTGTGTAATACTTTAGGAAATTGATTTGCTCATATAAAAATCTGATGGAAACCGACTGGAGTTTAGCGGCTCAGCTCAAAAACCAGAAGCTGGAGGCAACGGGATTGGTCAAAATTTATCCGAGTGGCTCTGATTGGCCAAAGAAGATGACGAAATCCAACAAAAACAAAGATGATTGGTCAAATTTGCAGAAAAGTTGCGATGACTGGTGAAAATTGCAAGGCCGCAACAAAGTTGCGGCAAATGGTTGAATTTGCGTTAATAGTTGCGATCGCAACATCACAACTTCCTGGAGGGTCTGATTAATGGTTTTATCTAAAATTACTTTATTATTAACTTACTTAGTCTTATAACTTTGTTATTATTACCTTATTATTAAAGGTGACTATTACGTTGAATGTTTGTTGTTTGTAAACTTAACATTTTATTTCTGTTTTTACCTTGTCGTGTGTTTACAGCCATTTGTTTACTGTGTTTACATCTGTGTGTTGATAGTTGTGTTTATAGTGTGTACTCACGCAGTGCTGCAACGTGTGGTGCAGTCGGTGCAGCAGCTCATTGTAATGGTGAGGAAGGAGCTGCTGGATCAGCTCACTGCTGAACACACTTTTCTCATAGACATCAATCATTTCCTGCAGCTCCAGCCAGCCAATCGCATGCTGAGGAGAAAACAGCAGCGTTTACACAAAAACATTAAAATTTGGTGAGCACCTGTTGAGAGGGCAAAAAGCTACTGACTGGGCTTCTTATCGCCTCTGTCATGAAACTAAAACTCATTATCAACAACAGTTGCATTGAATAAATAAAAATAAACTAAATATCTTAGAAGAACATCATTTTTGACCATGTTTATATTTTGGTATCGTTCTAACGTGCAGCGTTGGGTTAGTTATCTAGATCAAGATCTAGATACTGTAGAACAACATTGACGCACAACAGAGCTGCAGCATACAGAGATGAGACAGAACTTAAACTGATTTCACATCGAGACGTAACACCGGGCCGCTTAAAACAGAAGGTGCAAAATAAACAGAGCAGCTGTTTTCTAATTGAGGGGGATTATGTGTTATGTAAGAGAGACGTGAGTTTTTAGGAAACTTTCTAGATGTATGTTCCGATAAAAAATCATAATACAACTCTTTGTTCAGGCAAAGTTGTAAAAAAGGACAAAAACAATCACATATGAATAAATAGTCTTCATTGTTGATTATTTAAGTTCAGTGTTAAAAGAAACGGTCCTTTCTATGTGGGGTTGTATTAACTATTCACTGAATTTACAGAAGAAAATGGACAGAAAACATGTTTATCATCCATCGTTCTCTGGACCTGTTTATATGAAATCTGACCAGTTTTATTCCAACTCCAGAATAACATAATAGCATTCTGTTTCTCACATTTATGTCATTAGAATATTTTATAACTAAGAGAGTTACATTCAGTTTTGGAGACCAGAGGAATGGTTGATTTAAGGAGTCAAATAGTTATTTTTTACTCTGGAAAATGATAGTTTGGTGACTAAATCTCAGCTCAGCTATTGATGATTTGATTTGATGATGGCAATCGGAGTGGAGTTGCTTTGTCGTGATTGATTTAGATCAGGGGTATTCAATTATGAACCGGGATGGCCCACATGACACTCCATGGAGTGTCCGTGGGCCGGTCCGGGGGAATCCGTGCTGATTCGTGGTTGATTTTATTACACAGTGACAGTTCATCGTGAGCATAGAACAACATTTTAAGGGCAGAGAGCAGAATAAATATTTAAACTGTACAGATAGAATTATTTTGCTATTGTGAAAGCAGTAGTTTGTCATATTTAAAATGTAAATGTCATCTAATCCGGTTCATAATGTATTCTCTTTGACCTTTTGACTTAGATTAAAATGGCATTCAATCCTAAAGGAGACTGTGGCCCAGAGGTAGAGAAAGTCGCCCTCCACCTGGGAGACCCAGGTTCAATTCCTGGCACCAGCATCTGACATTAAATGGTTAAAAGTTATTGTCTAGGGGTGCTTATAGGCCTCATATGGGCCAGAAATACATGGGTCATGGGCCACATCGGGCCTCCAATTGAATAGCTCTGATTTAGACAGTTTTTAGAAGAATTACATGATAAACTTCAGCTTGTTTGTTATCTACCAGATGTGTTCTTTTTCTTGAATGTTGCAAACTCACTGCCTAACCACAATTTTAAAGGAATCTTGTTCTACATCAGCTTTTTGTCTGTCCTAAATATTCTGTCCACTGAAAAAGAAAAAACATCAGGACTGACTCAGACGTCAGTTGTAATGAAAAGGCTTCAGAAGCTGCTACACAAACAGGTGAAACTCCAGTGAGGCACCAATACATCACTAATTCATGTGAGGGAAACTCTGAGCACACATACTTCCTCTCTGGAATCCAGCCTCTAGGTGTTCTGAGGCACCTGTAAATCACTGTTTACACAGGTAGATGTGTTCCTGATACAGGCAGAGGTGTGAAGCATGTCAGATTGGTTCAGAGCTGGTGAAGTGTGATGCGGGGGTGGTTACGGGTGTGGTTGTGGGTTGAGGTAAACCGAGCGAACACCATCATGGCAGAGATAGAACCTCAGAAAGAGACATCTCTGCAGCATCAGATTAAAACTGAACTTGAGTGCAAAACGTTGATTTACTGACCTCAGGACATGTGGTGCAGAAGTGAGGCAGAAGTCTCACCCGCCTGGACAACCTGTCTTCTTTCTGCAGATAAAAACAAACATTGATTAGGTTTAGTTTGTTGAACCAAAGTACAGAATTTAATTTCTTTAAAAAAAATTTTTTTTGAATGCATCTTTAAATAATCACCTTATAGAATGAGTTTGTGTTGAAATGTGTTTGTTGTAGCTACATTTAATTTAACCAAATAAACTTCTCTGGGCCGCCCAGACTTCTACCTCCACCTGCCCCTCCAGTGGATCCCCAAAGTGTTCCCAGGCCAGCCTGGAGATATAATCCCTCCATCATGTCTGGGTCGGCCTGGGGGCCTCCTACATGAAACACCTCCCCCAGGGAGGCGTCCAGGAGGAATCCTGACGAGACGAATCCCCTGTCCTGGTTTAAAAATATGTTCCAAAAATAGTCCTGCTGTTCTTTGTTTTCTCTTTATTTATATATTTATTTATTTGTTTGTTTGTTTGTTTGTTTACATCAGAGTTAACATGTCAACACAAACACACATGAATAAAAAAGAGCAGAGAAAAAAAAAAGTCATACTCTTGCCCCTTTTTACAAAATAATATCCATTGATATAAGTCCTTTATTGACTTATTGGTTTGATTTTTTTAGCTTGATCACACACACCATCCTAACATTTACTATCCATCCATTTTCCTCCACTTATTCGAGATCAGGTTGCAGGGGCAGGCAACCTAGACTTTCCTCTACACAGCCATTCTAGCCAGCTCCTCTAGGGGGGGGGGTCTAAGGCGTTCCCAGGTCAGTCGAGAAACATAGTCCCTCCAGCGGATCCTGGGTCTTCCTTTAGGTCTCCTTAGGTTAGATGTGTCCAGGAAGCATCCTAACCAGATGCCTGAGCCACCTCAACTGTGCAGGAACAGTGGATCTACTCCAAGCCCCTACTGGATGACCGAGCTCCTCACCTTATCTCTAAGGGAAAGCCCAGACACCCTGTGGAGAAAATTATTTTGGCTGCATGTATCTGCAATCTCATTCTTTTGGTCACTAACACAAAGCTCGTGACCATAGATGAGAGTAGGAAAGTAGAATCGACCAGCTTAGCTCTCTTCACCATGACAGACCGGTACCATTTACATAATTACTTAATACCCCTGATTTAGTACATTCTAAACATATGTTTAGTGACTTTCATTCTTTTATTTCCCTGTTAAAGTTGTTCCATAATTTTACACTGTTTACAGTAAAACTCAATTCCTCCATATTGGTTCTAAATCGAGGTTTTTAAAGACATCTGTTCCCTTTAAAACTGAACTCTTTCCTCTTTTTTCAAACATTTTCTGAATATTTATTGGCAAGATATTTTTATTAACATTATAGTGTTATATTTTTAATTTTAGTGGGAGGAACACACTCTGATGGTTGTAGATCTAGTATGATTTAGACAGGTGGGGATATAGTTTTGATGGGGTAACACATTTTTACATAACACCCCGTATTGACGAACGCTTGAGAACTTCTCCTAAAGTTATTCTATGGCCAAAATCTGATTCAAACAGTGAGGAAATCATCATTAAATTCCTCTGTTTGCCACAGATCCCGGACCAGCAACTATTTTATCTGTTAGGCTTAAAACATCCCCCAGCGCCATAGAAATCCTCCATCACATGAGCCGCCATGTTTGTTACCCCTTAGCTCCGCCCACTGAATTTGAGCCAGGTTGGCAGATAAAATAATTAAATATTTATTCTAAATAATGAATTACATTTAAATAATTATTGACACCTTTAAATGATTAATGCTTTTTTAATCATTAAATAATTATATGAATGTGAAAAATGTCATTGAATATTTTTATTTGTGCACATTTAAGTAATTACTTTTAACAAATTGACATGTTTAAATAATTATGTATTTTTTTAATTGTGCAACTTTTTGCTCTCCATTATATAAGTGATAAAGTCAAAAACGTTGTATATTTTAAAATTGAATATCTAGTTGATCATTAGCTCACATATTGAGTTAGAAACCATCAAAAACAAATGACATGGACAAATCAATCATTTATTAGGATTGATTACTTATTTAGACCCTTAAATATAAGGTAATACATTTAATAACAACTGGGAATACACTATGTTACCAATGTAGAAATTATTTTTGAAATATTGTTGGTAGTTTGATGGTTTGTTGATTTTATATTGATAATAACTGATGTTCTGCTCAAGTAAACAAGTGTCATAAATAATGCTACTATTCATTCATTCACCACATCAGCAGGAACTTGAATCGGTAATTTATTTAAAATTTAGGTTTTAATTCTAAATAGAAATTTTAGTTTTCAAAAGTGAGAAAATCTCCTGGGTTCCTGAACTGATCAAAGACTGAAATATTTTTAGTTTTAGGTTTAAATGTCTAAAATCAGTCCAATAAAGACATTTGGACAACCTGGTCTTCTAGTGGATTCTAATGTTATTTACTAATCAAAATGTTCAGTTATTAGAATAACATGATTAGATAGAATAAATTATTATAAAATTTAAATACAAGTTTTTTGTAGTAACTTAAAAACAAATAAACTTACTGGTAGTTTATTTTGGAGTACTTTGGTTCTGTTCCACAGTTCTCGGATCAGTTCGGTGGGTATCTCCTCTCGGCAGGTGAGCCTCTGCTCGGCTGTTGCCGTGGCGATGAGGCTGATGAGCACAAAGAGCGCGGAGATCCTGATGATGATGAAAGACATGTTGAACTACCTCAAACCCGCTGCCCTCTGCTTCATTTATACGTCCTCTTCTTCCTCTTCCTCCCCTCGTTCCCTCGCTGATGACACTCCCTCTCTTCATTTTTTTCTGAAAAATTCCAGCAGTACTGATTCAGTTGCAAATTTCCAGATTCCTCCTGTTGGTACTCTCTCACATTTTTTTAATTCACAGCTTCTTTTACCTGTCGCTCTACTTCTCCTTCTCTCTGACATCCTTCTTTCTTTACTTTCCTTCCCCCAAACTCTATTTTCTACTGTGTTGCCTCGATCTACAGAAACAGTGATGTCACTTCCTCTGTTATCAGGCGCTTTTGGGTGAAACCTGGTTTTGGTGTTTAGATGTGTGGTGAGATAAACTAGGTTGAGGTTTGAATTATTGCAGCTGAGGAACCGGTGAGTCTGCAGGTTTTTTCCACCTCAGATTTGAGAGAGCTTAGAGTTGCTGTGCGACCCAGATTAAAGACAGAATAAAACATTTTAGCAAGCTGGCACCATAGAGGAGAGCAAAGTAGCCTCTTAGTCAAACATTTTTCTTGTTTGTTCCTGGAAGTTTGAAGAGTAATGAGGTCAGACATCCATGCGGTTTGACACTTAGTGAATTACCTCCTGCATGTTATTAAAGAATTTTTAAAGTAAAAATATCCACTGAGGCACCTAGATCTGCATTGACAAAAATAGAGTTTGTTTTTACTGTAAACATAGTTTCTGCCTTAATCATGTTGTGCTTCTAGAGTATTGATAAAATACAGCAATTGCTGCTTTGTCATTTTTATTCAAAATATTGATGATTTTGAATGAAAAGCAGCCTGAATATTTGTTCTTTTGAGTTAAAGTTGTAACTAAATCTGAAGTTAACTCTTCAATTTATACACATCAGTCATGTTTCCATTACCTTGTTTTGATTAAATAAACTGGGGCAACTACTTTGATAATGCTGCACTCTAAACGCCTCTGGATTCTCACAACTCAACATGCATCTGCATCTACAAATCATCAATAAGTTTTGTTTTAGACTCAAATATCAAACTTGAGTTTGTGAAATGATCCACACAGCTGCTGCTGAAGGTGCTCGATATTTGTTATACTTTCAAGTAGGCCTGCACTCTATTAGGAAAACCTGCAATTTGCGATAACTGGGCTTTAAATCGCAATGACGATGACACAAATGAGAAATAAAACAAACCCATTTTCCCTGAGCAGTCCTGGTACTGGGTGGGTGCCGTAGCACTTCCAGCAACATATTAATTCTAAAGTCATGCTAAATGTTTAGCTCTTCTAAATGATAAAAACAATGTTTTCTACCTCAACAAGACCCTATTCCAACAATAAGCAGCTAAGTGAAAATAAAAAACGTAAAAAGAAGCTAAATACACATATAGAAAAAAACACACAGTAGCTGGAGGTGGCTGGGGAGAAGACGGTCTGGGGGACCCCCTGCGCGCTATAGGTACAACCTGTTCTATTAGCTATATGACAAATTTAATTACTTTTATTTGTCACTGTTCATTGGATGGTGTCACAAGACATAAATGACAAAGAAGAATTACCTTTCTGAGTATAAATGCATTAAGACATTAATTCACCTTGTAACGTAAACTTCTAGAGAGAAATTAGGAGTGCTTGTCAGAATGTTTGTGTACATTTCCACCATGATGATGGTGAGTTTAATAATTGACCTGTCAGTATCTGGGTTTTTGAGTTTCTGATTGAGAAATCACAGACAAACAAAAGAGGATCTAAAATAGAATATTTAAGCTTAATAGAGGTGACCGCAGCACAGGTAACACGAGTTGTCCACTTCCTCTTTACACAGAGATGACGTCACTTTTCTGTGCTGCTCACTGATTTATATCTTAAAGAGATATTTTGGGCATTTTAAGTAGATTTCTGTGTAAAGGTTATGAACAATCTCACCTGTTGTAGATAGCTCTTTGAATGACCAGTTTGGAGAAATATAAATCATTTCTGACCAAACTGATGAGCTAATTGGCTAAACACAGTCAGGCTAAGACAAGGGGATTGTTGATAGGGGTGGAAATTGATAGGTTTTTATTAATGTCAATACCATTATCGATTCTGCTTATCAATCCAATTCCTTAACATTTCTCTTATCAATTCTTGAGTAGTTGTTAAGCGGCAAAAAAAAAGTTCTACTCAGTCTTCTGCACCACAAGCAAGCATGGTGTGATTTGAGTGTGTGTGTGTTTTAATTTTTTTCTTTCAAGTAATAGGATAGATTAAGTTATTGCTGTATAAAACAAGAATTACAGAGAGGTCCGATTGTTGATTAAATGTTAAAAGGGCTTGCCATAGTGGCAACAGCATCAGAGCGACGAGGTGAGGTCCAGAATCGGACAAACCCGGATCACCCGGTACTGCTTCTGGACTCAAACCTCTGCAGAGCCTTCAGCCTCCTGAGTCGTCTCAAACACTGCAGAGTGTGATTTGTGTAAAAGCAGAATGGGGGGTTCGTCGTTTGATGAAAGTTCATCTGTAAAGACGCTGCTGCAGGTCGGGTGCGGTTTCATCAGGACCTCACCTCTTTAAGCCCCTCTGCTGCTCGCGCTGCACTTGTCCGACAAAAAACGGTTTATTGTTCTGTCAGACCAGTAAGAGGTGTATAAAAGTCTAATTTCTCCGTGGAAAAGATTACTGACCAGCAAATTTTGGGAAAAATGGAAACAAGAGAATCGTTAAGAAGAATTGTTAAAGTTGGAGGTTTACCATTCCGATGGAATTAGTCTGTTGGAACCGGTTCTAAGTCGGAACTGGTTCTCGATTCCCACCCCTAATTGTTGATGTTGTTTCTCAACTCTAATCCCAAAAAATGTCAGTGATTAATGCAAAAGATATTTTATAGACCTCTGTGCTGAATAAAGGACTTAAAACATCTCGGATAATGAGAAGCTCAACTGCCTTCAAATAAACAGGTGAACTCGGTAAATGAATGGATTATTTGATAAAATCCTTGATTAGTATTATATTTGAGAGCTGCAGCTTTATTGTACAATAAAAGTAGTATAGAAGTTGTACTCTACGTGAGCAGAAACTGTATTGGGAACTAAGTCAAGAGACTCATTTAACCTCTGCCAAAGAGCTATCTACAAGTAGTAAGATATTAATTATCCATAACCTCGCTACAGAAACCCACTTCAGCATGTCTGAAATATCTAAATAAAATTCTACTTTCAAATTGGAGTTTAGTTTTCTCCATATGTTTCAGCAGCTGAAACTACGACTTTCTTGCAAATAATTTGGGAAAATAAAATGTATCGTTACAAAAAAAACAAAAACAATTATATGTGATAACTGGTTGGATTTTAAAACCATTTACTATCTGAATATTTGTCAGTTATGACCTTATAATTAACTAAATAAATCTGAAAATTGAGTCTAGAAATACCTAGAATTTACATGGAAACTTTGTAGGAAGTTTGTTTTTATGAACAAGTGGTGGAAGGAAGTTGGACTGACAGAGACAAATTACAGTTTGTTTGTTAATTCACATAGTGACGCACACAGTTAATCTGTCTGGCATGTTGTGGTTGGTGGGGGGAAACCGGAGAACATAGAGGAAACCCACACATGGATGGGTAGAACATGCTAACTTCATGCAGAAAGACCACAGCCAGGATTTGAACCTGCAACCTTTTTTCTGCGAGGCAACAGTGCTGCCAACTGCACCACCATGCCGTTTCCCCATTAATGTGGATCACACATGTCTTTATGGTCTCAGCAGCTTTCATTAAAACATAAATGCAGCCCAGATCAAACAAATAAAACCTTTAATTCAATATGAAGCAGGAGGTTGACCACAGATCCACAGAACCCAAGCTTTCAGTTTGATTTAAAACTATACCTGGTATACCAGTAACAGCATACATTTTTTGTTTGTTTGGGCCAAAAAACCTAATGAAATGTTTGGAAACACCTTTTAAATCTGAACATGGTGCAGATAAAATGGTCTTTTTAGCTATTATCTGTTATGGCTTTAAGAGGAAATTAAGCTGCAAAATGGTCAATATCACCATTTTTTTATGTTGGCTAAGTTTGAGTATCTGTGGCATCGATGTATTGGGTTGACACCAAATTTGAATCAGTTGTAGATGTTTATCCAATAATTATTTTCTGAGAAGTTCATTGAAATCCATCCAAGGGTCCATGAGATATCTCCACCCCACTCCACACCAACTTGTTTCAAAGATGACATCCTCAGTAACACTCCCATCATCACTACATGCTTGGAGCAGCTGGTTCTGGCATATCTCATATCCTGTCACCAAACTCACAGATCTGGCTGGGCATTGGGGTGTCCATCTACAACTGGTTAGTGGACTTTCTGACCAGTAGCCTCAAACGTATTTGGTTAGACCACAAGGCTGTGTTATGAGTCCCTTTCTCTACTGTTTTACTGCAAAGTGCATCGATGATGTGACAGTTAACAAGACCATCACCACCCGTGCAAACCAGAAACCATGGATAACAGCAGAGGTGAGAGGGCCCCTAAAGACCAGAGATGAAGCATTCAGATCTGGAAATAATGCAGCTCTCAAAGCAGCAAGAGCCAACCTGACCCATGGAATCAAAAAGGCGAAAAGGCCATATGCTCAAAAAGTCAATAACCAGTTCACAAACAGCAAAGACACTCGAAGCCTCTGGCAAGTTATCCGAACCATCACCGACTACAATCCACCATCACAGGTCTTCGGTGACGATGACACATCCCTCCCTGATGCCCTCAACCAATTTTATTCACGATTTGATCTCAAACATGCACAAAAACTGCACACAACTCCCAATGACCAGATGCTACAGTACGTCTGTCTCCAGCCAATGTAAGGAAGACCTTTTCCAGGATTAACCCTCGCAGGGCTCTGGCCCCCAGCAACATACATGTGCTGAGAGACTGTGCCACTCAGCTGACAGATGTGCTCACAGACATCTTTAACACCTCGCTGAGCAAGGCATTCGTCCCCACATGTCTCAAATCCACAACAATCATACCAGTACCAAAGAAATCAACTGAGTCCTGTCTAAATGATTACCATCCCATAGCACTGACTCCAATTATGATGAAGTGCTTTGAGAGACTAGTCATGTAGAACATCAAAACCAGCCTCCCCAACTCACTTGACCCGCTCCAGTTTGCATACCGTCCAAATCGCTCTACGGACGATGCAATTTCTACCACTCTCCACCTGGCCCTTACCCACTTAGAAAACCAGAACTCCTATGTGAGAATGCTGTTAATCAATTTCAGCTCAGCATTCAACACAATAATCCCACAACAGCTGATCAACAAACTGTCCCTTCTAGGTCTCAACAATTCCCTCTGCAACTGGATCCTGGACTTTCTTACTGGAAGACCCCAATCAGTCCGTGTAGACCACTACATCTCGAGCACCACCACACTAAGTACAGGAGCCCCACAAGGCTGTGTGCTCAGCCCGCTGCTCTTCACACTGCTGACTCACGACTGCACTGCCAAATCCAGCTCCAACCCCATCATCAAGTTTGCTGATGACACAACAGTGGTAGGTCTCATCAGCAACAACGATGAAGCACAACACAGAGGAAGTGGCTCAGCTTGCTGAATGGTGTGGCAATAACAGTCTGTCCCTCAATGTGGAGAAGACAAAGGAGGTTGTGATGGACTTCAGGAGGAACCTCGCTAATCACCCCCCACTGACCACCGCCAACTCAACTGTAGAGAGAGTCAGTAGCACAAAATGTCTGGGGGTGCACATCAATGAGGATCTTACCTGGACCACCAACATCATTTCAGTCTCCAAAAAAGCCCATCAGCGTCTTCACTTCCTCCACCGGCTGAGAAGAGCAACACTCCCCCCAAGATTCTGACCACATTCTACCGAGGCATCATTGAGAGTGTGCTGACCAGCTGCATCACTGTCTGGTACGGAAACTGCAGTGCCACTGACCAGAAGTCCCTCCAGCAGACAGTGAACACAGCTGAAAAGATCATTGGTGCCCCTCTTCCCTCCATCCAACTTCCGTTCACAATGCTCCAGCAGAACCAATGGAATCATGAAGGACTCCACCCACTCCTCCCACAATCTCTTTCAGCTCCTACCATCCAGGAGAAAGTACCGGAGCATCAAAGCCCACTTTACCAGCCTGCTTAACAGCTTTTTTCTCCAGGCTGTGCGAGCTCTAAACCAATCATCCATAACCCACTGTAAATTGAACTGAATATCTGACTCTGTAGCATTGATTGTATTTTTTCTTTGCACATTCACAGCATCTTTGCACATCCACATTATTATATAGGCAGCATTGTACAAGTTGTACTTACTTTTTGTTCTTTTGTTTATATGTTTATTATTTATCTTTAACTTGCACAAGTAGTGTCTCTTTTTACCTATTGGCTGCCTGTCTGTTTGTTTGTTATGCGATTATGTAGCACAATGGGCCTGAGAGGAATGACATCTCATTTCACTGTATGTCTAACATGTTGTGAAATGAAAATAAAGCTCAACTCAACTCAAGACCTGATTGTAGTCCCAACACCATTATTAAGGTGCAGGTGATGCCACAGTGATTAACTCATCCATAACAGACGAGACAGCCTACAAGGATGCAGTGTCTCACCTGGTTGCATTGTGAGTTGAGAACTATTTACTGCTCGCCATAAAAAAGAACTTCAGGATGAATGCTGACACTCGTCCACCCGTCCGTATCAACGGTGTAGCAGTAGAGCATGTAGTTTCAAGTTTCCAGGGGATCCATGTCTTACATGATCTCACCTGGATGTCTAACTACTCCAACATGATTAAGACTGGTTACTAGTACCTCTTTTTCCTGAGAATTCTGACTAAAACATCTGTCTTTAGGTATCCTAGACTTCTACTGCTGCAACATCAAGTACAATTAACTATTATTTGCTGCTGCTGATTTGAATCAGCAAAAATTAATTACTTTATTGACCCAAATATAAGACAAGTGTTTTTTCATTGACAATAATGTGAAAATGCGGGGTCGTCTTATAATCGGGGTCTAGTTGTTTGGGGTCATTACATGACTGCAACAGCAGAGGGCACCAGCGTTTTGCAGACGCCGACTGGAGCAAACTGGATTAAAAGTGACAAGTTAACTACGCAGACCTGGTAGACCCAAACGCATAGTGAGGGTCTGTTGGGAACGCCTGGCAGAAGAGCCTGTCAAGATGGTCTTCAACTCCCACCTCCGGCAGAGCTTCGACCGCGTCCCGAGAGCAGTGGGGGACATTGAGTCCGAATGGGCCTTGTTCCGCTCTGCGATTGTTGAGGCGGCTGTTGCTAGCTGTGGTCGCAAGGTAGCCGGTGCCAATCGTGGCGGTAACTCCCGTACCCGCTGGTGGACACCAGAGGTTAGGGGAGCCGTCAGACTGAAGAAGGAGGCCTACAAGGCATGGCTAGTCTGTGGGTCTCCAGAGGCAGCTGATGGGTATCAGAGGGCCAAGCGGGGTGCAGCAGTGGCAGTTTCTGAGGTAAAATCTCGAGCGTGGGAGGAGTTTGGTGAGACCATGGAGAAAGACTATCGGTTGGCTCCAAAAAGGTTCTGGCAAACCATCCGGCATCTCAGGGGAGGAAGGCAGCAACTCGCTCACACTGTTTACAGTGGGGACGGGGAGCTGCTGACATCAACTGGGGCTATAGTCGGGCGGTGGAAGGAATATTTTGAGGAGCTCCTCAATCCCACCGACACGCATTCCTATGAGGAACCAGAGCTGGGAGACCTGGGGATGGACTGTCCAATCTCTGGGGCAGAAGTTGCTGAGGTAGTCAAAAAACTACGCAGTGGCGGAGCCCCGGGGGTGGATGAGATCCGACCTGGGTATCTCAAAGGCATGTTCAGGCATGTCCTGCCGGCAGGAGGCCCCCGGGTCGACCCAGCTGGAGAAAATATATTTCTGGTTTGGCCCTGGAGCGCCTTGGGATCCTGCCGGAGGAGCTGGTAGAAGTGGCTGGGGAGAAGACCATCTGAAACTCCCTAATTGGGATGCTGCCCCCGCGACCCGGACCCGGATAAGCGGAAGAAGACGAGACGAGACGACGAGACGAAGTTAACTGACAACTGAGGCAGTTTTGATACTAATTTTAAGAGGATGGTGGTCAATGCTAGCCTGGTAAACCAGACTATATATGTGGACATATAGTCTGACCACGGGCCATTGAAATGACTCATTCATAGGGGCGGGATCAGCTGTTGTCAATCAAACTGTCTTCACATGCTATTGGATAGCGCTAGCACCAATCAGAGCCGTTTACTGGAGCCAGCTGATAAATGAAACTTTTACCATATCCTGTCAGCAAAGCGGCCAACAAATCCTCTTTCAAAATAAAAGATAAAAGCCCAAATCTAAATCGTCCAAAGTTGATGACAAAGCGATTTCAAATGAACGTGACTCCAGAGAGTCCGCCATGTTGTTTACTTTCAGTCAAAGCTCTGCCGTCATTGGCTAATCCCGCCCACTAAACCATTAGAGCGTTGTGATTGGCCCGGTACGAGGCTGACCAGACCAATCAGTGGGCTGCAGAGGTTCCAATGAGCGTGGCTAGACCAATGTCTGCAGAGCAGAACTGATGGTCTAGTATACTAGGCTAGGTCAATGCAGCAGAGGCGTTAAACAGCTGTCAGGCAGCCAGGAAATATGGAGTTATGGAGTGAAATGTCTGAAGATGAAGCATCATGGTGATGACGTTCTGTGGGAGGAGACGGGACTGACTGTGTGAGCACAGCTGATCAGAGGACTCTGTGAGTAAAAGCCTCATGCAGACTTTTGATTTGACATGTCATGAGCAAAGTTCTGACAGTTTGCATGACTATGGCATTTTTTTGTGCAGTTTTTGTTCAGTATTTCTAGTGTCTTTCCTGACAGAACCCCCCACACGCTAGAATATGCATTACAGATCTTTGGGATTGCATTTATAGGCAAATATTAAAGGTCTGTTTTAAGATATTATTTAAATTACTTTCTCAAAATTTCATTAAAAATAGTTTCTTTAAAAAGTGAATTTAGTTTTTTTCCAAAGATTAGTCTTGGAAACGGGGGGTCATCTTATAATTGGGGTCGTCCGATATTCGGGTCAATACGGTAACTGTTTTTGATATCTTTTATCTAAAACTTTATTGAAAAATTATCACATTTGTCTGATTTGCTGTGGGTTTTGTCATATCTAGAAGTTGTAAATTATTTGTGAATGCTGTTTTGTTTGACAGGTTTTTGAGGTGAGGTCAGATAAGTAGGTTGTGGCATTGTTGAAAAAATTTTTCTGGGAAACTGTGACTTTACTGTTTGCGTTCCTTAAAGCAGTTTTCAGAAAATGACAAGTGCATGACCCAAATAAGGAATGGGTTTGTCCTCTATGATCAGCTGCCCCTTTTACAGGCTGCATTTGACACATCTGTGTCACCAATTCAGTTCAGTTTATTTAGAAAGTACCAGTTCACTACAAAAGTCATCAGTGCACAATACAAAAAGCAACATGTCCGATTCATTTTAGGTTCAGATTTAAGCCAATTGTTTGCATTAAGTTAACTTCAGCTGTAATAAAATTAGATTGACATGATTATGAATTGTCAATCAATTAAATTGTAAAGGAACCAGCAGATTGGATTGGGTCTTCACTTCAGTGCCATCCCTCATTCTGAGCAGTACAGTTTGAGGGCGATGGTGAACAGAAATAGTTCAGATCAGATCAGACTCCTCAGCCTCATCGAAAAGGTTGACTCAAGGGCAGTGGTCACCAAACTTTTTTTGCCACGGACCGATTGAGTGCCAAGCAATATGTCTACGGACCTATCAGTTGGGTGTGTGTGTGTGTGTGTGTGTGTGTGTGTGTGTGTGTGTGTGTGTGTGTGTGTGTGTGTGTGTGTGTGTGTGTGTGTGTGTGTGTGTGACCGCAGAGCACATCGCTCCTTTTCCTGCAACGCAGCAGGAGGTAATGTTGCAAGGGATAATTTTTAGGTTCGGCAGAAAGAAAAGAAAAAATAGAAATAACTTTGCTCTCTATTTATTTTGTAGAACACTGCACAACATTTTCCTGCTCAATACTTATTAAATACAAACAACATTTAACTCAAGATGTCAATCTAATGGTCAGATAAAAATTTGAATCATATAAAAACAAATTAAAGGGAGGATAGACTTCTATGCATCTCTCACAGGTCAGACAGACCTGGTTTCTTTCCGACAATCTGCTCACTGCCCTCAGAGCTGCAGCAGGAACAGGAGAGTGGGTGTGACAAGGTGCTGCTCTGAGCGCTCCTGATGGAACATAATATTAATGTTCAATAGCTCGTATAAAAGTCCAACACATATTGTCTTAGACAGAAATAGATGACTATGGTTGCTCCATCAGAGAGAAGAATGATCCAGCTGACAGAGAGGGATGAAGGGTTCAGCTGCTCCGTATGTGAAAGAAAGAGACTGGATCAGAGACAATCTGTCATTCGTTCTGGTCAACTAAAATGACTGAGTCCAGTAGACTGAACCTGATACTTGATTGCTGATAAATGAATGCCTTTCTCAGAGGGGAATTATCAGCAGATTCAGAGAACACGAGCACAGGATGTCGGGGACAATTTAGCAACGCGGGAGCGCTGCTGGATCCGCGGAACACGTGCGTTCGAACTGTACAGAGAGAGATCTGTACGGATCATGGATCGATGATGACCTGTTGCACCCTGGGAGGTGAAGAGTAGAGTAGCACAGCTCACTTTACAGCTTCTCAGCAGATGATCACAGTGCTGTGGGCTCCATACTGCCAGTAACACACCGATGTCCGGCTGGATCTTTCAGGTGCAATCAATACATCAATTACATTTTTTATACTGACAGATTATACAGATTTTCTATTTAAAAACCCCATAGGCCTAGCTAGCCGCGGCTAGCTGTTTTAAGTCCTGATGAGTGAATTTATACCTTAAAATAGCGACATGTTTTTGTTATAATTGTCACCGAATGTTAGAAAAACACTGATACTGTTGATTGAATATGTTGGTTTATGTAGTTTAGCCCATTTTAAGGAGGATTTTGTTACTTTTCCTTAAAATATCATGGCGATCTATGGGAGTTTTGCATGAGTGTCCTAAAATTGTAATTGAACTTATTTTGATGGGACATATCAGTGGATTTGACTTTATTTTGTTGTTATTTCACTTCATTAGTTGAGCTGATTGTCATGACTTGCTTGGTTAGTGGTTGTTGTCTGAATTGTAACATTAATTATCTGATTGTGTTAGTCATAGATGTATTTATTTGTTTGTGGTGTCAGTAGAAAAGCTAACTGTGAATATTAAGTTATGTTTTTGACCTTGTCAGGTTATTTTTTCCTTGAAACTCTTCCAACTTCTGTTGTGACCACATTGTTTTTCGTGCATCTGAAAACTGACTTGCAAAAATGCGCCCCACCCAGGGTCCGAAATTGCCACTCGCCAAATGCGACCAAATTGCTCCACATGGCGAGTACATTTTTTGCACCAAACTAATTCTGTTTATCAGTCCTCTTCCATGGATTTCTGTGACGCTCCTCTCCTGCCTGCATGCGACGTACGCGAAACGTGAGAGTCGCACCCGGCATTTTCACCTATCTATTCACTGTTTATCAAGGCAGCAGCTGTTAGCTTTGTGTTAAAACTAGCAGCAAAATGTGGCGGTTTAGAACTGGAGTCAGCCAGTCTTCAAAACAAAAAGTAATCGAACTGGAAGAAAACCCACCAGGACCAGTGGTAACCAGAAGATTTAATGAAAAGTGGCGAACTGGAGATTTCGGTGGAGATGTTGTTGACGCTGGCTACAGGGCACAACAGGTGTTGTGCGAAAGTCTGTTCCCCTGAATTTTTCTGTTCCCCTATGTCGAACCGCGGGGCTTCACAGCACTTCTAAAAGATTTGTACAACACGTAGTCATTTCAAAGTTGATACTTTATTTAGTTCCTAGTAAATAAATTAATAAAAGTTGACTTTTTTTATTCTTCTAATTTTTTGTTTTGTTTTAATCACTGACAGAATCATCCGCTCCCTAGTCTCTACACAGGAGAACAAAATATTTCAGGGGAACAGATTTCCGCACAACACCACAATCTGCGCAAATGAGCTGCACCGTTTTCCACCAGTACACTAGAAAGAAGAACCGTAACGACTCATTTGTCATAGGAAATAAGATGATGAAGCTACAGGGACTTTGACCCAAATGAGGCTGTAAGTGGCACAAAGACTGTCAGAAGCAGGAGGCCAGATCTCATGGACAGAGAAAACAAGGAGTCTGACTAGATTTCAATAAAAGAGTTCATTAAAAATATTTCTAAAAATTAAAAATCTGAAATGACTAAAAAGTTGTTTTTCTTATTAATGATTGTTTAATTAAGTTGTCATTCCTTCTTAACATAATATCATATTATAGAATCACGTGCTTTGGGTAGATCTAAATCATTTAGAATTTTGGCCGGTAGATTTTATCATCTACCGGCCATCTTGACCGGTGAGTCAAAAATTTAATTTCGGACCCTGGCCCCACCCAAAAAATATTTCACCAGCCGCCACTGTTGATATTGTCAGAAGAGGAGAATCGGGGCAAAAATTGGCTTACTGGTAAATATCTTGCCGTGTGAACTGGCCTGAAGGTGCTGGAGGGAGTTTGCCCAACCATTCCACATGTTTTGTGGATCTGAAGAAGGCTTTTGACTGTGTCCCCAGAGGCACCCTTTGGAGGTGCTCAGTGAATATGGGCAGGATGGCTTTTTGTTGGTGCCAGTCTGGTCCATGTGCAGCAGTAATTCAGGGGGGTGAAGGTTTGACTCCTTCAGGACTGCCCTTTGTCACGGTTCTGTTTATAACCTTTATGCAATGACATAGATTTGCTCATGACATTGGTGGGGGGTAATCAAGCATTCGCTGAAGCTGGAAATGCAGATTAAAGTGATCCGTCCTGGTCCAGGTCCGGGGACCAGCCTAAAGTTACCATCACCGGGAAAGTGCCCAGTGGCCAGTCCTCATCCATACCCAGAGCAGGTGCCATCGGCGAACCGGCTCAGTGGGGCCGTGAGGTCGATCCAGACACGTATACCTCCTTACCCTGGACACAGGTCCTTCCATGGACTCTGCGCATAGCAGCACAGCACCTCGGTCCACTGGGCTGTACGTATTATTGGTGGGGATGCAGCGCCTTTTCTGCATCCTTGGATTGAATTATCTCCTTTAGACCTGTATATGAACTGGTTTTAGTCTCCTTAGTTCTGTGTTTTAGGTGGTTTAAGTCTCTTTTAGTCCTGTGTTTGAACTGGTTTAAGTCTCTTTTAGTTCTGTGTTTGAACTGGTTTAAGTCTCCTTTAGTTCTGTGTTTTAGGTGGTTTTAGTCTCCCTTAGTCTGTTTTAAACTGGATTTGAACATGCCGTATGTTAACTTGTATCTAACTCTCTGGTTCCTGTTTTCTCTTCAGGAGCTCTGCCTCCTCCTTGTGGACTGATACAGGGCTGATGGTGGTTTAGACAGAGTCTTATCTGATATATGACAGGACTCAGTCTGGGTCTGTCAGGAAATCAGTGAAAGTATCTTTTTGATTCTGTTCCACATTAAAGTAGTTTATTTGTAAACCTAAGAAATGTGTTATTTGTTTCTGCATTGCAGCAAGTTGCTGTTTAAGTGAGACAGACTGAAGTTTCTGGTGTTTTTATATTTGTATGTGTGTCGTTGAACAGCTGTAATAAGAGCAGGACAGTGGATGTGTTTACTTCAGTTTTTGTTTTTAAGCCAAAAACAAAGTTTAAATGTAGATTATTAAACAAAAATACACACAAGGGGTTGGAGTTTTGCTAATGTTTCTTCTTCTTCTTCTCCTGCACATAATATTTGTGTTGAATATCCAGTAAGATCACTCAGGTTGAAATGTGATGGCCCTGCCCCCTGACAGGTGACTAACTGGGAAGTGTGTGTCTGTTCTTCTGTCTTTGTGAAGATCAGATATGGTTTACTTTCACACAGTGACCTGATTACACAATAAGTATACGTACAGACTGAGAATAAAGTACAGTCACATTAAACTAAACACACATCTGTTTGAAATGTAAAAGTTTTTTAATGTCAGTAAAATCTAAGCAGCATCCACAGTTTAAAGCTGCAGGTTTTTATTGGATTGAAAGCTCAATTAAACACATTAATCAACATTTCAGCAATATAAGAAAACAAATGTTTATTCATGAGTACCAGACTGATGTTTTTGACCAATTTCAGTTGTTTTTTAAGGTTGTATGATAGTCACTGTTAAGGAAACTGGGTATTTGTTTGTGCCTCTAACAGATGCAACCATCTCAGTAGGTAACAGGCTTGTCTGCTTCTCTTTTCTGTGGATCAAGTCATTTATTGGTGGTGGAGTGAGCCCTTAAAAAATTAGGTTTTTCTCCTTCAATTAAGTTATGTTTTTGCTTTTGCTTTTTTATTCAAAAATAAATGTACTTCTATCTGTTAATTACCAGGTAATAATAGCTCTTAGAGTAATATAGAGTATTATAGTCAGATTTAGTCTGGTAAACAATGAGACAAACTAGAATCCAGCGTTCACAAAATAAAGTTAAAAATGACAACGTCTCCATGTTCACCACACAAAGAACCTTTACACAAATATATAAAGAATCTAACAAAGTTATGGTAAAAGTTTTGTTTTCAGAGGAAAGTTTTAACCTTTGGCATCTGAAGCTCCAACAACATAAACTATCTTTACATTCTAGAAGTCGCTGCTCAATCATAAAGTGACATAAACCTTTAAGCACACTAATGGTGCTGAAACTAAACCTACACTTTGGAAAGTAGGTAAGTAGGTCTCATCTTACTTGTGGTCTTTGCAAATTTCTGCACCAGTTATAAAGAGTGTGTCAGCTAGACACAACTACTTAAAGTTGTCTTTTTTAATCCAGCATCAACCATGACGAGACATTTTCATTTAGTGATTAAAGTAACAGCTGGAGGTCTGGAGGAGGACAGAGGGTCTTTCCTTGGTTTTCACTGCTGTCCCTGATTATTATACTATCATTTTCAGAATTTGTAGTGTTTTCTCTTTTTCTTTTTACATAAAATCATGGTGCAACATCAGTTTTCTTTAGTTTTTATTTCTACTATTTTGATGTAATTTCTCAAATTTTCAGCTGTGTTTCAACGATGGAAGTAGTTTGATTAAAAGCTAGAAATACTGTATGTAGAAAATAACAACGTGATCTATTAATGATTGTGTAGTGGTCGGAGCTATCAGACACTAACTCCTAAAATCTGTAAAAAAAAAACAAAAAACAAGATCATCTGAAAGTGGGTTGACTCCACAAGTACATTAGTTGGAGACGTGTAAACAAAGACTTTTTGGGAGTTTTATTAAAATTTATCCAGTGGTTCATGAGTTATTTTGTTAAAACAGACACAGACTGGCCTGATGGCAGGTGATAACTACTGAGGTCTAGTGTTTTCTGAGAGATTAGAACCATTTCAGATGTCACCTGTTTAGTCATTTGTTACCGGGCCCTCAGAATGACAGAATAAAAATGTAATTGATGCATTGATCACGTCTGAAAGATTCGGCCCTGACCAGTGCATTACGTTGCGGTCAAGCCTGGGTATCGAGCACTGTGATTACTTGCTGAGCAGCGGCAGCCCACCCCCAGAGTTGTTTTAAACAATGACAGCCCATCAATAGGGGCGCTGCCCCACCAGTCTCACAGGAGGAGGAAGAAGATTGAAATCACAAAATGGTTTTAAAAGAACCATGAAAGTTAAACTAAACGATACAATACGTGTTGTGTATAATCTGCATTTAGGTGTAGTTAAAAAATGTTCTCTCACTTTTTTTAACCATGACCGATAGGTTGTGTGATGTACTTCCTGTTTCTCTGGGGGTTTTCTGTGCATGCTTTGGGTGCACAAATCTTTACCATAGACCTGCGCTATAACTGGTGCATGCGCACTGGAACCCCCTTCAATACAAAGTATAGGAGAGCCTTGGGGCGCAAAATTTAGTAACCGAAGCATGCACAGAAGACCGAAGTCTCAGCTCATATCAGGACGTTGACCTGGAAGCTCTAAGTAGCTTGTGGAGTTTTTATCATGGAGGAAACTAAATGGATATTCATTCAAAGAATCCTTCTTGACAGCTTCTGATAAGCTAGCCGATTGATTCCATATTGTGTCCTGATTTAATCAACTCAACAGTGAGTCATTTAGTTTGTTTGTTACTTTTGTTTTATTAGCAATGCGTTGCTGAGTTCCCCTATTCAAAAAATGGTAAATGGCTTGTATTTATAGAGCACTTTCTAGAGTGCTGAACACTCCCCAAAGCGCTGTACAACACGAACAGTCACTCACCCATTCACACTCACATTCACACACTGGTGGTGATAAACTACGTTGTAGTCACAGCTGCCCTTGGGCAGATCACAGCTAGGACTGGCTGGCTAGCTAGCTAGCTAGCTAAAGTTTTTTTTCATGCCTCTTAACAATGTTCTAACATAGTACAGCTATAAATAGATTGTGGAGATTTTAAAAAAACCTGAAAGAAATCAATAAAGTGGTTGTCCCGCAGTTCTCTAAAAACTTCCGTCTGTCTGTCTCGCTGAAGCGCCACACTTCCGCACTGCTTGGATCTGCCATTAATCCGCCCAGGAGCATTTTGCAGCAGAACATCCCGGAAGTGAGAGGACAGAAACAGCCGGCTGTTAGCACTTTCATTTTAGGAAAAAATACCAGAGTCCCCCCCCCCAAAAAACTACATTTTCAGCTAGCAGAAAACTAAAAACATTTGGAGGTAAAAAGAGGGAAAACCTGGGGGAACGTTTCTTCGGCTGGAGTTTTGCTTTGTACAGTAACCATGGCAATGCATGGTCCCATGTCCGTGGAAAGGCTGGACCTACGGATTTTACCCGATGGGAAGGGTGAGTGCTCTGAGGCGTGTTTGTGAAAAATAGCTAGCGATACCTAGCTTGTTTACCAAATTGCAGAGAGCAGCTTTAAAATTAGCATCATAACTGCCTCGGTTAGTTTTCTGTGTGCTTGCCCCATTTTAAAACCAGTTTGCTGATCAGACAGCACTGGCTTTGCAAAATGCTGGCGCCCTCTGCTGTTGAGGTCGTGTAATGACCTCAAACTACTATCAGCATCACTAGATCCTGATTAAAAGATGACGCCACATTTTTACATTATTTTCAACAAAAAATACCTCATCCTATAGTCTGGTCAATACGATAAGTATTTTCTGAACACAGTTCTTTACTGATTAGAGGAAAATCTCCTCAGGAGAGGTTTTTTGAATGATTTGTGGCAAAATTGCTTAACAAAATGGAAAACTTAAATATGTTTATTTCTGTATAGATGGATTCAATGAGTACACCTCCCTGCAACCAGTGGTACTAGACAAGTTAATAAAGAAATAAAAGATGTTTTCATACATTCTTATCTTTTTTAGTGATATTTGTCATATACCATACTCCTACTGTCAGGTAAAATCAACAGGTATAATCACATCTAAATGCCCTCAAAATGTATGCACCATTTTAAATTTTTTTTCCAAACATTTTGCCGGGTTGGGGATTAGCGAAGGTGGTGGGCACCCACTTTCCAAGTTTCTGGCTAATTCACTGGTGTGGACCTTACTGTAGATAAATAACTGATAATATGCCACTTCAATAAGCTGAACTGGGCTCCAAACACAGCTGAAGTTTACAGTTCTTTTGAAGATACCGTTGGTGTTCTACCTTCTGGGCATTGCTGCCTGATGCACCTTCACATAGACCTTTGTGCATATGTACTCTAAACACCTCCCTGGGCCCAGGGTCATCAGCTGCAGGGCTGTACGTTAAAGAGCATATTTTAAGTTAGACACTCCCTTAAACAAATGTTTAGAGAAATATAATAGAAACTTTTTCTGAATAAAAATTTACACAAATTCAGCTTATTTAGGCTCTTGGATTCGTTTTTGTGAGAATTGTCAATTTTTTCACCAAACCGGAAGTGACGACAGTTCAGGGAGACCGTTCGTTCTCTATATAGAAAACTGATCCACTTATCACTGCTTGTGACGAGCAAAACAAACCCCCAGAGGGCCGTTATTTTATTACTTTATTACTATAGTGAGAAGTTATTAAGATAAAAAAAAAAAAAAAGATAAAAACAATCAGTCCTGTAAGGCTGTACCCTGTCGGTCCAGCTGTAGAC
>SSNR01000146.1:1341872-1372351 GCA_006937965.1 Callopanchax toddi | reverse complement strand
ACAATGATTAAAACAAGCATCTGTTACACAAACTCCACACAACAAAGGGCTCAAATGATCATATTTATGGGATTATTGATCGTACAGAGTGTTAAATTACCCTACAAATACTTTATTTATCTACATCTGACAACACTGTAAGCAGCGCCACCTAGCTAGGAGCTCCCTTAGCTGACGTCACAGGTCCACATATGAAAAAAAAAGCGTTTTTAGAAGCTTTGCAAAAAGGGGCACTTTTGACTAGAAAAATGGTTTAAAAAAATGTATTGTAAAACAAAATACCCTCAATAAACATTTCAAATAGTATTTTTGGACAGAGTTTTATCAGAATAATAAAAAAAAAAGAACTTAATATATGCTCTTTAACTTTTTTAGCTTATAGCACTGGTGGTCCATTAGTCATTTATTTATTCATTCAGATTAGTGTAGATTTGTCCAAAGTGTGAGTATGTGCTGAGAAATGTGTGCAATTAGTGTTTTACTGTAGTTTGCATACTGTATGAGTTTTTAAAAAAGCCATTTTATTATTATAGTTTGAATGCATATATAGTTGCTGTATGTGTGGTTGTTGAGTTATCTGATTTGATCTTTTTCGGTGCTTTAATACAGTATTGGTAGGGGCGGGGCCACACGGGTGACACTCATAGACATCATTTATAATGGCTATATACCCTATCTGGGAGTCAACAGCGTCCCTACACGACGGCCATCTTACTTCAGACAGCTGACATTCTGCTCTCTATGGCAGCAGATGGAAGGTGAGTGATCAACTTACCTAAAAATGCTCTTAACTCAATAAAAAATGAACGGATTGACAAACGGTTTACTTTCTTACAAACTTCATTATGTATAGACTTGAGATAGGATACTTTCACAGTTTGAGTTTTCCGACCATGACCGATATATATTTCACAGCCACGTCTGACATTTATAACAAAGCAAGCCATTTGAAAATCGGTTAAAAATTGAGCACGTTAGAGGTATTTAATAGTACATGCACCATTGACAGCAATGTTATGAAAGGGGCAGCTGTCCGATGTAAGATGGCCGGCGCGTAGGGATGTCAGGGTTCACTTCACAGGGTTCATCTATAGTGGCACTGACCACCCTTGAAATCTGATTGGCCACCCTGCCTGGCCACCCCCACCAGAGCTGTCAATCAGTCTGTTCATATACAGTAGTTTAGTGGAATGTATTCAGCTGTCATAATCTTTGATGTATTGTTAATAAAATGCAGAAACTGTTATATTACTTTTAGTAATTCTGATGTTGAAAGCACATTCACAGTCAGACTGTTTTTGAGGGTGTACAGTGAGACTGTGATGTATTAAAATGTTCATTTGTGTTCTACTGATTGTGTTCTCCCTGAGTTTGAATCTGCTGCATTAGGACTGGGCGATTTGACCTCAAATCAATATCACGATTTATTGAGGAGTTCACCTCGACAACAATTGATGGACAATAACTACCTGTATACACAAAAACTAAAAGTTGTCCATTAGATGGCGCTGTGGCAGCATCATTGCTAAAATTTCCTGCTAACACAAAGTATTTAAGATACAATCTGTTCTATTCTACAGATGGATATTACAGAGAGCTGCATCGTGTGAATATTGTCACATGTGAGTTGTTAGGTAATCAGATTCTAAAGTGTGGTTGAACTGCAGGTGGACGTGTTACCTTGACTTGTTAGTCTTTCTGCACAGTTTGACAATCTTTTGTTTTCATCTCATCTTCCTTGCTGAATCCATCATGTTGCTAATTGATTAATGAGCAATTTTCTGGGAAAAGGCTTCTCCTCGACCAAATTTACCACAGATACCGCTCCAGTTTGTAGTCCGCTGCAGTAAACCCCGCGGAGCTCCGCAACACCAAGCAGAAAGTTGCCATAAGAGTCGGCCAGCTGCAGGCAGCTACCAGTAGCCACTAACAGTAAGCTAACGCGGCCCGCTAGTGACACAAAGCGACAAGCCCCCTGATTCATGTTTGAATGATTCTCCATTTTCTTGTTTTCCCCTTCTTGTTACGGGGGGAGTCACGTGACGCAGACTAGTTGAGTCGTGTCACAGTTTCTTAAAGGGACATGGACATCCGCAACCTACTCGCTTCTTTTCATTTTGTAAAATACCAAACATACAATTATGGGCAAAATGACGTCAGAGTCATAAAATTCGGTATTCGTTTTTTTTCGATTTATCGCCCAGCCCAATGCTGCATAGTTTTTTCATGCTAAACAGATCCATGTGTTTTACTTCAATAAATAAATAAGTTATTAAAACTTCGGTCTGCTGTCCATTGCAATCGAAAGCCATGTTTCCATTACAGGGTTCGGTACGGTTCGGGGCGAGGTGGATCGCTATTTTGCCTGTTTCCATTGTAAAACCGGTCCATACAACCGATCCGAACCGCTCCATTCATGTTCCATGAACGGTCCTCCTCAGCTGTGAGTTCATAGGAGAATGGAGCGGTATGGTTAGGGCGGAGCTGTGGCGTTAAAACAACACAGATCACTGCTTGTGACAAGCAAAACAAACCTTGGAGTGCCATTGTTTTATTATTACTATAGTGAGAAGTTATTTTAAACAATCTGTCCTGTAACGCTGGACCCAGCTGGTCGAGCCGTGGACCCGAGGAGGTGGGTCTGTCGGCAGAGATCCAACTGTTGTTGTACATGGATGTGATAAGATGCCAGCAAGTAGCACCAGGTTTCATCACTTTCAGAGCTCCAAACATTCAGCGATCAGCCGCTAAAGAAGTTTCACAGGATTCATCTGAAGGTTTTGAGCGGACGGCGGAACAGTGTTGGGCCAAGCTGGAGAAATTAAAAGCCCCATATAAGGACAGTGCTGGTATGACGTGACGATACGCATTTACATTTAACCCCGCCTGCCAAGTGAGGGTCGGACAGCTGATGGAAACACTGAAATCGCGGACCCGTACCGGACTACGAGAACCTGACTCGACCCACACCAAACCCCGCAATGGAAACAAGACTTAAGACTGCAGAACATTTAAATAAAATTGACCTTTTAGTGTTCCACCCTTCTACAGTCTTTGCCCCTGCCTGGCCTCCCAAGAAAAAAATTCTAGACACACCCCTGAGTACTGGCAGAAGAGAAGTTGCACCTTGAATGAGCCACGGAAAAGTCCTTTTCTCATTGTGTGTTGAACTTATGTTTTTCCTATCTCAGATGTACCTTGGTTTGGTGCAGGTTAGGGTTGGGCGATTTGTAACTTTTTCCAATCTGACGATGGGCGATTTATTCTCGCAAGTGACATTTTGACATTTTTGCAGGCAGAGCAATGTAAACATGCATGGACTTATGCATGGACATGCATATTAGAACTCAAAAGTCCAAAAGATGGAGGAAGTGGTTGCCATAAAAACACAAAGTTGCCTATTTTTGATTACTTTGGCTTTAATGCTGCGAACTCGACCTGGGGGGTGGGGGGGGCTCCCGTACCCCCCCCCCCCCCCCCCCCCCCCCCCCCCCCCCCCCCCCCCCCCCCCACACACACACACACACACACACTCCATCATGTGTCATATGTTTTTGTGATTGTCAGAGTTTTGTGCTTTTTATGTAGGATGCCTTTTTTTCCTGTTCACGCCTCTTGAGTTTCGGCTCTACTGGCTACGTGGAGTTCCAAACAAGATCCAACGGCGGCTACAGCGAGACCTTCGGCGGGAGCTCCAGGCTACGTCGAGCCCTGCGTCTGGATTACCGCTGTTCATGTCATCGCTGAGATCTCCACATCTGCCTCCGTGTTTCCTCTGTGATTTTCATCCTGTTCCTGCAGCGGATTTCATTGCTCTCTCTTCCCGGGATGATTTCCTCAAACCTCATCGATCAAATCTCCAAAATCTGCGGCCATTACCACGTGCAGCAGTGAGTACCCCTCCTCCTCCTCCCCTGCTGCACATGGCTTTTCTAAATCCCCGTTCCATAAACAATAAATAATTTCTGCTAAATGATTTAATTAAAACTAGAAATCTGGACTATCTTCTGCTTGCTGAGACCTGGGCTCAAGTCTCAGACTCTGTCTCTTTCATTGAACTGTGTCCTGGTGGTTACTCCTTCATCAGCCAGCCTCGAGCTGCAGGTCGTGGATGGGGCCTTGCAGCTGTGTTCAGATCTGAGTCCTCCTGCCATTCCTCAAAAACTGGATTCTTCTCTTCTTTTGAACTTCAGCTGATTAAAATTGGGGTTAAAATCCCAATTTATTATGCTGTGGTTTACCGCCCACCAGGTCCAAACGGGACCTTTAGAGGATTTTAGTGACTTTTTATCGGCCTCCATCAAGTTACCCAGGTTGCTCATAGCTGGGGACTTTAACATCCACATTGATGATCACTCCGACCATTTTGCCAAGAACTTCATCAGTCTCATGGACTCTTTGAATTTCACCCAGCATGTGTCAGGCCCCACTCACTCTAGTGGTCACACTTTAGATCTAATCTTTACTCTAGGCCTAAACATTGACTCTATCTGCTCTGAGGACATTGTTATCTCTGACCATCACTGTATCTTTTTTAATTTATCTCATTCTGTGTCTCAGTCTCCAGCGCGCCGTGAGGTTAGCTCTCGGTTTTTGAATGTTCTTGTCTCCTCTCAGTGATGTTGACTGTATGACTCATGATTTCAACGATCATTGCCTCTGTATTCTAGACAGTATCTGCCCTGTTAGAAAGAGATCAGTACTTGTATCTAACGCCACACCTTGGATTAATGATAGTATCCGCTCCTTAAAGCGCACCTGCAGGAAAATCGAACGCCTGTGGAAGAAAACCAATCTACATGTTCACCTTCTCCATCTGAAAAATCTTTTAGATTCTTTTAATCTTGCTGTCAAAGAAGCTAGAACCACATACTTTTCTAACCTGGTTGCTAGGAGTAAAGGTAACTCCAAACTGTTCTTTAACACCATCAGGGCCCTTACTACTCCTGCAGCCCCTTTGGTTCCCATCTCCTCTAATGATGACTGTCAGCGTTTTCTTTCCCACTTTGTAGACGAGGTCAGAAATGTGAGAAACAACATCTCTCTACCTACTCCTGAACTTTTTCCTTCTCCAGTTCATCCTGTAACTTTAGACCGGTTTTCTCCAGTATCACTACCTGAGCTAGCTAAGCTTGTTAGCACCATGAAGCCGTCTTCCTGCTCTCTGGACATTTTACCTGCATGTTTGTTTAAGTTTGTCTTTCATTGTGTTGGACCTAGTGTGCTCACCATAGTTAATGATTCTCTTACTTCTGGTCAGGTTCCTGATTATCTCAAGAGCGCTGTCATCCACCCACTTCTAAAAAAATCTCATTTAGACCCCTCTCTTCCCAACAGCTACAGACCCATCTCCAAGCTTCCTTTTCTGGCTAAGATCTTAGAGAAGATTGTGGTCAAACAGCTGACCACTGCTCTAGATCAGCACAGCATTATGGACCATTTTCATTCAGGTTTCCGTAAATCCCACTCAACAGAAACAGCTCTTCACCGAAACACCGTCCATCATCAGATGCTCTTGGACAGACTGAGACGTTGGGCTGGTCTGTCAGGATCTGTGCTGAAGTGGCTGTCCTCATATCTGTCTGATAGATCAACCTTCCTGGCTTCATCCACTTACAAATCCCTCTCCTGTCCTGTGCATTTTGGTGTTCCTCAGGGTTCTGTCCTTGGACCTCTACTATTCCTGCTCTATCTGCTCCCTCTTGGTCAGATATTGTCATCCTTCAAGGACATATCTTATAAGTCGTACGCAGACGATATCCAGTTGTACATATCTTTTCCTCCAAACAACCTCTCCAAGGCCCACAACCTCCTGAAATGCCTGGATTCAATTAAGAGCTGGATGTCAGGCAGCTTCCTACAACTAAATAAGAGTAAAACTGAAATGATCATCTTTGCAGCAGAAAACATCACTCCTAAGGTGAAGGAGATCTTTGGACCTCTGGCCCCTTTAGTTAAATCTACCATCAGAAACCTTGGAGTAACCATTGACTCAGGTTTCACTCTAGATAATCACATCAGCTCTCTGGTTAAATCCTGATTCTAACACCTCAGAAACATTGCTAAACCTGGTTCCATGGTCTCCCGTCCTGAAATGGAGGTCTTAGTCCTGAAATGGAGGTCTTAGTAAGTAAGTAAGTAAGTAAGTAAAGTTTATTTATATAGCACCTTTCACAGAAAAAATCACAAAGTGCTTCACAGAAAACAGAATCAAACATGATAAAACAAATAAAATCAATAAAACAAACAAAATATCATTACAAATCAAAATCATTAAACAACAACAAGAGAACACAAAAGAGTTATTTAAAAGCAGTTTTGAATAATTGGGTCTTCAACTGCTTTTTAAAGGAGTCCAGACTGTCTATACAGCGTAAAACTAAAGGAAGGTCATTCCAAAGTCGCGGTGCAACAGACTGGAAGGAGCGATCACCTCGACTTTTAAATCTGGTCCTTGGAACTGTTAGGAGATTCTGGTCTGTGGACCTGAGAGCTCGGGTTGGAGCGTACGGCTTTATCAGTTCAGTAACATAAAGAGGAGCTTGACCATGTAGGGCCCTGAAAGTTAGAGTCAGGATTTTAAAATGAACTCTACATTTAACAGGTAACCAGTGCAGAGACTTCAGAATAGGAGTGATGTGATCTTTCCTGTTTGCTCCAGTGAGGAGCCTCGCTGCAGAGTTCTGGACCAGCTGAAGGCCATAAAGGGCTTTTTGGTTCAAACATGTGAAAAGTGTGTTACAGTAATCTAGACGGGAGGAGATAAAAGCATGAAGAACCATTTCAGGACCATTAGTCCTGAAATGGAGGTCTTAGTCCTGAAGTGGAGGTCTTAGTCCTGAAATGGAGGTCTTAGTCCTCAAATGGAGGTCTTAGTCCTCAAATGGAGGTCTTAGTCCATGCCTTTGTTGCATCCCACTTGGACTACTGCAACTCAATCTATACTTGCCTTTCTAAAACCTCCATAAACAGACTACAGACTCTACAGAATGCTGCTGCCAGGCTTCTGACTAAATCATCCAGATTCACACATGTCACTCCTCTGTTAATGCAGCTGCACTGGCTTCCAGTTAATTGTAGAATCCACTACAAGATCCTTGTCCTGACATGGAGAGCCCTGCATGGTCAGACACCAGCATACATTACAGCTTATCTAAAACCTTACACTCCCTCCAGGTCCCTCAGTTTCCTCTGACCAATGTCTACTGTCAGTCCCTAAAACCAGACTGAGAACTAAAGGAGACAGAGCCTTTTCATCTGTGGCTCCAAGGCTCTGGAACTCACTTCCTCTCTCACTGAAGTCTGTGGACTCATTCAAGAAAAAGTTAAAAACTCATCTGTTCAAATCTGCCTTTGTTTAACATGTAGTTACTTGTGTCATGTTTTCTCATTTTCTGCTCATTTGTTCGCATCTGTGGTTTTGTAATGTTTTCTCTTGTGAAGCGCTTTGTGATTTGTATCGTGAGAGGTGCTCTAGAAATACATTTTTACTTACTTACTGAGTTCCTTTGAGCCTAGGGGAATTAACATGTTTTTCAGACCCTCCAGGAAGTTGCGATGTTGCGATCGCAACTATTAACGCAAATTCAACCATTTGCCGCAACTTTGTTGCGGCCTTGCAATTTTCACCAATCATCGCAACTTTTCCGCAAATTTGACCAATCATCTTTGTTTTTGTCGTATTTCATCATCTTCTTTGGCCATTCAGAGCCACTCTGATAAGTTTTGACCAATCCCGTTGCCTCCAGCTGTGTTTACTTCCGTTTTTTGAGCTGAGCCGCTAAACTCCGGTCGGTTTCCATCAGATTTTACGGCTAAAATACGAGCAAATCAGTTTCCTAAAGTATTACACAAGAGTGGTGGAAAGCTGTTCTGAACCAAACACAACGCCGTGGTGGATTATACATGAAAATCGTCTCTTGACAATAACTTTTTGACCGCAAAACATGGAGGAGATTAGCTGAAAAGAGGAGCAGACGGGGGCTGGGGGTCTGATAGGAGTGCTGAAAGAGACGAGGTGAGTTCTGTTTAATGTCCGAATTTGGACAATGTGAGAAACTATATTTCAAAAGAACTGATCTGTGTCCTAAACTGTGTGCTGAGTCGGCGGATTTGCTATTCTGTGAAAAATATTTTAAATAAATCGGACCGTCAGCGTTAACGTGAATTCCTTTGAACCTTGTTTATTTTTTAAACACGCGATTAACTACGTGACGTTTGTATTCAGTGAACACGAGGAACCGCTTGTCTTTTCTAAACTTATTCTGCTGAACCAGTGAACCTTTGAGGTGAATCTCTGAAAGAGAAAGTAAAGCGAGACGCTCACGCTGTAACCTCTGAGTGACACTGAGACAGGCTGTCAGCTGTTCTGTCATGGAGATTACATCATCTTGTAGTCTTTATTTAATGATGAAACAGCGCATACAGTGTGTGCGCATACAGTGTGTGTGTGTAAAGAGGTTAACTGTGTGTGCATATAAATCAAATAAAACCCTAAACAAAATTAAAAAATGATTGAAAAAAATCGCAACTTTGACCGCAACTTTTAGAAAAATGTGCCGCGAAATCAGGCATTTTAGATCGCAACAATCACAAAAAATCCCCGCAACTTCCTGGACGGACTGGTTTTTTATCACCTCCACACACACCCTCCCCTCCAAGCTACAAAAGGGAGCGCATACGCAGTGTTGGGAAGAATACTTTGCAAATGTATTCAGTTACAGGATACTGAATACCTGTTTTAAAATGTATTTTGTACTGTATTCCGTTACTTTGCTTAATCCTGGTACTGTATTCTAAATACTTGGAATACTTAGAATACTTCCCCTATAAAACACGATTTAAGTCTATTGCAAAGTGTTGTTCATTGATGTTCATTGCACTCCAAATGGAAAGCTTTTAACATGAAACCCACATTTGTGGGAAACCACAACAACATCATCAAGCTAACGTCATTTCAGATACAGCACCGACACTGTAAATGTGAGAAATGACAGAACTAACACGATACAGGCTGTTAAATAAAGCACTAAGGAAGCAAAACTAGAAAGATAAACATAACTTTAAGGTGTTTCTTCAGATTAGATTAGAGTCTTTGGACGCAGCTAGTAGGTTGTTAGCTGGCAGACAAAGATCGCACTGCACCGTCATATTTCGCTCGCCCCGTTCCTTTTTTAGAGTGAAAATTAGCTTGAGTTTCCAGGACGTGAATGCACTTATTCCTCCACTGCTGGTAGGTTGATTCAGCTGCGGTTGTGACTCCGACCACTCCATCTCTTGGTCTGAATCCATACGAGGCTAGCTGCTACCTGTTGCTACCGGCTGGTCGGGAGTGTACCCTCGTGTTTTGGTAGGGTTGTTATGGTAACGGAGGCACGTTGTTTAGAAGCATTATGGGATAGATAACCTGCACAACATAGAGACACAAGTATTCCAAGTATTCCAATGGTATTACGAAAGTAACTGTATTCTGAATACCATGTTTAAAAATAGTAACTGTACCGGAATACAGTACGTCAAAATAGTATTCTAAATACATGTATTCCGATACTACCCAACACTGCGCATACATATGCGCATGCAGGGTTTCCCCCAGCGCTTTATAAGCCTGGCGGCCCGCCAGACTTTTTTGCCCTGCCGCCAGGCTAAGCCCAGGGTCTACTTTGTACCAGGAAAGCTAACAGCGGCGCGGCTTTTACGGCTTTAATACGCGGCTTTAATACGGCAATTTTCCAAGAAGCATTCAGCTGCATAGCACGTCTGTGTACCCCCTGGACCGCGGCGATTCTGTGGCGTATTCGCTGCGCGCCGTACTTTTTGTCAGGCAACGGCCCCAGTAGTCTATCACTGCAGTGAGAAGCAGGTCATGCGCTAATAACTTTAGCTAACTAGCATTACAGTGTTTCAGCTTGTCATTACAGAAGGAGCTGCAGGTCCTTAAGTTCATTTTCACATCCGAACCGACAGCTCCTCCGTCTCTGTGGGAGTTTACCGGTGTCCCCATGGAACACACGCTGCACCCACGGAGCCCTCCTCAACCCGACCAACCGACTGACTGACTGACTGCCGGCTTGTTTGCAGGGCGGGGAGGGGAAGGGAAGGGAGGAGGGCGGGTTGCTGAAATCCTGTTTCTGCATGAAGTGTCCCGATCAAGAGAGGCAGCAGCTCAACCTTTCAGGTTCAGCTGCTTTTGGAGCTGATTCCATCAATAAGGAGCAGAAGACCTGAAGGACCTTGGTTCAACAGGAACAAGTCATGTGACCTCGTCCAGCAGCCTCCTATAGTTTATTGGAGGATGTAGTTCTGTAGGTTTGATGGGAGGAAACCAGGAATAGTTTAGTAAATAAAGAAAAAAACATGTCAATAGTTTAATCTGATGAAGGAGTTACTGGTTGAGGAATCAAATGTTAAACTTTGCTGCCACAAACTTGAAAAGTATTTTCCTGCCTCACTTTCAAAGCTACTATGAAGTAACCAAAGGTTACCTCTGTAATATTTTTCTAGTTTTTATAGAATATTTCCAGGCTGTTTCTGTGTCTGCTGTCTAATAAATAGCAAAAAAACACACACACACACATTATATATATATATATACATATATATATATATATATATATATATATATATTAGGGCCGGGAATCGATTAAAATAAATTAACTAATTAATCGCAAATCTGAACTAAATTAATCGCAGTTAATCGCATTTAAAAATTAATCGCAATTAATTGCATTAAAAATTAATCGCAATTCATCGCTTCTTTTCAGAAAAAAGAAATTACATGTAGTTTACAATGTCCAGCCATGAAATATGCCAAAATGTTTTTAAAATAATTTTTAAAGCTTTTATAATTTATGAAAAAATGCATTTAAATTGCATTTCAGTTCAAAACAGTTGAAAAACAAAAATCCCTGACTAAAACTGGACAGACCCTAAATACAGTACTTTATAAATCTATTTGTTTATTTTATGTACAATTTCAGAAGGGTGTTGTTTTAAAATAGTAATAAAAGTTTTCCAACATGTGGAAACATTATGAGAGAATCATTTTTTGCAGTGTTCACACTGACCCACGGTCTGCCTCGTTTTCAATGAGGGGTCCGGGTCAGGTCTCTATTGTTTAAAGTCTGGGAATGGGATCGCCTCGGTCCGGTACTGGTTTTACTTTTCAGATAGGGTCTGGGTTTCTCATACCGAGCCGAACTGACACCTCCGCTCGGACCTCGGTGTCAGACCGGGACTAGACCCGTAACACCTGCTCACTGCTGAACTGAACCGGACCGTACGGCGAGAAAGGAGCAGGAATAAACCTTAAAGGCTAGAGACCGTCCAGTTTCACCGCCAATTACTTTCGGTTTTCTCGGTGAAAAGAGCGGAGAGTTCCGCGACCGGGTAGACCGGTGAACTGATGACATCCGAAGAAGCAGGTAAGGCGGGCTGGACCCATACGAATGATAAAGGGAGGATATTGACACGGGCTGGGAGCTGTCTGTGAGTCTGGGCAGCAGGAAATCAGGCTGACAAGCGCTCCGCCTTGCTTCAAACACAAGTTGCATTAATTACGTTAATTTTTTTTTAACGCGTTACGTCTTTCAAATTAATCAAGCGTTATTAACGCGCTAAAGTCCCGGCCCTAATATATATATATATATATATATATATATATATATATATATATATATATACATACAGTATATATATATATGCCCGTGGGCCTCTCTAAGCTGGGTGTCCCAGCTGAGGAGCTGATGGACTTGGCCGGGGAGAAGGTGGCCTGGGCTGCCCGACTTGGAATGCTGCCCCCGCGACCCGGACCCGGATAAGTGGAAGAAGGCAAGGCGAGGGCCTCTCTACCCACCGGGCTTAGCAAGTTTTCTGGGGGAAACCCTGCGCATGCCCGCAGTCAACTGTTTCCTGTTTTGTATCATGTTGTTTGTCTGAATCTTGGAACAGTACTGAAACTAAGTTTCGTTGTATCAGGACGCTGATGCAATGACAATAAAGTCATCTTGTATCTTAAATGGGCCCCTTGTGCAGACGTATAGTGTAAGCAAAGGACTCAAGCATCTACGTGTTCAGCATCTCGCTGATTATACTAAGCTAACAGCTGCTGCAGCGCCGTCTCCAAACTGCTCAAGAAGGCTTCAATCTGCGGCGACATTTATTTTATGGAAGCAGCATGTTCACTTAAGGAGGCAAATCAGCAAAAAGTAACACACAAGTGCTACGTCTACAAATAGTTTATCACACAGACAGTTTTTTCAGTACACATACGACATATATATACAGCCCTGAGCTGGGGACCACCAATTATGGATGTTTCGCTTCTTTAACCCCAGTACATCTGCTGGTGGTAGAGCAATGACAGGGATCTCTCCCTGCCACCCCAGCTAATTGCCCTGGGTGTTATTTGCCCCCCAACTCCTATCCTTTTGCCTTAGCCACAGCCAGAAGCTGCCATTTTCTGCCTCCTCTGCCAGGTCTTTAGTGACTTTCCAGCATCCCATGTCCCAGAGCAGGTGAACAGTTGAGGACCCAACAAAGCCTCCATACCCCACTTTACTGGGCACATGATGGTTTTCCAGCCAGCATCCCAGGAGTCCGCTGCCAGGTCTGCATACTTGGAACACTAATGTTTATTGGCAGCCTACATTCCCTCCTTCCATGGGACTGTGAGCTCCACCTACAGGATGGTCTTTGTTGGCTCTGACCACATGATCAGGTCTGGCCAGAGTGATGTCGCTACAATCTCCCTGGTGAGTTGGAGCTGCCTCCCCAGGTCAACCCTCATGGTCTACTCTCTGCCAGTTGAGAGGACTTTGATGGTGTTCTCTGTGAGGAGGGTTGATTCTCTCTGGCCCTTACAAAGAGGATTGGCTGTCTCACTGGGGCAGAAGGTCTGCTGTTAGCTTCCCGTTTGCATGGCTGCTACCTCTGCCAGCTTACTCAACACCAGATTGTGACACTATCTTGTGCCTTAAAGCTGGAGGCTTGCATTGCTGGTACCGCAAAGGGGACATTTCTCTTCTGCCACTAACACTGGTGGAGGTTTCTGGGACACAGTAGGGTGTCATAGGTGGATCTTATCAGGAACCTCAGCCTGGCATGGGGGATCTTCAACACATCAGACCATCACAAGGGCCTGTCCATGACGCAAACCCATGACGTCAGAGGCAGAGCCATCTCTTCTTTCTGAGGCAGCTGAGGGTGTTTGACTCAGGATCTTCTTAGTCTGTAGACAGTGCCATCCTCTACGCCAGTGGTGGCCAACCCACGGCTCTTTGCCTGGGTTCATGTGGCTCTTACATTCTTGTTGAAGTTTGTGTTTTTATTTAGAGTTCTCATTTTCTACCAACCTGAACTGTCGGCTCAATTAGGGTCTAATATTTAAATTAATTGTTGTGTTGGGTTCGATCAGAAGAGAGAGAGAGAAAGAGGGAGGGAATCCTGTGTCTGTAACCCAACAATTGAAAACAAAAACAATTCACCTGCTGGGGACTGAAACAAATTCTGGTTCTGGTCCCTGTGGATCTGAATCACCTCCTGCTTGAGCGAAACCCCTTCATCCTCCACTGTCAGTCCTCATCACAGTTATTGAGGGTTATGACACAACTTTGGACTTTCAGCTGCCGTGATATTCTTTTCCAGTGAAGCCAACGAAGTCATCAAGAGAGAGATAATTAATCTGCTGACTCTCCACCAAGTGCTCAGGTGTGTGAATTGTAATCCGCCAAAATGACTGACACCCGTCAGATTTGTCCGTCAAATAAAATTTAAAAAAAAGGTCAATGAGGGAAAATATTGTTGAAAATGACTGGCCTGTGGTTTTAGTTCTGTAGGAGTCAGTTTTTCTGTTATCATGTTGGTGTGTGAAATCAGGGGCAGTTCTAGGGGGGGCAGTGCCCTTTGGTCCCCTGCTGAGTGTTTTAGAATGTGCCCCTCTAAAACAGCAGCTGGCCCCAGCCAGCTTTTGTGATATATAATGTATTATTTGTATTATAAGCATTGGTGCACATAATCACCTGTGCACCAGATATCGTATGCTTACCAGATGCCTCTTTCTGAACGCGCGGACCGGCGGCTTCACGGTCCCAATTACACAACCCATATCACGGGTTGTGTTATTGGTCATACGACCGCGAGAGATGTTGAGACACACGCACCGCACCGCCAGACCCTTTCCCTGTCAACGAGTTAATGGAGAGGAGGTCCGTACCAAACGTCAGCACCAGGTTCTTCATTGAGTACCTCAATGAAAAAATTATGTGAACCCCTGATTATGTCTCGTATTATTCTAATTGTTTTACTCTTCTTAGTCTTGTACTTTCTGGAGCAGCTATTGTTACACACCATTTCCCCTGAGATCAGTAAAGTAGTTCTGATTCAGAATGATCCAAATATCCCTTTAAGTTTAGGAGTCTGAATGAGTCCCAAGTAAAACTCTGAAAGACCTTCTGAGGTCAGAGTGTTTAGGACCACTTTAAAATAATCACAGGTAAGTTTGGCTGCTGGGAAAGAAAATTGTGCGACGTAAGAGCTGGATCAGGACTTTTGCTCAAAACCGAATGAGTCATGTCTAAGAAACCACACTGGTAGTTTTCTCAGGTCACAAAGCTGCACACCAGGAGCATCACAGCTTGCCCCAACGCGTCACTGTCCTATTTAAGAGACGCTGCCACAGAAAACCTTAACCACCGTTCACCAAGCATCTTTAAGTCAGAGTGTGGGGGAAGTGGAGAGGGATAAACCTGCAGCCGAGTTGATTTCATGCTGAGACGATGGAAAATATATCTATGAAAAAAAAAGTGATGATTTTTACTACTTACAAGAATAAAGAAAGTGATCACTTTAAATAAATTACAGTATTATGATTGTTTTTTCTTTCCTGATTATTATATTTGGTCCTTTGATTAAAAAAAAAATTCCCTTTAATTTCTCCACAAAATGTAGTGGTTGCTTGGATGAAAATGGTCATTGTGGAGTAATAATGCTAATTACCAGTAACAAAAACTATAATTGTTTACTTTTTGACTGAACTGTACAGGTGTAATCACTAACAATTATTACAAGTAACCAGTTGTTTTAGTATTAATATTCTGACCCTGATTGTTAGAATTATTCTGGAGAAGTTAATGTCATCATTCGCCCACCCAAACGTTTTCTTTGCCTTTCTAAACTAGATTGATCTCATTTCATATAAACAAACCACATTTTACTTTTCATATATTCATTTTCAAAGCTCTTTATTTGTTTCTAGAACTCTGGATTTCCCCTATAATGACTAAAAGATGATGTCATTACTGCAGTTACGGCTCAGGTGGAATGACACGCCCTGATACGAAACGTTCCCCAGTTCTGAGCTTGTAGCTTATGCTGACTACAGTAATGTACGTCTCTGTTAGGGGCCAGGAAAGCAAAAGCAGCGCCCCCTGCTGTGTGGATGTTTGTTTAAATGTCAAACATCATTTCCATTGAGGTAAAACCTGTTCTCAGATTTATGAGCTATAGATGATAGTTACAGCAGTGCAAATACAAGCCCAGGTCGTCATGGGAGTTTTTAATAACTACCTTGTTCCCCAATAAAAAAATCTTTAAATATAGAATTATTACCAAAAGCATCATTACGTTATTTTAAAAGTTGTTTACTGAAAGTCCAATTTAAGGTCAAACTGGTTTTGTTGGTTCTGTGAGAGAACAACAGAAATACGCTGCATCATTGAACTTTACTGGACTTCACCTGTAAAGGTGTCAAGTAATAATAATGTGGAGGTCTGTTCTTCACAAACATGTCTCAGTGTTTAGGTTTGAACTTCTTTTAGTTTTAGTCCATAAAGTTCTGATCCCAGACTTCACTTTTTATTCTTTCTAACTTTTTTGAGGCATCTAGTTTTGATTGGCTTCAGTTCAGATTGAGAAGACATTTTGACAGTTTTCATTATTTTTACTTTTTTATGTTTTTTTTTTTTTTTTAACATTATTTTATTATCTCACCAATTAATTAAATGGAAGTTTCGTTCAAAGCTCCTCAAGATTCATTGAAGTTTGAGATTTGTCATGGTTGGTTGTTGCTTCAATCATAGTTTATTTTAAAAGGGTTTTTTATTTAGCAAATTGTAATAAAGGTTATAATATAATGTGAATTAATTAGGATATAAAGTAAATATTATTCATCTTAAGAGAATGTTATTATAACTTGTTCATGTATAAAGTTTTTTCAAATATCTCCAGTTTTTGTAGCATTTTCTTTAGTAGTTTTTCATTTTTAGTTTAGTAGTTTTTTATTTTAGTAGTTTTGATGTTATATTAGTAGTTTTTAATTTTTAGTTTAGAATGTTTTTTTATTTTAATATTTTTTATATTAGTAGTTGTTTATGTTAACTTCAGGACTTCAATAAGATCCAGAGATTAAGACATGGAGTTTTCCTGCCAGTTAAACGTCTCTCTAATAAGTTTCATAGTGTTAAGCTCTCTTGTGTATTTGTGTTTATTGTGTATCTGTTCTGTTTTATGAACCTTTAACACAGATCTTCAGTATGTTAGTCAGTGGGTTATTCTACAGGTTTAAGTTTTAAACATGAAAATGTTTCCTAACTTCATTTACTAAAACGTAATGAGCACCATTGATTGTTAGATGAACCCTGTTTTACACACTAAAGTTTTACTTCTTTATCAAAATCAACTTTTATTTGTAATTGAATCAGTGTCCTGGTACAACAAAACTTTGTTTCAGTACAACCCTTCCCAGCTCAGACGTACAGCACACAGACTACACATACAGGATCAGGTTGGCATTGGGCATGCAGCTTGTTGCGCTCCCAGATGAAGATAATAAAGAAAGGGAGGAATAAGGGAGAAAGTCCCCCCACCCCACCCTGCCGCTAAAAAACCCACCTCAAACATATAAACACAAATTCAGACAGTCACAACATCATCAGACCTGATGTGGGTAGATGACTGTTTATCTTGATGCTCAGTCTGATACATCAAGGTTTGAAAAACAACGGATAGCAGATGAACTATTTAACAGTTTCTTCTGCTGAAACGAAAAAGCTAAGCTAATTTATTTAAGTTTATAGAAAAGTCACAAGAGTCGAGAAAAATGATGTTTACATTTTATTTAGAAATGTTTTCAGTAAATTGTGTACTAAGCAGTTCAACGAGCATATTTATGTTGTTCAACATTCATGTTTAATACTGTAGTAACATGGCAACTTCATCAACTCAAGCATCCATAAATAAACAACAATATAAATATTCAGTATAAATTCTTAAAAACTTGCATTAAATAAATGATTAAATAAAGATAAAAAAGTAGTTTCTAGGTAAGTTTAATTATGAGCGATACGGGCTGTGATTCCTGGGGGGGTTGGTTATCGGGTTGCTTCGGGGTCTCACAGTAGTCGTTCAGGTACGTGAACAGGATGTCGATCTCTCCCACTGCTTTGGTTATGCCCCGATTGCCCTCCATCTGAAACAGACATTAAAAATCGTTCATCAGCGAGGCGTCCTCCTGTCGGAGGGTTCAGGAATAACGGCTCATTAAAAAGAACTCTCATAATAAAACACCTCGTCAGCTTTTAAAATGTCTGACTCCTGTTTGGACAGGAATACTGGGAACCTTGTTTTATTTGACTGAAATAACGATAACATTATAATATGTGTTCTGAATGTTTTATAAATAAACTCATGTAACCGTGAAATAACAGTAGATTAACCTAACAAACTTAAAAGTGTAGATGAAGGATTTGTGAAGGACTGATCTGATCGTCCTCTTTAGACGTGTGTTCAGCTTTAATAAAGATCCAAACTAAATTAGGTCATTAGTCTGACTGTTTTACACTGTAAAGACAAATTTATCATTTAAAAATACAAACTGTGGTGCTCACAGAGGTAAACAGACCTTTATTGATTCAATTATTTACTTCATGATCTCAGCTGTAGATCTGTTTCTAATGAATTTCTTTTTGTAATAATATTTGAGCTATGAGGTCTAAAACTTCCTACGTGGGTCGTAGATGTGAGTGATTGAATAAGGAGAATACCGCTGTGACTAACGGGTCCCTCGGTTTGTGAACTCACCTTCCCGAGCTTCTGGCGGAACTGGACAGCGTCATGATGGTCGTGATAGTGAGTCACGTTCTGCAGGGACAGAGAGTTGTGGAGGTTATCAGTTGGATCTTTTTATTAGCGTGTCTGTCAGAACATCTTGTATTTGTTTGTATTCTTTGAGCGAAACCACAGAAAGTTTTTTCAGGGTCAACCACTAAGAAAAAGCTCATGAAACACTCTGCACGGTTTGCTGTAACTCTTAATATTTTTGTTCAATCTGTGAAAGACTCCCTGGATTTTTCAGAGGCATAAAACAAAAAATGAACTAGAAAATAAGCTGCGGTTTTAATTTCATAACCTATCTACTTATCACAGAAAGCAGATGTAAATACTTACGCAGCCCTTATCCTTCAGGTCCCTACTGATGCGGTGGAGGTCAGTCTTCAGCTGGTGCATGCTGGGATGCAGGTCTTCATAGTGATTCAGGATGTTGTGCAGGTAGAAGTCAAGGATGTTGGCGTGAAGGCAGCAGACCTCCATGGGGTTCTGAAACTGAGGGAAAGGTTTGAGAGCTGCTGTTTTATCATCAGTCACAGCTTCAGAAGAAAACTACAAATAAAAAAGCTCTGCTCTGAAAACAGAAGCTGTCTGTGTCTCACCTGGTCAGTGTTGACTCTGGGTATGATTCTGATGGTCGTGTCTACCTCCGTCTGCTTTTCCTGAGCCTGAACACACAAAATAACAACACAATACTAAGACCAAAAATAAACGGCTTTAGTCAGTTTCAGAATAATGAAAGCTGACATTTTAAAGTTAATTCCGACTAAACAGAAGTCACAGAGAGGAAACGACTGGTCTGGATGTTCTGTTCTATTCTGTAGAGGATGGCTGCTGCTGCCAAGGCAACGTTGATAAAAATCAAAAAGGTGGACTAGATCTCTGCAGCTTTGCTTTGATGTTTTCCATAAATGTACATGGAAGTTTAGATTGAACAAAGTGAAATACTGCTTACTTTGGGGCTGTTTAATTAGTTTTTCTGTTCCTCAAACTTTAACATAAAATCAAATCAGAAGTTAAAGCACATTTTAGCATGAACATCAGTGAACCCTTACGTGTTTTGACACCTCCCGGACTGCGATGTGTGTCTTCTGGTCTCGTAGTGGTGGACTGAGGGGCAACGGGTTCATCGTCACTTCTTCGACCCAACCAATCATGAACAGGACGGCGAACGCGGCGACTGCCGGACGGAGGAAGGAGGTGAACGTGGCGGTGTTCGGCTTCATGGTGCAGGAAGGTGAATGATGTGAATCCGTTCAGAGGAAACAGAGACGTGTCAGCTGCAGAACAGAAGCAGAACATTTAAAAAAAACAGAATGATGAGCAGAAGAATGAAACTGCTGCTGCTCGAGTTCACCAACCTGTCAGCAGGTGCTGTAGTGAAGACGTCTCTGAGCCTCTGCCCTTTATACAGATCAACTTCCGCCCGCGCGGAAAAAATATAGGCCATCCAAAAGCCCCAGCACAAACACACACACACACACACTCAGGTGTGCGCTGACCTCGTGCACTTTGATTACTGACACACAACAGGAAATTAACTGTTATTTAAAATGTGACGACATACATTTGAGTTTGCTAAAACAATTTTAATTGTACTTTACAGATCTCATTTCCTCTGTGTGTGTGTGTGTGTGTGTGTGTGTGTGTGTGTGTGTGTGTGTGTGTGTGTGTGTGTGTGTGTGCGCGCTCCCTTGTGACACACAGACTAAAAGTTTGATCATCATTTCCTGATACAAATCCGTAACAATAGCTCTTCTCAGTTTACATGTTGTGATGTTGCGTAATCTAATTATCTAATAACAATGTGTGTGAAGTCAGTGTAGCGTGCAACACTATTGAATAATGATCGATAGTAACAAATGACTCAATAATGCACTTTCTAGATCCTTTTATAGTAAAATATTTATTATTTGTGCTTTGAGCTGTGAAGTTTCCTTGTTTACATTGAAGATTTTAAAAGATGTTAGAATGCAAAATTTGTGGAATTTTGCACCAAAATACTGGTAATATTTAATCATTGAGTAAAACTAAAAGTGCAGATTCCAGCACCGTCCGTCCACTAAGTCTTTTATTATATATTAAGAGTTGATCTGTTAATAAACAGATGGTGGTGCTAATATTTACATGAGGTCTGGTTAAACTTTAATATTAAAGGAGATTTAGAGTTAACATTTAGAAAAAAACTGTAGAGATTTGTACAAAAATGTGAACTTTTATCCTGTGTTTTGTTCTGACTAAACACAGAGCAAATATTTGTTCTGTGTTGCTGCAGAAGTGATTTTTCCTCGGCTCGTGAAGACAACGTGTTAAGATAGCACCAGTTGTTGTTCTGGCAGCTGAAAGTGAAAGAACTGGTTCTAAGGTCTCCTGACTGATGATCTTGCTATGAGGTCTGCCACAGTGTGGTTGGTTTTTGGAGGGTCTTGGTACGAACTTCAGGCTTGTATTAGGAGTGTGCTAGCTTCCCTGTTGCACATAACAGACTATGAACATGAACAAAACCCCTGTAGTTACGTTGTGGTGGTTTAATCATTCCAGCAGCAGGGTATCGGGGTCCTGGTGGAGCTTATCCATGACATGGGGCAAATGAGCATCGGCACAATTTGGTCATCAAGCATTTGAAGCAGGTCTGGCCAGGCTGGTCTCATGTCTGGGCTACAACCCCATCGCTCCATCAGTGCTGTGCTAGTATTGGTCGATCTTCCAGCACAGAGCTGCATTCTGATGAACAGAGTCAGGGAGGTCAGGACCAGGGGTGTGGTATAAATGTTTGTATACAGAGGAGAATCTTCATCAGGACTTTTTGCTGACATGTCGAGAACCAATGGAACAGGAGCTTCACATCATGGATGGATCAGTGTGATAATGTCATGTAAATATGAATCAGAACCTCTGAGGAATGGTTCCAACACCTTGTTGAACTCATGACATGAAGAATTAAGGCAGTTCTTAATTTAGTCAGGTGTATTTGATGGGTACTCAGAACATGGATGGCTGGGTGGATCTTTATTGTCATTGCACCATGTACAGCAAAACTCTGGAGCTATCCAGTATGGTGGTGCAAGATAGTAAAGTAGTTACTACAGACACTGATTTTCTTTGAACCTCGACTGCTGGTTTTATGCTAATTTATGTCCGAGCTTTCTTTAGTTCTGTATCTGTTCAAGAGCTGCTTTGGGCATTCAGAGATGTGTTTCTGCTCCAGTCAGCCAGGTCCAGGACCCTGTTACACATATTTGTTCTTCAGTCTGAACACAAATCTATCCTGGGACACTTTAAAGGACCTGAGGCCTCGTTTATAAAACTTGCTAACGCAAAAAACAAGCCTGAAAGTTGCGTAAGTCACTTTTTATGCAAACTTTGGGATTTATAAAAGAAAACGAAAAGAAAGCATTTTTCTGTTTATCCACCACCAGCACCTTGAATTCCAGCCTTTGTGAAATTACATTTTCTAAACCTCACTGTTGTCACGTTTTACTGTTAAAAGCCAGAAATCCACCGGCTTATGCATATGCAATTATTTATGAGGTGCTTTGCATTGACCGTATATGTCAGAATGTGGGTGTGTAGGAGGAGGGTTCTGACCCAAAAACAGCTGAGCACAGTTCTACGTCTGAGAGCGAGTCATAAAGCAGAATTGAGTGGATCTGTGCGTACGCAGAGTTTTATAAATTAGAAATGGATTTTGTGTAAGTGAAAATTTTTTGCTGAGCTTACGTATGTTTTTATTAAGGATTCTACACAAAGTTTTATAAATGAGCACCCTGGTTCTGATCTGACGTGACCCACTCTGAATTATGAACTGGACCTGTTAGTCTGCTCTCACTGTTTCTGCAGAAAAAACTGTAAAGATCCCAAAACGGCGATTAATTTAAAATGATGCAGTGGCCATCTGTGGGAGTATGGTGAATATGTGTTAATATATTTATTTGTTTGTTTGAATTTTTTCCATCAAAAGAAAAAGGACAATTTTTTATTAAAGTTTTTGAAAGTTAACATAAAATAATAAAACAGCACGACAGGTTACTCATCCATTTGGTGTCAAATCTGCAGTCGGTGTCCTTTAAAGAAATGTATTAAATAAACAGATTTTATAGGATTCTGTATAAATGCCTCCAAAAGCAAATCAAGCCTTTAAATTTGTCTTTTTCTTTTGCATCCAACAACATTGTCATTTATTATGTAATTCTGAATGACTCAATGAATAAGTTGCAGAGATCTGCAGGAGTGTGTCATTTATATAATTTTCAACAGCAGACAGTATTCCCTGAGGGACTGGAGGAGAATAAATAAGGGGCCAAGTGTGGGACTCCATCACACAACACATCAATGAAACTGTTTTTATCTTCCCTACAAAAATCTGTTTTCACTGTATTTAAATCTGCTCCCCTGAGCATTCAGTTACAATGTGTGACCTGATGCCCATGCCTAATATTCCCTCAAGTTTCGACCAGAGTTTACTTAGTTGTATAATTTTCAGAGATTTAGGGATCAAGTGGCTAATTCTTTCTCTGTAAATCCATTGTGTTGGATGTGGGTGTGAATCCCTCAGAGACTGATGATGTTACAGCTGCAGATGTCAGCTATCATCTGCAGACATTTAGCAAAGCTTTTCTTTAGGATAAAACACCCTATTCTCACTGTAAAGACAGAATCAAGAGAATCATCATATATTCGACTTTCCTGCCTGTCGTTGCAAACTCTGATCAAACTTCAGGTTTACTTGCAGAAACTTACTTTAATTTGAAATATGAAATAATGAAATCAAGTGTATCCTCTCTGTGTAACAAGAGAAGTTATTACTCACGACCTGATGACCCACATTTGTTGGTTGTAATGAAACACCAGAATAAACTAGTTCAAGAATAAGAAGAAAATAAGCAGTGACTGGAAAGATGCAGGAAGTATGAGCAGAAAATCTGCAGAAAAAACATGGTTGATGTTGAATGATCAGCAAGGAGCTACAGTTTTATTAAAGAGCATATTTTAAGTTCTTTTTTTTTTTTAATTCTGATAAAACTCTGTCCAAAAATACTATTTGAAATGTTTATTGAGGGTATTTTGTTTTACAATACATTTTTTAAAACCATTTTTCTAGTCAAAAGTGCCGCTTTTTGCAAAGCTTCTAAAAATGCTTTTTTTTTCATATGTGGACCTGTGACGTCAGCTAAGGGAGCTCCTAGCTAGGTGGCGCTGCTTACAGTGTTGTCAGATGTAGATAAATAAAGTATTTGTAGGATAATTTAACACTCTGTACGATCAATAATCCCATAAATATGATCATTTGAGCCCTTTGTTGTGTGGAGTTTGTGTAACAGATGCTTGTTTTAATCATTGTGTAGATTTTTTAAAGCTAAACTACTTTAACATCTCAGACTGGCACCGCTCTAGTCTGCCAGCTGCCTGCTCGCTGTCGGCGATGAGTTGTTAGTTTTAGGTTAGAGCGCTCTTTAATCAAGTCGGTGTGAATTCATTTTAATAAAAAATGCTAAATTATTATGTTTATGAATGCCAATCGCCAGTCTGTCAGGACACTGAGTCAACAACGGGACGGCTTCCTTACCGGTACGGTGACTTCTGTTTGGAGACGAAAAACCCCGGCGGTCCTGGTCTAGTCCAGGACTGGATGTGATGGAGTCCCACATACCGACGAAAAACATTCAGTGTGACTCTAAACAGGCGCCGTTACTTCGATCCATTCACCGGAACCGCTGTTAGCACGCAGCAGCTAACAGGAGCTAACAGGAGCTAACGGGGAGACTTGAGTCTCGTTTCCATGCCAGGTTTGGTACGGTTTGTGGTGGGTCGTAGTCCCGTACCGATCAGCGATTTCATGAGAGCATTTCCTTCAGGTGTCTGACCCTCACCTGGCTGGCGGGGTACAGTAAATCCATGCCGCGATGCTCTCCAGAGGGGCTTCCCGTTCCCAGCGGGGCTCCCAAGAGGGGCTTCACGGCGGGGTTTCCAGCCTGACCCGACACTGTTTCGGTCAGCCTCGAACCGTTTAGCTGCATCCTGTGAAACTTTTTATAAACTCTTTCATTTCTTAACAATCCACCTGAACGCAGCTCAATGTTTGGAGCTCTGATGATCAAACCTGGTGCTAAACGCTGGTATTTTATCCAGACCCGAGTGAGGAGGTGGGTCACGGTCTACAGCTGGACCGACAGGGTACAGCCTTACAGGACTGATTGTTTTTATCTTTTCTTTTTAATCTTAATAAAATAACTTCTCACTATAGTAATAAAGTAATAAAATAACGGCACTCTGGGGGTTTGTTTTGCTCGTCACAAGTAGTGATAAGTGGATCAGTTTTCTATATAGAGAACGAACGGTCTCCCTGAACTGTCGTCACTTCCGGTTTGGTGAAAAAATTGACAATTCTCACAAAAACGAATCCAAGAGCCTAAATAAGCTGAATTTGTGTAAATTTTTATTCAGAAAAAGTTTCTATTATATTTCTCTAAACATTTGTTTAAGGGAGTGTCTAACTTAAAATATGCTCTTTAAAATCTGTTTTATATATCTGCTGTTTGTTGGCATTTGATTATTACAATTCACAAAGTTCACATCCTGATTTTATTTATATGTTGCATCATTAAAACATTTTCAGAAACTAATTAAACTTTGCACAATCTAAGGAGTATTTTCTGAACTGCATCTTCCAGGAAGTAACAGAGCTGTTTTTATTTTAAATGATTTAACCTGCAAACAACAAGATGAAGAAACACCTGATGTTTTTATGAAAAACGTCATCTCTAAAGAGCAACTATTAGATAATAACCACAATAAAGATATAGTTTTATGTTACCAGAATTATTTAGTTCTGCAGGAACAGAAAGAAAAGCTTCAGTTATTTTGGTTTTGGTTTTCCAAATTGTAGCTAAAAGTTTGAAATCAACAAGCAAAAGATGAATATGAAAACAGATCTATTGTTCTGGCTAATTTGAGGAATTTCAAAATAAAACACTTTTCATCAAACATTTGAAAGATAAAACTAGTTTCAGTTTTGAGGTTGGAGCCTCTGCTGTGGGTTGAATAAACTGGTCATTCCAGAAAAACGAATCGTTAAACCATGACTCACTGAATTATTCAGAAATATAAATGAACTGCATCGTGTTCAAAGTGTTACTCAACAAATCACCATCATACATTACATCACACCAGTGAACACGTCAGGGAAATCTCTCTACTCAAAACAGAACATTTTGACATAAGACCAGAGGAATCAAACTGACGACTGTTCTACTTTCTGAGCCGCAAAACTGGAACCACGAATCAGAAAAAGGATTAATCTAAACAACTGTGGGAGGCACACTAATTGTGATAAACTCACTGAATCGTTGAATAGGTTCGCATGAAGCTCAAAGATTTAGGTCATGTAGGACATATGATATAGTTTCAAATTAAACAAACACAATCAATCAACTTGGTCCCAAAGTGTCTTCATTATGGGGTGACTGTGGTCTATACGGACAAGGGTTCAAACCCCGACCCAGGCCACGTGTCGAAGCACCTCTAGCCCAGACACAGAACTCCAGTTCTCCTCAGTGCCACCCAGACCGGTAGCCCACTGCCCCCCAAACTTGAAGATGGGTCAAAGACAGAGCAATCATAACCCTACAGGATAAATTGTTATTAATAATTATGTTTCATTTTATCAGCCAACTCCCTCTAAAGCTGTCTCACATTTCTCCTCTTTCTGACTCAAGAACCTAAACTGAGGCGGGTTCCAGACAGCTGTGACTCCTCCACGACTATTTTGAGAACATTTTTCACATCTTTTAAAAGATGTTCAAAATTTCAGTGACACAAGAGCGAGATCGTTCAATACACAAGAGGAAAATCCTCTTGAACATGTTAAGACATTTTGGAAAATCTCTCACAAAACATCAAAATATTTTCCATGATGAACAAAATATTTGATGTTTTACCTCGTATGTAGCGTATGGAAATGAGGACAATATTGAAAAAGTCAATCTGCCCTGCACATGTTCGGTGCAGAGGATACCTATCAGGTTCAGTCTCTGTCACGCTTTGTTTTGGGATGATTCATTCTCAGCATCCTGCCTCCACTGCCTCTGAGTCTACAGGACTCTGAACATTTAATCAGATATATTCGTGTCACTTAACAAAATCCTATAGTTTTTGTAGTTTTGACATGAAATATGTTATTAATCAAGATTACTTGTTCATCATTCAGTAGTTCACTGTCAGAAATGAAAGGACAAGAACTGTACCTTTTTTTGTCACTGGGGTGGTACCCTCAAAAGTACAGTTTTGTACTTTTAACTGGGGGTTATATCCTAAGGGGAACACATATGTACCTTTTAAGGTACATATTTATACCCCTTAGGTTACATATGTGTCCCCTAAGGGGTACAAATATGTATCCTAAGGGGTACAAATATGTATCCTAAAGGGTACATATTTGTACCCCTTAGGATACAACCCTGAAGTTAAAGGTACAAGACTGTACTTTTGAGGGTACCACCCCAGTGACAAAAAAAGGTACAGTTCTTGTCCTTTCATTTCTGACAGTGAGATTATTTAGAATCAATGGTTTATTGATTTTAGGTTCATACATCTTAACTTCTTTCACTTAATTCCTGGAACAACTCATGTTTAAATCCTGATGTTTCAAATGAGTTCCAGTATAATGATTAAGTTTTTATACATATTAATAATTTATGGTTTTAACCATAAAGTGATTTAAAGAATGAATTTCATTAAGTTTTAAAATCATTAAGTCTAATGTTTCTCCTTTCTTGAGCGATAAAGTGTAGGAGTGACTTTTGATAATGTTACTCCTAAAAGAAACTGTGAAAGCTTTTGATTTTCTCATCAGGAGCTGATACTGATAGTACTTGATATACCATCCTGACAGTCCACGTCTGTCTGAGTCCACGTCAGAGTCGGTCTAGGTCCTGAGTCTGCTGAGATCAGTTGTGTCTCATCGAAGCATGAGGTACCATCTGAGTCCCGTAGCGACGAGCCAATTCTGCTACCCTCACATTAGGCCGTCAAGACTCCCAAAGCCAGAGGTGACTGATCCAGTCTGTTATCCTGGACGAGCCTCTAGGTGACGGGGTCACCAGGAGCCACAGAGATCTGCTTCATGCGCTCGAGTCCAGCTGAGACCGACCACGAGAAGGAGTTCTTGGTCTGATGGGAAGCCGACTGAGATGAGTGAGCCTTGGCTATCTATAAGACTGGCGTCAGATTGTTAATTATTCATAAATAATTATTTAGCCATAGATAAATGAATCTGCACCTGGTTTAATTCCATTAGTTCACCTTACACATATTTCTCAAGAAACTCTGAATGAGATTTCTCATGAGCAAGTTTGCCTTACATCTATATGTTCTGTTTGTTTGTTGATTGTTATTCGTTGATTGCTTAGTTTAGTAATAAAGCTGATTTTTATATAAAGTCAGTTGTCGCTCTTTCATTGTATGAACAAAGGAAGTTCACTGGACATCAAAGAACCTGTCTTCAGGTCCAATCACAGATTAAAGCCAGACAAAATTCATCCTCATGGTTTATGAATATTTGGATTTAGTTTGATGACTGTATATCTGATTCGACCCCCTTTATAAGTATGTAATAACTCTACACTCTGCTCGTCTGTGTCTGGGTCACATGGGACCTGGTTGCAGTAGGGTTCCCAGACTATCCTCACTTCAGCCACTTCCAACAGCTCCTCTGGTGAGACCCCAGACGTTCCCAGGCCAGACTGGAGATACTTCCTTCAGCCTGTCCTGGGTTGACCCGTAGTCCTCCTGCCAGCAGGACATGTCTGAGCCCCCTCAGCTGGCTCCTCTTCGTGTGGAGGAGCAGTGGTTCTACTCCTGGACGTCTGAGCCCGGCCACCCTCATTTCAGCTGCTTGTATTTGTGATCTGGTTCTTTCTGGCCTGTGGGCCTAATATTGTGTCCCTGAGCTGTGAATCTTTAAATCCACGCTGCCAACGCAAGTTGACGCAGTGTTGTCTGCTTAACTTAAATGTGTCTGTTTTATTATGGAAAATCTTTGATTTGGTCCAAATGTATAAATTAAATTAATAAAATAGTTTCTGAAGATTTTATCCTGATACAGCTGAGATCAGAATAGGAAACGTCATGTTCTTTCTCATTTTTTTCAATTTAATTCAACAAAGAAAGCGTTTTAATGCCTTTTCAGTTGAAGTCATTCATGTTTATGAAATCTGATGATAAAAACCCACATCAGTCACATGACCTTGGTGTTTTTTTAGGATTTATTAAGCTCAATGTGTTTCCTCTGATGAAATGTCTCTTTGATTCCACCTGTCAGCTTTAAGCTGTTTGTTCTGCTGGATGTTGGTGTAATGAGGGGAATTCACACACCTGAAAGCGTCACCTGTTTGTTCAGAGGTAATCCGGCCTTTTGCTTTGTCCTGATGCAGGAAGTTACGATATTTGTTCTTCCTTCATTGTGACGTCACCTTTGAAAGGATTTAAGATACAGAAGAAGTTTTTCTGTAATTCTGGTGGAAATTCCTACTTGATCAAAACAACCTTTAATAGAAACTCTGCAGCATGACTGATTATCTGTAGTTATTAATCAACCAAAGTTGGATCCTTTTATAAAAGAAAATGTTTATCTGAGTCACTGATGTCATCAGGGCAGTTTGAAGCCTCCTAGTGACGCAGTGATTGACGAGAGAAGAGCTCAAAAATAATAAAAAACTACTTTACCTCAAAAATGGAAAAAGGTTTTGCATCCTGATATTTTAGGGTTTTAATACTTATTGTTGTAACCATTAGAGGTGGAATTAAATATAGATTGATACACGGGTTCCAAATACCTACAGTATATATGAGATACAAATATACTGACCGGTCACTTTATTAGGTACACCTTTTTAATTACTTATTAAAGCTGCATTGTGGATTATTTCATCGAGAGCAGTTTTTGAATTTAACATCCAACGGCTCCTCCTCAAAACACCTCGACGCGCGCATCCGGTCGCGTGTGCGCGCGTGCACACGGCGCATTACGTTGCGGGCATAAAGTGTGCAGCTCAAAGTGTAGGGTTTATTCACTCACAGTTCACAACTCTTATTCCAACACTGTACCGGGCTCTGATGAACCCTCTCTGTCCCTGCTGCTTCTGATACTTAGCTCTGTTAGCAGCTAGCTGCTGCTATTCTGTCTGTAGCTGAACACAGAAATGACTCGGCCCTGGATGAACTTTCTGACCAAAATAAACGCGTAACCCTGTCAAGCCTTGCCATTCTGTCAGGTGAAAGGTTTAAAAATAAATCCGTCTTTAGCTGGGGGATGGGTAAGTTTTTAGTAGAAATGAGCTGTGAGTCCTCAGTGAACGGCTGAGACGCAAACAGAGAAACACACGGAGCATCCTGTACAACAGCGCCCCCTACTGATACAGGTTTGCTCGATGCGCGTACATGTTGAGAGAATGCCGACATTTGAATTTTATTTGCTAAAAAATGTCGGCGGCAAGAAATAATGGAAAGGGGTCTCTAGGAGGAAGGAGGGTCTTCATCAGAATGACAGATGTTGTGGAACTCAACCCATAGATCATAGTTTAGACCTGAAATATCATTTAAAACATTTAGAAAACTTTGATACATAGAAAAATAATCCTCCTAGCTGCTTTAACTCATTTATTTAATCAGCCATGGCAGCAACTTGATGCATCCACGCTCCTTAATGTGGTGAGGAAGACCTGCTGAAGTTCAAACTCGGCATCTGAATGGAGAAAAAAAGAGATTTAAGGGGCGTTGAATGTGTCATGGTTGTTGGTGCCCAAAGGATAGATAGATAGTCTTTATTGTCCCATAGGGATCATCTTTTTCACACATCATCAAAATGTTCCAAGCCTTGGTGTTAACAACAACAACAAAAAAGTACATCATAAACACACACGACATAATTATTCCCACATACACCACCCCCCAGTCATTAAACATCCCTCCCTCCTCTGATATCTCCCTTAACTCATCACGGAACACAAGGGACCAATGATCATGACAGGATTTTGTTCAGTGAGATGATGGCTGTAGGGACAAAGCTTTTCTTGAAGTGGGCTTTTTTCCATTCTAAAGTTCTGTATCTTCGGCCAGATGGAAGTAGAATGAAGAACTGGTTCAGAGGGTGGTCAGGACTGTTTGTTATGGTGCGTGCCAGGCGTTTAGTGGCTGTGTGGTTTGTATCGGTCAGGTTGGGAGTGGGAAGGCTAACTATCCTGGATGCTGTGTGTGAGATCTTAATGAGTTTGTTCCTGTTGGTGACTGTTAGTATATTAAAGAAACAGGGAGAGCAGTAAAGTAAAATGGGTTGAATTATGCTTTTATAGAGTAGCAGAAGGAGATGGGGGGGGGGGGGG
>SSNR01000146.1:1307478-1341862 GCA_006937965.1 Callopanchax toddi | reverse complement strand
GAGGGGGGGGGGGGGGGGGGGGCAACAGACAGGATCTCAGCTTCCATATGACATGCAGTCTCTGTTGTGCTCGTTTCTGTGTGGTGGTGACATGTTCATTGAAGTTCAGTTTATTGTCTATGGTGAGTCCAAGGTATTTGAAAGTACTGACCTGTTCCACTGGTTGACCATGTATGATGATGTGATTGAGACCAGGGGGCGATTTTGACGTGTGTACAACCAGTGCTTTTGTTTTGACGGTGTAGAGATGGAGATGGTTGTCAGAGCAACACAGTGTGAAGTCTGATTGATTGATGGTGAGCTGTGATGGAGCCGTCGTCTGTGAGTAATCCTACTATGGCCGTGTTGTCTGTATATTTATAGTAAGTGGTGGCGGGTAAAGAACTTTGACAGTCATTCGTATAAAGTGTGTACAGGAATGGGCTGAGAACACAACCTTGTGGAGCTCCGGTGTTTGTGATGATGGTTGATGATGATGTTGACTGTATTTTCACTGTTTGTGGCCTATTGCTGAGGACGTTATACATCCAGTGGATGAGGAGAGAGGGGTAACATTCAGGTGCTGTAGTTTCTTTATGAGTTGATGATGCTGGATTGTGTTAAATGCAGAGCTGAAGTCAACAAACAGAACAGAACACAGTTTTTAGGATTCTGAAGATGATGAAGGGGGGAGTGGAGAAGGCATGCCACTGCATACTCCGTTCCTCTTTTTGGCCAGTATGCGAATTGATGTGGGTCCAGTAGTGGGCTGACAGTTGGTAGGATGAGGTGCAGTATGATTTTTTCCATGCATTTTATGACTATTGGGGTGAGCGCAACTGAACGTTTCTTGGGTACAGGTATGATGGTTGAGGTTCTCCAGAGGGTGGGTATAGTAGCTGCTCTGTAGGATTCCCAGAAGACGGTGTGAAAAATAGGAGAGTTCCATTGCACAGTGTTTCAGCACCTTTGCTGGGATGCCACCCAGCCCCGGTGCCTTGGCAATTTTGCACCTAGCCAGCTCTCGCTGCACATCATCCTGTGAGAAGGGTGGACAGTGAGGCTCGTGAAGGGGAAGGGATCTGAGAAGTTCCTCACACATCAAGGTGTGGTCATGAATATCAAACCAGTTGAAAAAACTGTTTGCAAACTGAAGAGGGTCTGGGCATTGTAGATGGTGATGTTTTTGTACCTGACCTGTAAGCTGTTTGACTCTCTGGAAAGAATGATCTGATCTACTGAGATTTGAACCCACAACCATCTGGGGTTTACAGAGAATGGTCTGAAAAAGAGAAATATCCAGTGAGCAGCAGCTGTGTGGAGGAAAATGTCTTGTTAGTTGTTAGAGTAAAATAGGCAGACTGGTTGGAGATGGTAGAAAGACTACAGTAGCTTAAATAACCACTGGTTCCAACCAGAACTGGACCAGAAAAGACTGGATCACCAGAACTGGACCAGAACATTCAGATGATCAGAATTTGGTGTCAGCATGAAAGCTGGATCCTTCCTGCCTGGTATCAAGAGTTCAGACTGCTGGTGGATTTTCTTGTCCCACTTTAGGTCCCTTAGTCCCACCTGATCCTGGCTTAACCTCCACAGTCTACCTGGGTATTGTTGCTGACCATGTCCATCCCTTTATGACCTCAGTGGACCATCTTCTGATGCTTCTTCCAGCAGGATGATGCTCCATGTCTCAAAGATCAGATCATCTCTAACTGGTATTTAGACTGAACTCCAGTGACCCCAGAATCTTTGGAATGTGGCGGACCAAGAGATTAATCATAGATGAAACTGATTCATGTCAACATGGACCAGAACCTCTGAGGAACGTTTTCAACACCTTGTTGGATCTATGACACCTAGAATGTTACTGACTTTTAAAGAATGATTGTGTCATGATAAAGGAATCATGGGACATTTATTATGTACTCCCTCTTACTCCCTTAGTTACCATGACAGCAAAAGTGTTTTAATCCTGGCATTTAAAATGACAGGTCAGGTGAGGATTAGCAAGTTGTGTTTTACAAACTTATTCTCTGCTGTTGGACAGACGTCATGTCAGCAGGTTCATGTTCTGCTATAGTCAAACACGTTCCTGTAGCAGATTAATCCACACAGGAACGTGTGTGAAAAAAGGCTAAATATTTCTTAACTTCTAAATCTGGGTATTAAAAAGGCTAGAAAAAAGCTTGTTAACTGCCTAAAAGAAGAGTTGAAACTCGGCCTCGATCATCACCAACACACAACAGTAAAAACAGAAAAGCAAACAGTAAAATTTCTTAGTTTTATAGTTTCTGCTCTCATGATTAAATTGTAACAAAACGTTTCTATTAAAATAACTTATTCTTTTCTATAAAAATAAATAATTCTAATTTCTTCTACATCATAACTTGTCAGACAATTCAGCTGTGGGGCGACCATGGCTTAGGGGAAGAGAGACTGCTTTTCACAATCGCGCCCCAAGTTCAATTCCCGGCCTCGCCATGTGTCAGTGTCCTTGGGTAAGATACTGAACCCCCAAGCCCTCAGGCCTCCCTTGAAAAAGAGATTTTTCATTTCAATGGGATGTTACCTGACTAAATAAGAGTTTAAAAACAAATCTACAGGTGAGGTCATCTTTTCCCCCAGAAGTCCTCCCGTCTCTTCTGAGCGCGCTCCAAGACGGTGGATGCCGCAGAGCAGGATGCTGCTGACCTCCATGACATCACTGAGAGAAGATCGTCTGGGTGCCAAACATAAAAAGATTTCATATAAACTTTGTAAGTTTACACAACGCATTAAAGACATCCATCACTAGGAGGTTCACCTTCGTCAGAGCTGCAGCCTCCTCTTGAGCAAGGGAGGAACCTCAAACCCAGTTCACCTGATGAGAAATGATGACCTAAATAATTACTGAAACCCAATCACTGTCATCCTCATTCTCTCGCTTGTTTGGTCTGATTTGCCTCTTTACAGGTTTATTATGGAATTTGATCTGTAGAGGAAACTGTAGGGAAAACAGCTGGGAAGGAAGTAAAGCGGGGGAAATTCCCGAATCAGTTATCTAACACTTTTCTTTCTTCACCGTGCACATTGGGTTTTGTTTATCATGATGATGCAAGTGATTTCTCAGGCTGTGTTTCTACAGGTCCTTCTCAAAAAATTAGCATATTGTGATCAAGTTGATTATTTTCTGTAATGTACTGATAAACATTAGACTTTCATATATTTTAGATTCATTACACACAACTGAAGTAGTTCAAGCCCTTTTATTGTTTTAATATTGATGATTTTGGCATACAGCTCATGAAAACCCAAAATTCTTATCTCAAAAAATGAGCATATCATGAAAAGGTCGTCTAAACGAGCTCTGAACCTAATCATCTGAATCAACTAATTAACTCAAAACACCTGCAAAAGATTCCTGAGGCTTTTAAAAACTCCCAGCCAGGTTCATTACTCAAAACCACAATCATGGGTAAGTCTGCCGACCTGACTGCTGTCCAGAAGGCCATCATTGACATCCTCAAGCAAGAGGGTAAGACACAGAAAGAAATGTCTGAAGGAATAGGCTGTTCCCAGAGTGCTGTATCAAGGCACCACACTGGGAAGTCTGTGGGAAGGAAAAAGTGTCAGAAAACGCTGCACAACGAGAAGAGGTGACCGGACCCTGAGGAAGATTGTGGAGAAGGACCGATTCCAGACCTTGGGGGACCTGCGGAAGCAGTGGACTGAGTCTGGAGTAGAAACTTCCAGAGCCACCGTGCACAGGCGTGTGCAGGAAATGGGCTACAGGTGCCGCATTCCCCAGGTCAAGACACTTTTGAACCAGAAACAGCAGCAGAAGCGGCGGACCTGGGCTACAGAGAAGCAGCACTGGACTGTTGCTCAGTGGTCCAAAGGACTTTTTTCGGATGAAAGCAAATTTTGCATGTCATTCGGAAATCAAGGTGCCAGAGTCTGGAGGAAGACTGGGTCCTGAAGTCCTGAAGTCCAGTGTCAAGTCCCCACAGTCAGTGATGGTCTGGGGCGCCATGTCAGCTGCTGGTGTTGGTCCACTGTGTTTTATCAAGGGCAGGGTCAATGCAGCTAGCTATCAGGAGATTTTGGAGCACTTCATGCTTCCATCTGCTGAAAAGCTTTATGGAGATGAAGATTTCATTTTTCAGCACGACCTGGCACCTGCTCACAGTGCCCAAACCACTGGTAACTGGTTTACTGACCATGGTATCACTGTGGTACTCTCCTGACCTGAACCCCATAGAGAATCTGTGGGATATTGTGAAGAGAAAGTTGAGAGACGCCAGACCCAACACTCTGGATGAGCTTAAGGCCGCTATCGAAGCATCCTGGGCCTCCATAACACCTCAGCAGTGCCACAGGCTGATCGCCTCCATGCCACGCCGCACTGAAGCAGTCATTTCTGCTAAAGGATTCCCCACCAAGTACTGAGTGCATAACTGAACATAATTATTTGAATGTTTACTTTTTTTGTATTAAAAACACTTTTCTTTTATTGGTCGGATGAAATATGCTAATTTTTTGAGATAGGAATTTTGGGTTTTCATGAGCTGTATGCCAAAATCATCAATATTAAAACAATAAAAGGCTTGAACTACTTCAGTTGTGTGTAATGAATCTAAAATATATGAAAGTCTAATGTTTATCAGTACATTACAGAAAATAATCAACTTTATCACAATATGCTAACTTTTTGAGAAGGACCTGTATACTAATTTAGTTTTTATTTGACAGTTCAACACAAATATATTTAAGGCTACGTTCACACTGCAGCCAAAAGCGCATCAAATCCGATGTTTTCCCCTCATGCGACCCATATCTGATTTTTTTAAAGACGGTCTGAACGGCACAGATCCGATTTTTTTCAAATCCGATCCAGGTCACTTTCATATGTGGTCCTGAATCGGATACGTATCTGATGTTTTTGAATGCGACTCCAGTCTGAACGGACATGTCGCATTAGGTAGGGAAACGATGTAGGGAAACGCTCCAACAAGTAGAGCTGATACTGGAGACGGAGGCAGTCGGTGGACAGAAAGTCAGGTTTAGGATTTATTACGTGACAATTCTGTTCAAGTTAACTTAGCGCCGTGGCGTGGACTCATGTTTCTGGGACGCGCTGTGGCGGTCCCGTGTGATGAGTGATCTGACGGACTAAAATGGTTTTTAATCAAAATAACGGTGCGAGCGCGACGTGGCACAGCGCTGATGTCTCCGGTGTATTTCAGCCTTAAAGAGATCTCATCATAATCGGGCTGTGTTCAAGTCAGTTAGCCAAAGCCATTTTACTTCCGTAAACAGAGCTCATTATGTGTGACGTCTTGTCATCGTCTGCGCATGCGGACTGCTTTGGGGCCGTGATTCGTTCACACTGGAGATTGTTTGCTGTCGCATTTCAGTTGAAGTGTGAACAGCCAGACAACAAAAAAAAGGATTTAATTAAAAAATCAGAATTGAGCATGAAGACCTGCAGTGTCAACGTAGCCTTAGATGAAATGCTGAAAAAAACTGCAGCTCTGAAAAATAAAAAAAATTCCCAAAATAACACCTGAAAAAGTTTTGTTTTTCCTCCTTATATTCTAGAAAATGGTCCCCAGGTCACAGAGACAGAATCCCCAGTAGAGAATCCCAGACCCTCCTCTTTCCGGCCACTTCCTCAACAAGACACTGAGATATTTAAACTCCTCAAAAAAAATCTGAGGCCAGAACCATGGTCTCAGATTTGGAGGAGCTGATCTTCATCCTAGCTGCTTCACAGTCAGCTGCAAACCTTCCCAGCAAGAGCTGAAGGTCAGAGCTTGATGAAGCTAGGACCACATCATCTGCAAAAAGCAGAGACAAGATTCTCCTGCCACCAAACTCAACACCCTCCACACTCCTAGAAGTTCTGTCCATAAAGGTTTTGAACAGAACTGGTGACAAAGGGCAGCCCTGGAGGAGGGCCCTGACTTGGAACAGGTCTTACATACTGCTGGCTCTGAGAACCAGAGTCATGTCAAGGTCAAACCAGCGAATCTTTGAAGCGAACTACTTCAAAAGTAAAAGTAAAGCTATCTGCTGCTGTGGCTCCCAGACTCTAAAACTCTCTCCCCCTAAGCCTTATATCAGTGGTCTCTTTTCAAAAGCTGCTCCTAACTCATTTCTTAAATCGTTCTTTTACATGAATTCCTGTGCATCAGTTACTCTGTCATTTTGGCATATAGCTCAGTTGGTAGAGTGGCCGGTCTGGCAACCGGAGGGTCGCCGGTTCAATCCCCAGCTCCGGCTGGGTTAGATTGTCGTTGTGTCTTTGGGCAAGACACTTCACCCAGCTTGCCTGCTGGTGGTGGTCAGAGGCACTTGGAGGGCGCCGGTGCATGGCGTCCCCGCTTCTGTCAGTGTGCCCAAAGGCAGCTGTGACTACAACATAGTTTATCACCACCAGTGTGTGAATGGGTGAATGACTGATCGTGTTGTACAGCACTTTGGGGAGTGTTCAACACTCTAGAAAGCACTCTATAAATACAAGCCATTTACCATTTGTTTTCGTACTTGTCCAACTAGTCTCCCAACAGCCTCAGCCCAGTAATACACTGGTTTCAACACCATACTGAATGCTTTATGTTCGCATCAGATTTTCTCGTCTCCATCAGAATATTAGTTCGCATTACAAATTAAAAATGTTATATTGGAATGTTTCAGTTGGTGAAAAGTCTTTTCTGTTGCACTGGAACATTTTATTTCATTTCTGACAGAATTTCACCTAAATTGGGATTGTTTAATGCTAAAGAAACTTTGTACCGTCTTTAAGATAAAATTCCTGGAGTGCTTTGGAAATAGCTTCAGTAATGTTTTTCTGTATCGATAAGCTAATCAGCCCTGTTTCGACCAATCAGAAATGCTTTGACCAGTGCACTAGTGGTTCAGTGCTCACCGTTGTGCTGGAAGTCCGGGTGTCTCAGGGTGCCCTGAATGACGTGCTGTGGGGGGGACATCAGAGCTGCAGGAGAAGGGGATGCTTGCTTCATCCTGATTGGTTTACGTAGAGGGCTGGATGCTGGTTCATGCTCAGAGGAGTGACTAGAGTATCTAGCAATACTCTCTGGCCATGCATCTTTGTGTTTGGTCAGCATGTTGGTGGCTGTCATCTCCCTTTTTGTCATGGTAACGGACGTCCCACATTTCTGAACAGAGAGTCTGTGGTGGTTATTTAACAGAGGAAGTGTTATTAGTATTATTGTTATATTATTACCATGTGTTGGTTTGGAGAAGAGTCATCATCACGCTTCAGTTTTCCCACAAGAATAGCGCCCCCTAGAGGACAAACAGAGATCAGACACAAGCGTGTGATGTGTTAGTGGTCAGACACAGGTGCATGTTTTATGACCTAGTGTGGCTCATATTGTGAGGGACATGTTGAACAGATAAATTATTACTAACATTTAATTTGGGCACCTTGATAAACAGAAATATAAACCACTAAACACTTTATTTGATTAGAATCACAACATGTAGACATTAGGATGCTCCAAGTTCTTACACCTCTTGATCCTCCACTATGCAATTGTTTTAGATGTTTTTATGGTTGTTATTGTGCTGTATGATCCTTTTTTCAACTTTTAGCTTTTTGTTTTGTAAGGTAAGGTAGTTAACCTTGGCAGTAGGAATGAACAGTGATGCCACCATGTCATCTAAGCCATCTAATAACTATCAGCGTCGATCAAAAGCCAGCAGCAACACGAGTACCGGTAAGTAAGTAAGTAAAGTTTATTTATATAGCGCCTTTCACAGATATACGTCACAAAGCGCTTGACAATATAAACAAAAAACAAAACGGAGATTTGGGAGTACCAGATACAATATTTGGGCAAGATTTGGGGACTCTGCCTCTTTGGTGATAATACATATCAGTGTCACTGAGAGGATCATCAGAGCTTATTCAATTAAGGAAATGCTTGCAAAACTGTTGTATAGTCTTTGTTCACTAACGTTTAATTTGAGTTGCCACAGTGAGAGCTGGGATCAGTGCTTCAGTTCTTTTATAGATGAGGTTTGATGAATAAATATCTGTTTCTGGATCAGGTGAAGTTTTGCAGCTTTGCAAAACATAGTTCTGCAGGAATTCAATATCCTGCAACGTATACTTTGCAAAAGTTTAATTGAGTCCTGTGTTTAGTTTTTAGTTTCTTTTTTTACAGTAAAATGTTCTCCAACACAACACAAGACCAATGTATCTCCATAGTTTATTTGTGAATGACCTGGTGGGGTTTTGCTATTGTTTCTTCCATGCACGTCATATTTGTGCAAGAAAAGAATGTTATTTAGATCGGAAAACCTCCCTGTCAGGGTCTGATTAACGTTCTTGAAGTTGTTCTGCTTTCAAACTGAGTTGTGATTTGTTTTTCTATCAGTCATACAAGTTGTTTCTCAGAAAGTTTTTTAGGTCTTTTCAACCTCAGCTTAACCTCCAATCTTCCTGTTAACAACCATGTCCTAATTAAAGTTATACGAAGGGAATAACCTGTTTTTAGGTGCTTCTTAGAGGAACTGATGTCTGAAACCTGCACATCTGGCCTTTGTTAACAGTAACAGTTCAAACCAACAACCTGAGGTCTAACAAACAGTAAATATACTTCCTCTGTGGTCATTTCCTTTTTTAACCCTAAAGTTGCTCTAAAGAGAGTTTTCTCTCATTTGTTAATGTATTTAAAATGACAGCAGCAAAACATGAAAAGTTTCAATTTTGTTCATTTGAAGAATGTAGGGGGCCAACCTCACTCAGGTTCATATTTTCTCTTGAGTTTATAGAGACAAAAATGATCACAGCAACGTTTGCATGGAGGGGAGTTGCATTCAGTTCAGTTTGATTCTGTGTCATGAACGATGAAAGACGAGCGACTGAGTATTCACCTGTGGCAGGTGTGGTGAGGTCATGGTGAGTCCTCTGGACCCGCCTCATTTTCAGGTTTGGAGTTGGGAGCCTTCCCTCCTCTCTGCACACAGAAAATACAAAGAAAGTCCCGGTTGGTTCCTGAAAAACAGCTGAGCAAATTTAAAGTGATAATATGCAACTTTTTCATATTTTTAAATCTTTTCCTTGAGCCAGTATGTGCTAATATGACCCTTTACAGGGTTAATGAAAAGTCACTTAGCCCCATCTGGTGATTACAGCCGGAATACCACGATTGCAAAATCTCCGTCGCCGTCACGGTACCCAGGAAGTCTCGTGTCTCACGAGGGTTAGACTAACCCAATGTGGCTAGCTGTTATGCTAGCGCTGGAGTGTTTTTAGCTCATGATTCCTGATTTATTTCAATCTCTCCCTGCTTGAACACAGCTGATTTATTTGAAAGAGTAAATAACCGCTCCTGTAGAAAACTATGAAGGCTGAGGAGACATTTCAACAGGTAGATTTAGGCGTTTAGAAGCTGAAACAATATGCTAACTTGTGTAATGCAATTATTTAAAACAGACACCAGAGGGCGCCCAAAACAAGCAAAACTGTATATTATCACTTTAAGACTTTTGACACACTGTCTGTCTTTGTCAGAAACAAGGTCATGTTTGGGTCTGAGGTCACAAAAGGAACAGTCAATAATCACAGTCAACGCTCCAAGAACATCAACAGGGTGGGAACCAAACTAAATGACTTCTGTTTTGTTGTTGTATAGGTTGAGGAAGTTGGGAGTTTAACCATGTTTTAATTTTATCCAAACCATCTATTAGAGATTTCAGAGAGTTATTGTTTGTGGTATGGCTGTTTGAGTGGATATAAGCTGGAATGTTTAGGATGATCTTTGTCATGGAGGACAAATGGTGAAAATTAGAATGTGTTAATAATCAAAACCACAGCGTTACTCTGTTCATGGCCTCAGATTTTAAACAGTCATCCTGTTTATTTATGAACCCAATGTAGCTCAGCCGGTTCGATCCTCAGCTCCAGCTGGGTTACATCGTCGTTGTGTCCTTAGGCAAGACACTTCACCCATCTTGCCTGTGTGAATGTTGGTGGTGGTCAGAAGGGCCGATGGTGCAGAACGGTAGCCTCGCTTCTGTCAGACTGCCCCAGGGCAGCTGTGACTACAGACGTCTGTCGTAGTTTACCACCACCAGAGTGTAAATGAATAATGCAACTTCTGTGTGAAGCGCTTTGAGTGTCCTAATAAGGCGCTATAAAAATCCAGTGCATTATTATTATTAATATTGTTATTATTAAAAGGAAAACAATGGAACACAACAGTAACATTTTCAAACTGATGTAATCACACCTTCAAATCAAACAGCAAAATAGAAACATACTCATCTGTACTTTCCTCCTCGTCTTCTCCCTGGGCAGTACGCTGTTCACCTGGAGAAGCTATTTGTGTTTTTGTTTCCAGGTTTCTTTGAGTTTTTTTATAAGTGTGTTGTGTTTCTCCAGAACCAACTACAGACGGTCTCTTACTGTAGGTACTGGAATGAGCAGACCAACAGAAATCAGCTCAGGTGAGTTTCCAGATCACGTTTGGTTTTCTACTGCTGTTTCTCACCTGGCCAGGTCCAGGGCCTCCACACAGGAAGTGCTGCGGCCATCTGGTTCAGGTGAGAGGTCATAGTTCAGGCGGGGGGGGGAGGGTTCGCTATGGGAGTCTGTGGTGTCAGTCGGCTCCCACACAGCGTTGTGTTCAGACAGCAGCTGGTTCAGGTGATCTCTGCAGAAGTTTGTTCCCCAGGCTCGATGGCGGTTGGACTGGGCCTGCTGCCTCAGCTCCTTCACCTGGACCAGAACACAGACACTTCTAACTGATCCTTCAGAGGAAAACAGACAGATGAGGACACTGAAGCTCTATGGAAACCTGACTGAAAACTTTCAGAGATGTTATGTTTGTCAGAACTTCTATTAGCTGTTCAGCTACAACCTTTCCAGGATCTTTGTAATAAACAGTGATTTAGAGATTGGTCTGTAGCTGTTAAAGAGAGAAGGGTGGAGATTGGTTCAGCAGACAGGGACTGGACCAGAAACCAGTGAAGCATTGATTTTTGTGAGCACACTGTGACCGATGGACTGAAAAACATTTTTAAACAAAGAGGAAGGTAAAATGTGGAGCGGACAGGCAGAGACTTTCATTGAGTTGGAGGAACACAGACCTGTACAGGATAAACGATGGAACCCTAACTACCATCAGGTATCAGGATAAAATCCTTAGACCCATTGAGACCCTTCAGTAGGGAAGTGGGTCCTGGGTTCCTCCTGGTCCATGATGATACCCGGCCTCATGTGGCAGGAGTCTGCAGGCAGTTCCTGGAGGATGAATGAATGGATACCATGGACTGACCTCCATGCTGGCCTGACCTGAATCCAGTAGATCGTCTCTGGGACGTCATGTTTACGTCCACCAGGTTTACCTCAGACTGCCCAGGAGCTCAGTGATGCTCTGGTCAGGAGATACTCCAGGGCTCCATCCATCATCTCATAAGAAGCACGAATGTTGTCAGGATGCTACCAGCAGGTGGAGCCATACAAACTACTGAGAGCTGCTGCTGTGACCTTTCAACTAACTATACTAACATGATGCTTCAGGGTATCAGGTTACATGTCTTAGTGACTCCAAATGAAGCCTCTGTAGGTTGATCATTTTCATCATATGATGAAGCTTCTTTAGTTCCTACCCATTCACCAGGATGGAGTTTATCTTTACCTGATGTGTTTTTAAAACGTTCCTTTAAGTGTTTTAGCGCCTAAAATCCACCGGGACATCTGATCTGTTCATGGGAGAAATTATTATTTTTCTTTATACAGACAAGTAACATTGACTGAGGAACATGAGCAGAGTGTTGCTTATTGTGTTAAACCCTGTTTAATCATCACCTTTATGTCTTGATCTGATCACAGCATTAAAACACGTTGAAGCTCAACAACAACAACAGCTGCTCTGATTGTGCAACTTCAGCTGCAGTTGTAGATTCTGGTAAACCTGACAGACCTGACCTCGGTCCAGACCCTGAATAACCCCTGACCTGGTTTTCAAGCTAACCTCAGACTGTCCCTGACGCGACCCCGACACAAACCGTAATTCTGATGCTGCACATCCCTCCTACACAGTCACTGAAGGAGGTGGAAACTTCACTCACTGTCACGCCACAGACCCACTGAAAAGTAACCACTCCAAGATTTTTATTTCTAATGACATCCTAAACATCCTTATGAGTGTGTTTACGTTCAGGTCATGTTAAAAGACTGAAGTCTGCAGCACTTCCATGATTTCAGAAAACAAACACAAGACTTCAAAATTTAGTCACAGACTTAAACATTGTGTCTACCTGCTACAGATTTTTTTAATTTTTTTATTATCATTGTATTTTTATTAGGAATGGACAAAAGAAAACAATCAGAATCCTAGAAATCATGACAAATAAATCAAGTGTCCTTCCAGGTTTTTGATTCAGGTCCAAATTAAGTTCAAGTTAAGGTCCAAGTTGGGAGACCTAACACTTGAGCAGAACAAAACATATGAACAAGGGGGGAAGCCGCTGCCATCTTAATAGAAAAATAATTTAAACAATGAGTGAGTAATATACAGGTAGATTCAAAAATAAGAGTGTCAGTGAGATCAAGCAAAATCTGCTCTGGTAGGGGTAATGTATGAAATCCAATTTTTCCAGATTTGATAGAATTTGGCTTTTTACAAACTTAACAGATAGGTCAGTTTATCCATCCTAAATATCTCCAAAATAATCCCAATCCAGTCATCTATGGTCGGCTGAACCAGGCTCAACCCTCTTCTTGTAATTGTTTTTTTTAACTGCCACCAAGAGTTGCATCAGCTTAATCTCACTCTTCTGTTTCAAAAAGGGACATGACCCATATAGAGAGCATCAAAATCAAGAGGTATCTGGGTTTTGAACACTGCACTGAGGGTGGTTTGAATGCTCTTCCAAAAGACCTTTAACCTGGGACAGTCCCAGAAAACACGGTAGTGGCTGGCAACAGTTGAGCTGCATTGTCTCCAATAAGGCATTTGAGCACCCTTATATCCATCCTGGTATGGTGTCCTAAAAAAATCTAATTATATTTTGCCAGCAGTGCTCTCTCCAGCTCATGGAACTGGACGTTGACCACTGGAAGGACCAGATGTTTTCCCAGGCCTCCACAGAGATTGCAATCCCTGATTCCCTTTCCCATTTTTCTTTACCATACAGAGTGTTATCAACATTGGAGCTAAGGAGGGCTTTGTATAGTTTGGAGACAGATTTAGATGGAGTTATGGAGGAGACATTTTTCATAATGAGGAAAAAATGTGACTCACAATCTGTAAGGTCAGTCAGTTTGCATTCACGGTCGATATATGAACGCAGCTGTAGATATCTGTGGAAGTCGTGTTGTGTCAGGCCATGTTTGTCGCGGAGGGTCTCAAAGCTAAGCATTAAAGTGATAATATGCAGTTTTGCTTGTTTTGGGCTTGTTTCTGGTGTCCGATTTAAATCAATGCCATAGAAAAGTTAGCGCACAGTTTCTGCTTAGAAACACCTAAATCTACCTGTTGAAATGTCTCCTCAGCCTTCATAGCTTTCTACAGGAGCGGTTATTTACTCCTTCAAAGAAATCAGCTGTGTTCAAGCAGGGAGAGATGGGAAAAATCAGGAATCATGAGCTAAAAACACTCTGGCGCTAGCATAACAGCTATCCACATTGGGTTAGCCTAAAGCCTAATTTATACTTCTGCGTCTACGTCGGATCGGATGTATGCAACGCCATTATGCGTCGTTGCGTGGGGTCTCCGACGAGGCCGCAAGGACGGACGGAGTAGACCTCGCTTTTCTAAACATCCGTCGAACCAGACGGAGAGCGCACGCCTCTGATTGGTCGGCCCAACAACCCGTGATCATTTCCAGCTTGACGCCGGTGTTATGAACACAGTAGTAGAAGTAAAATCTCATGGAAGCAGATATGGATCAGCTCAAGAAACATCTGGCAGATGAAATACGAACATTTATATAATCCATCAGTGTCCCTCACAGGTTGAACTAGAGCTGCAGATTCGCTCATCGTCTGCCTCGTCCTCACTGAACGGACATTCAACAGACGCGCTGTCTCCTTCACTCCCGTTTAATTATTTTTAATAACATCATTTGTTCTTTGACATTAATCCGTTACAGCTCAATCAAAATTCGCTCTCTACGTATCCAGGAAATAGTATCAGCAACGTTAATGTACTGCTCCGAGTGCTACGCCCTCTGTTGTTTCGGCGGAGAATTGCTTTGCAACACCCCGCCGCAAACGGAGAAGTCTGAAGGCAAAACGCCTACGTCAATACGTCTGCGTCTCTCACTTGCCTAGCCGACGCAGAAGCATAAACCAGGCTTTACCCTCGTGAAACACGTGACTTCCTGGGTACCGGAACGGCGATGGAGATTTTGCAATCGTGGTATTCCGGATCTAATCACCAGATGGGGCTAAGTGACTTTTCATTAACTCTGTAAAGGGTCATATTAACACATTTTCCTGGCTCAAGGAAAAGATTTAAAAATATGAAAAAGTTGCAAATGATGCCTTTAAGTTTTTTTGAGTAAGTGAGAGGAATGTAGTGAGACCACGTGAAATCCATGAATTAAAACTTGAATCGTGTCTATTAGGGATAAAGTCTGAGTCATAATCAAACCACCTGAAGATTCTCAACATCCTGTGTAATTTACACGTATTAGTTACCTTCTGCCAGATCTGAAGTGTGTGAGTTACCCAGGGGGTCCCCCCCTCCACCAGATGACGCATTAGGCCCCCAACCACTATTACAGCCTGGATAGGGGACCGAAACAGACTGGACTCCATCTCCTTCCATCTAGCTGTATATGTTCCATTACACCAACATAGTAGTGGTACTATTTGTGCAGCATAGTAGTAGTTCCTGAGATGAGGGAGACCCCATCCTCCCTTTTCCTTGGTGAGTTAGAGTGTGGAAAATTTAATTCTTGGCCCTCTGCCCCGCCAGATAAATCTGGAGATCCATTTGTCCCATTCCCTGAATTGGCTTTTGTTTACTTCTATAGGCAAATTTCTAAAGAGGTAGAGTAGTCTGGGGAGCGCATTCATCTTTACTGCACTTATTCTGGAGCTAAGACCCAAGAATGGAACCAAGTTCCATTTACTTGTGGATGTTGGGTCAGAGTTTGCCCTAAAGAGCTCAGAGTGATCTTGAGTCAGGTGTATTCCCAAATACTTAAAGCCATACTCAGGAGCCAGGTAAACAAGCTAGGTCTCGCTAGCTAGTTTACAGAAACACGACTCACAGCACTCACCCCTCCCGTCGGGTACAATCTGTAACGCCAGCCTCCCGCGGACATGGGACCCCGTTTTGCGACGATAACAATGCAGAGTCAAACTCCAGCCGTAGAAATGTTCCCCCAGCTTTTCCTCTTTTCACCTCCAAACGTTTTTAGTTTTCTGCTAGCTGAAAAGCTGTTTTTTGGGGGGGACTCTGGTATTATTATCTTAAAATGAAAGCACTGACCACCGGCTAATTCTGTCCTCCTTTCACTTCCGGGATGTTCAGACGGAAAATGTGTCCGGGTGGATTATTGGTGATTCCAAGCAGTGCGGAAATGCGGCAGACAGACAGCTGGATTGTCCAATCCTATCGTTCAGTCCGAACGATAGGATTGGCTGAAGTTTTTAGAGAACTGCGGGACAACTACTTTATTTATTCATTTCGGGTTTTTTTAATCTCCACAATATATTTATGGCTATACTATGTTGGAACGTTGTTAAGAGGCTTTAAAAAAACGTTAAAAGCTACATTGTTTACCTGGCTACTGAGTATGCCTTTAATTTTCTCATTTTCCCAGTTTACCTTAAAATACCAAAGCTGTATAGTTTAATGTCATCAGCTGTGTTTTTGAAATATTAACTTTGTAGCCTGATATCTTTCCAAAATCAGTTAGGGTTAACATCAGCTCACTAAACGACCTCCCCGGCTCCCCTAGGAACACCAGTATGTCGTCCGCGAACATTGCCACCTTGTGTTCAGTTCCTGCTAGTGCAATGCCTTTAATGTTTTGATTTTGCCTCATCAACTGACCTAGGCCTTCTATGAATATGTTGAACTGCTCCAGATATTTCTTAAAAACAAAATTAGGTTTTACATTTGCACCTCCTGTCCACACACAGTCAGAGTTCTTGTTGAGAAAAACTGACTTTTAGCGACGCTGTTTAAAGTGCAGATTTGGTTACATTTTGTTTCTGGTGCCTCTGTGTGAACAAGAGATATGAAGCGTTGGGGCTGTGTGGGCTGCTGCCATTGGATCTGGACGGGTGCGCTTGTGACCTCCCTGCCCTGGGTGGATTGTGGGGAACGGGGGTGCCTATTGGGACCAGTAGGGGAGCTGGCTCCCTGGGAAGGCTTGTCTTCCCAGTGTTATCTCCCCATCCCTGGACATTTCCCCCCATCAGCTCTATCGCTTCATTGGAGACATTTTGAGGGCTGCATTCCACTCTTGCAGCTGTGCATGCTGTGAATGTAAAACTATGAAGGCAGATTGTCTTCCAAATGGAATGCAGCCCTCATAAAGTGTCTGGGCCTGTCAATGCTCTGCTGCCTCTTGAGGACAATAAAGTACTTCAAATCAAATCAATGCAGATACAACCGAAAACACTGACACACTGATGCAGCTCAGGCTGCAGAAACCTTCATGTAAACTGTTGAAGCTGCCAACTCAGTATTTTTGTTTTGTAAGTTTGTCTCTGAACTCACAGCGAGTGACTCACTGTGTCTGCAGAGTTTCTGTTTGATAAGTGAAAATAGAGCTTCATGTTCTCAGAGCTCAAAGAGATGTCTGTCTATAATCTAAAAGTTAAATCCAGATGTTATACCGGGACATGTCCTCCTAAAGACATCCACTCTGCTTGTTTCAGCCTAGTTACCTGTAAATGTCTGCATAGATTTACTTCTGCATCTGGTGATATTTTCTGACTCGTTTATCCACTTCTTCCATTGCAAACTGGCCACAAACTAAATCTGATGATAAAACCATTCCAGGACCAACAAACCCTGATGGAGATGTTTGTTTGAAAGGTAACAGCAGCAGGACCAAGGAGTCCAAATGAGTTCAAAACTACAACAAGGTGAATTTCCTGCAGACGTTCAGTGAACATAAGCAGGTGATTTTCAAACGTTTGATGTTTTCAGCTGAAATAACGGCTAACCCCCTCCCCAAGCATAATTTCCACAAGACTGGTGGAAACTCGTCTGAGTGTTAGTAACTGAGAGATGTTTCCTTGAAATGAAACACTGTGGTTTCTCTGCTGACACTCAGCACTTTGGGTTTTCTTCAGCAACACACAAAAACACGCATACTGCACAAACCCCCTGAATGCCACTACAGTGAGCGGAATCAGGGACAAACCGTTAGCTTCTGCCATGATTTGATTAGAGGTGCCGTTTAGCTGCTTCCATTCCTCCTGAGAAATGTGACGTTCAACAGATCTTCCTTCCAGAGTTCTAGATGTTGTTCTCACTGGGCAGCTTAAGGACATTTTATTCACACTTAACCTTAAAATCATCTTAGTGGTTTGGACTTTAGGCTACTACAGACTGAATTGAATGAAGTGCTTGAAATCAGAGATGCACCAAAAAGTCAGCTGGTGATCAGAATCGGCCGATATTTAGCATGATCTGCTTGATCAGTCAATCTGAGATTCAAAAAGTACATTTATTTTTTCTGTCAGTGAACGCACAACCACCAAGCACTCACTCAGCACTAATTCATACTAGCAGATCTTCCATGTGGAAGATTTTACTTCTAGAAACACAATTTTCAGGTTAATAATAAATAAATATATAAGAAGCACATTCTGGTAATTGTAGTTCTTTGAGATAAATCAGAAGACACCAAAATCAGTATCAGCAGGTCAGAGACGCACAAAAATCAGTGATCGGTATCGGCCCTCAGAACCAGAATCAGTGCATCTCTATTTAAAACTGTAACTAAAAAAACTGGTTTAAGCACAAAAACATTTACTTGTATGAGACAAGAAGGTGAAATAATGAATAACTTTCTAAAAACTGTTGATTTCTGAGGGTTTCATTCAAGCCCTCAGTGCTCGGGTCTGTGTTGCAATCGAGTCCTGATGTGATCATGCAAAATTTGAGTCAGACGCAACATCCTGTGGGATTTGAAGCCACTTTAGTTTTTTTGAGAAATGATAGACAAAGACTGTTCATGTGTTTTATTCTGCTACTTCAAAAGAGCCTTAAATATGATCACAGTGTAAAAATATGGTTTCTTAGGAACTGAAGTTTTGTTTCACCTCCTCAACAGATTGTTATTTGGCCTCCTTCTTTTCTCCATTTCTAGACTAATGTCAAGTTATTCAATGTAATACTTTTCTTTTATATTCTACACACAGATGACATGATGAATCTATATGTCAAAAAACCCACAGATTTTCAAATATTAGTTTGTTTATATAAGGATAAATCCCTGATTGGTCCAGCTTTAGTTCAGTGATAAGTTGGAGATGTTTCTGTCTGGTTCTTTTCTTGTCACTCTGATCTTAAGTCAGTTATCATCACCCAGGCAGCAGGAATGATGAGTAATATTAGATTCTGATGCCAGTTTAGATGTTTTTCAGCTAAGACCATCTCAAGTTTTGGGGAAATTCTTTTTAATTGATGCAGACTTGCATGTCTCCTATTTCATCCTGTTTGTTGAGATCCATCAGCTTCCATCTCTTCTTATAGTTTTATGACGTATTATCAGATATTTTTATTGCTGTAGTAAGTATTAATGGTACCTGCTTTGCTTTAGTTTTTATAAAGATGTTTATATTGAGTAAACAAATGATTAAGTCTCACACAGAGCGAGCTAACCATAGTTGAGATGAATAAATCCTGACCTGTTTAGTGAAGTCGTCATTTTCTCTGCCTCCTTCTGGATTCCTGTAGGAAGCAGAACGAAAGCTGGACTGATACTCTGTCAACATCCTGTCACACACACAGGATTTTATGAATGAATTCATAAATTATTAACAAAACATAAAATACAAACGAACAGAAACACACCTGCGCCTTTTATGCACCTGAGGAAGTGGGGGCCTGACCCTCAGGGGTGACTGTGACCTGTTGTTCTCTCGCCAATGAGTTTTCTGCTTGGTTTGCTGATCTTGTGGCTCCTCCCCTTTCCCTCTGTGACTCTGCAGGTAGAAACAGCTCAGTCAGGTGTTTGGGGGGGGAACAGTTCTTCAGTGTTGGGGAGTCCAGGAGTGGATGTCCCAGCAACTCCAAATCCAAATAACTACAGTGAGTAAAGACAAGAATCACCCCCTTTGAAACAGTATTTTTGTTTTGTTGCTTTAAATGAAAACACACAAACCAAGATTTTTCCAGCTTTACCTACTCAATAATATAACATCCAAATGGAAGATACCACAGCTACAAGCAACAAGAATAAAAAATGAATTCAAGAGGCAAAGCTATAAAACTGTAAACTCAATCAGGTGTATTAGAGACCATGGCTACTGGCTTCCAGCTGTGATCGGGGTAGTCGGTGTGATTAGTGAAGAACAGCTGTTCTGGAGCATTCTCCTGCCTTGTAGTGCCAATAACTGACTATGGGTGGCAAGTCACTTTCAAAAGATCTCAGGGACAGAGCTGTAGACAGACATTAGGATACAAAACAATCTCTAAGGCTTTAACCATCCCAAATGAGCATCCATAATAAAGAAGTGGCATGTGTTTGGCACCGCTGGGATCCTCCCTGGACCTGGTGTCTCTCCCAACTGGATGGAAGAGGAAAAAAGAAACTGGTAACAGAGGCTACCAAGAAGCCAATGGACACTTTGAGGTAGTTACAGTATTTTATGGCAAAGTGTGCGTGTGACAACAATTTTAGACGCTTTCCAAAATTGTGGCTTGTTCAGTAGAGTCACAAGGAAAAAGCCACATCTCCAAAAAGGTCAACATGGAAAAGGTCTTATATTCAGATGAGAATAAAATCAAACTAGTTGACCTCAGTACCAAACTGGCAGCTCAACATCCACAACACACCTCACCTACAGTAAAGCATGGAGAAGGCAGCAGGATGTTTCTCTACTGCAGGGACTGGGCTCTCGTTATGATGGAAGAACAAATGGATGAGACAAAATACCGTCAGATTCTAAAGGAAAACCTACTCCCAGAAGAAGAATGTGAAGAAGTTCAGCTTTTAGCACAATGACCTGATGCACACAGCAGAACTGACCACACTGTGTAGAAAACAGTGGATGTCCTCAAGCCACCCAGTCAGGGCCCTGAACTAAATCCCATAGAAAATCTGTATAAAGATTTGAAGATAGCAGTCCACCAACACTCATCATCCAAACAGTTCTGTAAAGAACAGCAGGCAAATATGAATCAATCTAGATGTGCAAGCTGATAAAGAAATATTCCAGCTATGGTTTATTTTACTTGGATGTTATAGGTTGCATTGAGTAAGTAAAGCTAAAAAAAAAAACGTAAGTATTTTGTGTTTTCATTTAAGGCTGTGAAGCAAAAAAAGTAAATATTTTGAATGGGGTGATTCTTTTCCATACTTACTGTACATACACACAGTGCTGTGAAAAAGTAAACCTATTAAATGGTTGTTTGGAGGCAGCAACTGGATCCAGTGTTGTTGGTAACTAGTAATGAGTCTCACGTCTCTGTGGAGGACATTTTGTCCATGTCTTCTTTACAGGATTGTTTCAATTTGGACACATTGGAGGGTTTTCCAACATGAACTACCTGTTAAAGGTCAAAGGTCAGATGTTCTCCTTCAGGATTTCCTGGGAGTCAGCAGAATTCATGGTTCCATCAGTTCCAGGCAGTGGTCCGGTCCTGAAGACCAGACCATCACACTACCACCACCATGTCTGACTGTTGGGATGATGTTTTGATGAAATACAGAGTTAGTTTGACTCCAGGTGGAACGGGGCACACACCTTCCAGAAAGTTAAACTTTTGTCTCATCAGCTGTCAGAATATTTTCCCAGTAGTCTTTGGAATCATCAAGATGGTTTTGGTCAACATCAGACGGGTCTTTGTGTTGTTTTTGGTCAGTAGAGGTTCTGGTTTAGAACTCTACCATGGCAGCCATGTTTGCGTCCCCACCCCATCTTTTCCTTAACTTGACTCAGCTTTTGTTTTTATTTATTTGATCCAGTTGTCTTTGTCTGATATTGACATTTATTTGATCTGAAACATTTATATGACAAAAAGCAAAAACAAATCTGTGAGGAGATGAAGACTTTTTCACAGCATGATTGATTGATTTATGGCCACTTTGCACCTCTTTGTTTTTTCTCATTTATCAGGTCATGCTTGTAAATTTACCTGGTAAAATAAATGTTGAAAATGAAAACGTTTAACTCATGAAGAAACACTAAGTTAACACGAAGAAAGAATAATGGAGCTTCTGTCAAAGCGCTTTGGGTGTCTAGAAAGGCGCTATATAAATCCAATCCATTATTATTATTATTATTATTATTATTATTAAGTTAAAAACTGAAACCCGTCATCTTAGAGTTTGACTGTAATGAGGAAGATTTAATGAATGTGAGTCTCACCAGCTCTGTGTTGAACAGTGGGACTCGCTGATGTTTCCCAAGACGTGGTCCGGTGGGTGGGACCAGACCCCTGAAGTTCTCCTGATACTCTGTTTCCATGGAAACCGGGTTTCTTTTAAAGGGAGGGACTGATTTGCTACTGGAGTACAATACCTGTAGGTCAGAAGTCATTCAATAAATAACCTATAGAAGACTACAGATCTCAGAAGTCATTACAGACCAGGAACCGGGCTGCTGCCACCCAGTGGTCACTCAGTGGAGCTACAGCATCACTGGAACATCTGGATAACAGCTGGAATCATCACTAAGGCCTGCAGTGTCAGCTAACCCTACAGCAGTTTAACTGCTTAATTGATTAAATGGTAAAAACAATTAATCCTGTCAGAATTTCCATTTGTTTGTTTTTATAAACATTTAAGCTTTTGTTTAACCCAAAATATGACTATTAGTCATAAGATCTGCTCTTTTACATAAAAACATTGTTAAATACAATTAATTCAGTGAAAGCAAAAGATTCAACTCCTTAATCAGGCCATGTTGCTGTAGATATAAGTCTCGTTTTTAGGATGTTTCAGATAATTAAATCACTAATTCACAGAAAAATACCACCTGCCTTTTTAAACTCTGTTACTTCATAAAGTGAACCAGTCATTTCTACTGATCCTGAGCAGCTCTAGCCTGAAAACTGCTTCATGTTGGAAACTAAACACTGACCTCTGCTGCACAGTTTAATAACAAAGTCTTATTTTGTATAAAAATGTGAGGGTGTCTTTCACATTTCAACTGTTTAAGTAAAAAGCAAGTAAGTCAAATGTATTTATAGAGCTCCTTTCACAGATACAGAACACATCACGAACAGGTCAATCCAGGTCAAAACATTGTCAACAAGATGAAACGTATCAGGATACAATAAAAAAAAACCTCTAATTCACTGAGAAAAACCTGGTTGAATCGGTCAGTTTTCAGCTGTTTTATGAAAACCTCCACAGAGTCAGAAAACCGAAGCTTCAGAGTCCAACTGGTCCACAGTCTAGGAGCCAGATCCTGAAAGCCCTGCCCCCTTAGTTTTTAGTCTAGTGTGAGGAACAGCCAGCAGGTTTTTAGATGGGGGTCAAAGGTTATGTGAGGCCGTGTGTGAGGATAGAAGCTGAGATAGGTAGTCAGGAATCTGGACATTCACAGCTCTGTGGGTGAACACCAGGCCTTTGAAATGGATTCTAACCTCTAGGGATTCAGTGTGAAGAGAGTAAAACCAGGTGATGCGAGTTCACCAGCTGGGTTTAGTTAAGTCTGGCTGCTGCATTCTGATTGGCTAGAAGGCCTGTGATGGAAGGTTCAGGGACCAGATTTGGTGGAAGTGAATCTCACCTGTTCTGCAGTCAGTAGAGGTGATGCAGCAGGTACAGGCTTCTTCCAGCCAAACTGCCTGTGGTACTCTGACCTATGACCCCCTGGCCTCAGCGTCAGGTCAACCTGCAAAACGAGGCAAGGAGAACCTGCTGCTCCTGATGTTTTGTCATTATGCTGAATGGTTCCAGGTCACTCACCTTGTTAACTGATGGCTGCTGCTGCTCGATGGGAGCTTCATTCGTCACAGGCCTGCTTGGCTGTGATTGGCTGTCAGGTTCAGAGGGGTGTGGCTTCACTGAGGAGACAAAATAGCAGAGCTCCAAACCCCTGACACATCGTTCTGCTACACATTCAGAAATGTCTAATACTCCACAGTTCAGTATGTTTACCTGATTTCCCATCAGCCCCTGGTCTTGCTGGTGATTCGGTATCTTGTCTTTCTGGAGACCCAGGGTCTGCAGAAGGCCGTGGTCCTGCTGGAGTTCTAGGAGGTAGTGGTGGTTTTAAGTTTGGGGAATGTTTGTTCTTGTGGGCCGTGCGGCTTCTAGAAACTGGAAAAGAAAAAATTTAAGTAACAGATCATCTGATGTTGGCGTAAAGTAAAAATATACTAAATAAATGGTACCGTCATGTTTGAGTAATTGACTGATTCATGCTCATTTAAAGCTCAACTCTTAATGCAGATTTTAATGAAAAAATTGAACTTCAACCTACAAAGTTTATATGAAACATTTTAATCACTTCAGAGACTTGACCTGCACTGGTTTAAAAGTTGGATCATTTATATTCCTACCAGCAGGAGGCGCTAATCTGTGAGCTGGATCATCTGGAGGACAGAACAGAGAGCTGCAGGACCGGGCCGCCCCAAGAGAACTGTGCCTCTTCCGTCTCTGAAGATCTGGTTCTCTACAGACACCTGCAGGAACACTATCATTCAGATTTACTGTTGTTGGGTCGATTCAGACTTTGATTTTATTAGTATTGGTAACACGATTTAAAATAGTTGTAAAGCAAAGTTGTGATTGTTTGTATTAAAAAGGATGACTAAACTCCACTACATCTAACCAGAGGATGTTCTCCACCAGGTGAACTCTCACTGAGGTGCTTACCCATTTGGTCTGAGCGAAGTCCCGCAAACGGGGCGCAGCGCTGAGGCGACACACTTCTGGACCGAGAGACGCTGTAGCTCTTCTGGTATTCAGTCTGACACTGAAACAAACACACAGCTGAAACTGGTCAGACCAGGAAGAGACTTCACCTGGGTGAGGTGAGCATGTGCAGCATCCAACTTTTGAAGAAATGTTAGTAAATGAAGGTTGTATCACTGTTAAATCAGCTGACTTAAATTTGAAAGTAGTGATGTTCGGTCGATATTGGCATTAAAATGCAATGTCGGAACATATTGGTATCAGTTTTTGTAATGACCAGTGGCGGTCCGTCCATAGGGGGCGCTCGGGCGCCGCCCCACCAGTCCCAAGAGGAAGAAGAAGAGAAATAGGGATCACAAAATATAAAAAACTAATATAAAACTAAACGAGCCATCCATTATATATACAATAAGTGCTGTGTATAATCTGCATTTAGGTGTAGTTTAGAAAGGTTTTCTTACTATTTTTTACTGGACCGATAGGTCGTGTTTCTTTGGGTTCTACTGCGCATGTCTGGACGGGACGCCGTCCCAACATAGCGCATTGTTTTTTGCCTCTGACGCATGCGCACTGGCAATTTTTTCCTGACGCATGCGCACTGAGTGCAAAAAATAGGAGATCGCTCGGGACGCAGGTCTTCAGCGTCCCTGCGTGACATGCGCACAACAGCAGGACTCTGGAGTATTGCTCAGACCGAAACCGGAAGTTCTTGCTCTCTTTTTAATGGAGGGTAGAAAATGGATATTTATTCAAAGAATCCTTCTTTCCTGCTTGTGAAAACAAGCCGAATGATTCCATTTGTCCTGATTTCATCAACTCAATGGTGAGTGACTTCGTTTGTTTGTTTGTTTTTCTTAATAACTATGTGTCTGTCACGGATTTTCCCATTCAAAAACCCCATAGGCGGAGCTAGCCGCGGCTAACAATGCTAAGTCCTGATGAGTGAATTTATACCTTAAATAGCGACATGTGTTTGTTGAGGTGTCTGCCGAATGTTAGAGAAATACAGATACTGCTGATTGAATACGTTGGTTTATGTAGTTTAGCCCGTTTTTCATGCGTTTTCTCTACTTTTCATTAAATTATTATGGCGTTTTAAGGAAGTTTGGTCTGACTGGGTTTGATGGGACTTATCAGTGGATTTGACTTTATTTTGTTGCTAATTCACTTCATTAGTTGAGCTGATTGTCATGACTTGCTTGGTTAGTGGTTGTTGTCTGAATTGTAACATTAATTATCTGACTGTATTAGTTAGAGGTGGATTTGTGTGTTTGTGGTGTCAGTAGAAAGCTAATTGTGAATATTAAGTAATGTTTTTGACTTTGCCAGGTTGTTTTTTCCTTGAAACTCTTACAACTTCTGTTGTGACCACATTTTGGTTGTTTTTTATTTTTATTTGTATCTGATTACATTGATATTATTCTAAGGTCTCCTCATGAAGACTTTATGATTTCTTTACTGTTTGATGTGTAGAATTAGACCTAACAGCTCCACATTTCTAGAGAACTGATGGTACTAGGGATTTTTACCAGCAAAATATTCAGTCAGATGAAAATATTATCATTCCCTGCCCTAGTGGTGATATGTGATTTTTTTTTTGCGCATCTGAAAACTGACTAGCAAAAATGCGCCCCACCCAAAAAAATTTTCACCAGCCGCCACTGGTAATGACACACATAACCTTTACATACCATGCACATAATTTACATCAAACTGTTCGGCTACTTCTCTCTCCTAAAATGTCAAAGTATAACAAATCGGATGTTTAGTTTTTGAGATATTGTTATTTATTTGGCACACCTTGCATTAAATCCTGTGGCTTCAACATTTCCTAGCCAACCTTGAATGCAACATCTATCGGCACACACTTGATGACATCATCAAACCGCATCATTACTTGCAGCATAACATGTAAGAGGACTCACCAACCTGTCTTTGGTTTGGAATTATCTCAAAGTGTCACCGGACAATAAAATTGCCATTTGTTTTGTTTTTGTTTTGTTTTTCCCTCTGATCTAGCCAGGTTAAAAAGTAGAAACACCTTCATTTCATTGAAAACCAACTTTAGGTTTGTCCATCTAACATTATAGATGATTTATTCTTAACCATTGTTTCTTAGGGAAGGCAGAGTGTGTTTTCAAGTTTTACACCACTCGTTTTGAGACAAAAACATCAGATATCACTCAGTAGTTTTACCTTAGAACTGAAAACACAACAAATGTAATAATTTAGATTTATTTATGGCTGAGTAAACCCTGCTAACCTCAGACACTGGAGTGGCAGTGGGGGGTGAGGGTGGGGTCATGAGATGCAGGTGAAGATCTTGTGTCAAACTCCCTCATATAGGGCACAAAGGTCATAGAGGTCAAGAGGGCCTCAACACTGATGTGAGCTCTGCACCATATAAATCTTGTGTGTGTACATGCATGCGTGCATGTTGTGTGTGTGTGTGTGTCAGTGCCATAAACTGACCTTTTCCTCCAGGTCTGTTCAGTTCAATTTAAACATACTTTATTAATCCCAAATGTGAATTAGATGTCATAGTATCTCATTATTTAAGTTTCTTCAGTCACTATACTGTAGATGGGCTAGCTGTGAGCAGGAAGGATCACGTCACTTGGAACATAACAGTCTGATTTGATCCTCCTAGACCCGAGTGCTGCTTTAGATCCTGCAAATCACAACATCCTCTTTTCTCGACTCAAATACAGTGTAGGTATTAAGAACTGCTTTACAGTGGTTTGAAGCATATCTGGCAGAAAGGACTTTCTCGGTTTATATACCGGTAGATCAGTATTCCTCATCTTCAGCACCTCTGACATTTGGAGTTGCTCAGGATTCAGTTCTGGGCCTTCCTGTCTCATTGTACATGCTGCTTTTAGGATTCATCATCAGAAAATATAATATCCAGTTCCAATTCTTTGCTGATTATATTCAGATTAATTTTTCCATAAAAGAGCGGAGGTGATTGTGCTTTTGCTGCCCCTAACCTCTGGAACAGCCTAGCTCTCTTTATTAGATCTGGTCAGAACCTTGGTCATTTCAAAAACCTCTTAAAACCCTCTTCTACTCACAGACTTTTGACTGTAGTTAAAATGACAAACTGATAAACCATCTCCTGTATCTCACTATGCCTCCATGTCATATGTATTATAGTGTGTGTATTGTTGCTGTAAAGCACTTTGGTGCCACCTCGGCTGCTTAAAAAGTGTTATATAAATAAAATTGACATTGATTTACTGTGACTTACTGTGCAGTCCCTTATTAATACTTCACACTGATAATGATAATTATGTGATGTAATGGGCAGCTCTAGTACAGTATCTGATCACCTTGATGCAGTTTTACTTTTCCAGTATTTTAAGATTCTCTGTGACCTTTTAAAGAGTCATGGAATCCTGAGTAGTTGTGGTAGAAACACTGACAGATTCCCCATAGTTTGACCCATGCTGCTGATCTGAAATCTGTTTTAATGGATCACAGCCCCAGTGTATAGAAATTTGTAGCTACATTGGAAAACTATAAAACCTGAAATATTTAAATATTTGTGTGTATTTTGGGTCACTTTAGTCATCAAACTTCAGGCTGAAATACATTGAAGGTGTTTTAAGTTGTCAAAACGAACAGCAAGGTTAAAGCACTGTCTGACAGTTTTGTTATTATACTGAATGAAGTAAAACTTCATTCAGACAGGCAGCCTGAACCTGATGGATTATGTGATTATATCAGATTATATTGGTCATTACTCCTCTTGTGTTTTAAACTGATCCCAAACAGCTTCCTGACAAATAAAACTGCCAGTAAAGTCGTTTCTAACCATTTAAAAACACTAGCATCAGCTATTAACCCAGCTACATTAGTTAGCATCACTTTGTTTAGGTAACCTGTTGTTTACCTTAAAGCGGACCGTCATGGCGCTCTGACTCAGAGTCACCGACCGAAGTCTCTCCGGCCTCCCAAAGTAACGAGCTGAACGTCGGGACGGGTCTGCTAACGCAAATAACCGGTCTGAGTTAGTGCTTTAACCGGAGAAACACGGTAACTAACCGCTAACAGTTAGCGTCGCGGAAGCAAATCCGCCGATGTTGCCATGGCAGCTTGGCGTCTCGCGCATGCGCGTTGGTGGTTCATGTTTTGTTTGTTCAGTCCCATTTTTACATCCAGATAATATCAAAATTAGTTTTAGAAGATAAATAGTTCAGTAAATACTTTGCATTTTTATTGCCCTAATATGGGTTTTTCTATTTAAAAAAAAAAAAAGATGGAATAACGGAACCCGAAAATATGACCCATATGAGAATATGACCTGAAACAGAACAAGCGCCCCCTCGTGGCTGATTTAAGTACGAGTTATAAACCCCTCCCCTAACATTTAAATACCTCACTTTTTCCAGGTGTTTACACCTGATTATTCATATAGTTCTTATGTTCAAATGCTGGGATTGTTTTTAAAAGTTTACCTGGAATTTTTAATTATAATCTTTTTCTACAGTATATCCTGTTGTTCCAGAGAATGAAGGGAAATTTATTTTCAAGAAACTAGAAAACAATCTATTCATCAAATCAAGGGAATTTGATGCTTTTCTATGCTAATGTTGCATTTATAATGTACTTTGAGCAGTACAAAACATACACAATAAACTCATTTTGCATTATTCCAATTACACAAAATCATGTCATTTTTGTGGCTCTAATCTTGAAAAATGTGTACAATTTTGCTCTTTATGTTTCCTACTGGAGCTACTATTTTTTTTATAACTTTATAGTTTTGAACTGTAATGTCTTTTGCTGTTATTGCTGCTTAAACTACATGAATTTCCCAGATGGAACTTCCTGAAGGGATCAATGAACTTTGTCTAGTCAGGGGCTTAAAAACACTATAATTGTAGAGGTGAGTCAGGCCCAAAAACACAGAGTGGAAAACAATCTAGAACTTTAACTAGAATGACTCACAAAGACCGTTTTCTGTTACAAAATTGCACCAGTTTTATTCATTTAAGGCTTTTTAGTTTTTATTTTACATTTGGCTTCACCCCCTGCACTCCCCTCCTCTCCTGCTGCTGCTGTGGGATTCTGTAATGGAAGAAACCAGTTCAGTTTAAATTGAGTTTTGAATCTGCCACCAGTTGAGCCGTTGGGATTTTAAGCCAACGGATCGTTGGCTGAACTGGTTTCTTTTACATTTCACTGGTCACCATGCCTTACAGAGAAAAAGAAGCAGATTTTTTCAGTAATGGAAAAACAGTTTCCTCCTGTTTGCATTTGGCTGCAGCTGCAATCGTCACTTAAATGGACCTGTTAAAGAAACCAGCACAAAGTCTCTGGTTCAGGATGTGTGCAGTTTATATAATCAGTCACTAAACATGCAAATAAGATTTGAACCACACTATAATGTAGGTTTAAGCAGATAAAAGGACATTAAGAGTTTATTATTGCACAACAATCTTTAAAACAGTGACATTTCTTTTGAAAGCATTAAACATATCTGCTCATAACTACATTACAAGGTCTTAGTCTATTTTTTACAAACAGTTTAGAAATGCTAAAATTTGAAAGAGTTAATTGTTAATACAACCATTACTGTTAAGGCCTCGGTATTCTTTAAAACTGGAGCTTCACAAAACGCTGAACAAGCAGAATCTGAGTTCAGCTCAAGCTGTGAAAAGTCACATGAAAAGACGAATGCCTCTGCAGCCTGTTGTGTGAAGGCCAGAAAGGTCTGAATGCAGCCATGGGTCCATTCTAAAGGCTCATACAAACATTCATCAGCTGTAAATAAACACTTAACTAGTAAAAGTAGTTCTAAAGAAGCGCCTTAATCACATGTCTATTATCAAGATGTTTCCGTCATTCATTCAGAAAAACTAAATAAACCAGGCTGCTGAATGATGTCACATAAATCCACCTACAAATCATTGCATCTGTTGATAAATTGAGTAACATATTATTATTGTATGAACATTTTTGAAACTATTTATAAAGGGAAACCTTCCAAAGTGTTAATGAAACATAATTTTAATATTTACCAGTGTGTTTTACTCACGCTGCTGCCCCCTTGTGGCCTAAACAAAACCACAGCATCTGGCTGCAGCGCAGTGTCGATTTACAAAAACAGAGCAATAAAAGCGTGGGTAGAACCATTTTTAGATCTGTTTGGTTTTAGTCATGTTTTAATTAGCACACCGTGGCTACAAACAGACCTTTGATCTGGAAGCTTCTGATCGGCATGCAAATAGTCACAGCGTCTCCTGGAGGTCAGACTGAGTACTGACAGAAACATCAACATGCTACATGACTGAATGTACTGGAGGAGAATCAGAGTACTAACAGCAGTACTGCACCGTACTGCAGTACTCCTGATAGTACAACACTGTGCACAGCAGTACTCACAGAGGTCTCAGGCCCAACGATTCTGAACTCACATTTTAAACTCAACCTCAGCTGAAGCATGAACTTTAACCCCAACAGAGAAACAAAAACGTTCAGATTCTACTGATGTGGTTGATACTTCATTGATCCTTTAGGAATCAGGCCCATCCTCCCCTCATCCTGTCACTTTGCTGCTGGTTCGCCTGAATCTCCCCACTGAGGGTCAATAAAGGTTTTTTTCCCCCATTCTAAAAGAACAAATGCTCTTTTCTTCAGGGTATAACAAAGTAGTGGTCATCAAAGCCTTTAACAGGGTCATTGCAGATGGCTTTATGACCTCAAATCCTCCAGAGGAAAATTATTCCTGTGAAAAAGGATAAAGAACCAAGAGAAGTAAATGAGATTGGGCCTTTAGATTCGCCTGTCAGTGCCGACCAACGGTTTCCTCTCAGATGAGTTCATAATAACAAAAAATAAGTATGAATATGGTTAATAATGCAGAAGAAACACTGGTGGTCACTCAGAAACTGGCCTGGTTTACTATTGTTTGAGAGCTCACAAGCAAAACACACACACTCTCTCTCACACACACACACACACACAGAGTTAAGGTCCTGGACCAGTGTGAGTCTGCTGTCAAAAGGCAACGAGTCGGCCCGAAGCAGCAGGTCCAGACTGAGCTCACTGTGCTGCCAACAGGGTGAAGCATCTGTCAGCTGAACAACTTCACAAAGCAAAACAAAATTTACAGCAACTCTAATCCAGTCAATTTTTTATAAAGAACGACTCAAAAACGCCATAACTGCAGCTGCTAGGGCCAGCTGGGAAGCAGGATCAGATCATGTTTCTGACTCAGTTTAGATGTAACAATTTATCCTGAACAAAGATCAAACTCCTGGATTCAAATGATGCATTATTAGCATCTCCTTTAAACTCCAACCATTTCATCAGCTTCTGGAATCAGGTAGCCTGCAGCTACAAAAGCTAACTTTGAAATAGGTCCAAAGTAAAACAGCATAAAGATCTGTGTTGCTTCATGTCTGTGATGTGAGCCGTCCAGGCAGGTCGCTGAGCTCAGACGATGTCAGCGTCTTACCTGGTGATTCACACTAAACCCGGAAACAGCTCAGTTAGGACAATTAAAGAAATAAAACTGACTAAGCTCAAATACTTGCAAGTTTTTGTTGTTGCAAAGAACATTTATAAAAGCCTGTTAAAATGTCCCACTGTGACTGAAAGCGCCACCGCTTTCCTCTCATAAAACCAACAAGTCTGGATTTTAGCTGCTTGATTTACAAACTGACAAACTCCTGGGTTGTTTTGTTCTAGCAACACAGTGAGCTGATGTCATGAGCTGCTGCGCCCCACAAGCCCCGCCAATCAAAATAAAACCAAAAACATCAACAAACTAGAACATTTCACAAAGAATCCTAATAAAGCACTGTAATAATCATAATAATAATCACTGAAAGGATCCACAGGTTCAACCAGAGCCGTACACAGACAGCCATATTGTCATCGCCATGGCAACCACGGCACCAACAAAGCTGATGATCTAACTGAACGGCTTCAGACTGCTGGAAAACAAGGAAAAGGAACAAAGAAAAGAGATTTTAAAAGAAAATGTGAGAGGCCACTCCCCAGCACAGAGCGGCCCAGCAGAGAGCATGATGGGAACTGGAGTTTCAATCTGTGAGGACAGCCCCGTATTCCTGCAACAGCAGAACCTCCATCATCGTCTTCATCATCATCATCATCATCACTGCTGCTGAAATCTTTAGATGTTTGGTTTTTATGTTTCCAAGGCAACAGTCTCCACTGGGGGGATGGGAGAAGTGGTTGTCATGGTAACTGTGGTTCAAAGGCAGCTGATGTTGATGATGTTATGGTTGTGTTAAAGGGGCGTGGCCAGCTGGAAGATGTCCTGTGATTGGTTGGTTGGTTGGTTGGTTTGTAGGTTGTTGGTCAAGATGAGTCTGTGGAGAAGAATAAGTGGAGTGTGTGATCAGACTGTGTGTGTGTGTGTGTGTGTGTGTGTGTGTGTGTGTGTGTGTGTGTGTGTGTGTGTGTGTGTGTGTGTGTGTGTGTGTGTGTGTGTGTGTGTGTGTGTGTGTGTGTGTGTGTGTGTGTGTGTGTGTGAGTGAGTGAGATCAGACCATCTTTGAAGGTTTGTCCTAGAGGATGTTCAGGTCTCACCTGTCATTAGAGAAGCTGACAGGAGGGCTTTGAACGAACTTTTCCTGGAACTGGAGTTTTTCTGTTAATCTGTCGGACCAGGTCGTAGAAGATCTGCAAAACCAGGAGAAGATCAACCTTTAGGAAACGTTAGGTCTGAACTTTAGTTTCCCTGAAACTAAGGATGAGCGTCTGTCACCTCGTTGACGTTTATCTTGCTCTTTGCCGACGTCTCCAGGAAGGCGCAGGAGTTCCACTGACGGGCGAGTCCGACGCCCGACTCTTTGGCCACCACTCGCTCCACCTCCAGGTCACATTTGTTTCCAACGAGGATCATGGGAACCTGCAGAATCACCATCAGTGTCCAGGAAAAGTCACATGACCACCATCAACATACATACAGCCAGCCAGCCAGATAAAGTCACTCTGGGTTTAAAAGTGTTCACATCATTAAGAGGTACAGTTAGTGAATTACATTAATCAGTTGTGATTTAAAAACACTTCTAGAGTTGGATGAGATGACTTCCTGTCTCTATGGTTTTCAAATTATATTCTTTTTTGGGGTTGGTATAAAAAGACACTCAAAAAGAAAAAATACACATTTAATTCTCAGGATTTAAAAAATTATTTCAAAATGTTTCTTTTTTATATTATTTTATTAAAAATCCATTTATAATTTTAAAATGGCTCAATGATTGATCTAAAGTTAATCTGCTGCTCTAAACTTTACAGCCCCGGCGTCAGGGGGTCATTTGGGGGGGCATTGCCCCCCCAACCGTACCTCCTTGCCCCCCCATTGGCTGTCAGAGTTGTAACTTACAATCATGCATTGAAATGACCGAAGACGGGTCTATTTTCGGTAAAAACTGTGATTTCCTTAACTTTTTTCCGCCATTAAACGCATCACCACGCTGGTAAAGTGAAACCTGAAACCCTCCGTCGGAGCTGCTCCTGCAAACGCAGGTAAACGCAGCTGCCTCGGAGTGGAGTCTGTGGAGAAGCACCTTACTGCCTCCGGAACGCGTAAATACAGCTGGGGGCGCAATGTGTGAGACGGGGGACACCCTGTTAAACCCCCGGGCTGCAGTAAAAGGTCCATAACAGAAAGACAGTCACGAGGAGGAGACAGGAGAGGAGAAATGGAGCCAAAAACCAGAGAGACAGGCAGGTGTGTCCACCTGAAAACACTCTATATGAAACGCTGTATTATCAGTATTAAACACAGTTTTATTATATAAAAGTTAAGGTTTTCTCTAACTTTGCATTTATTTTCTAATAGTGATCAAATCCTTTCAGGTTTTAGTGAAGTTTAACTGAACTGATTCCATCTTTTTTAACAAGAGGAGAGAAAAGAAAACAGTGAGAAAACAGACAGACAGAATAACAACAATGGAGAGCTGAGAAGTAAAGGGCTGAAAGATCACTGAGACACATGGACATGATGGGGGACATGTCCTCTGCACTTTTTAAAGGCAGTTTTTAACCATTTTTACTGTCTAAAAACAATGTTCCACTATATTAAATGGATACTGGCTGTAGGTCTAATATCATGGCTCAGTTTAAGCAGTTCCTCTTCACCTTTAAAATCAAAATGTCATTCTTGGTGAGACAGGAGAGGAGAGAGAGAGAAGAAAGATTTGCAACAAGTTTGATTTTTGTAAATTTGATTAAAATCTCGTCATGTCTCGTTCTTGTGAACTCAGTATTGTAATATCGTTTCTCATGAACTCAATATCTCGTCTGGTGAGTTAAAGGTATCGTTTCACCCCTACTGTTTAGTGCTTATTGTTTATTCTGTAGTAAAAATGATTATTCAATTGGAAAGGTTACT
>SSNR01000146.1:1265505-1302496 GCA_006937965.1 Callopanchax toddi | reverse complement strand
ACTGCCTCCGGAACGCGTAAATACAGCTGGGGGCGCAATGTGTGAGACGGGGGACACCCTGTTAAACCCCCGGGCTGCAGTAAAAGGTCCATAACAGAAAGACAGTCACGAGGAGGAGACAGGAGAGGAGAAATGGAGCCAAAAACCAGAGAGACAGGCAGGTGTGTCCACCTGAAAACACTCTATATGAAACGCTGTATTATCAGTATTAAACACAGTTTTATTATATAAAAGTTAAGGTTTTCTCTAACTTTGCATTTATTTTCTAATAGTGATCAAATCCTTTCAGGTTTTAGTGAAGTTTAACTGAACTGATTCCATCTTTTTTAACAAGAGGAGAGAAAAGAAAACAGTGAGAAAACAGACAGACAGAATAACAACAATGGAGAGCTGAGAAGTAAAGGGCTGAAAGATCACTGAGACACATGGACATGATGGGGGACATGTCCTCTGCACTTTTTAAAGGCAGTTTTTAACCATTTTTACTGTCTAAAAACAATGTTCCACTATATTAAATGGATACTGGCTGTAGGTCTAATATCATGGCTCAGTTTAAGCAGTTCCTCTTCACCTTTAAAATCAAAATGTCATTCTTGGTGAGACAGGAGAGGAGAGAGAGAGAAGAAAGATTTGCAACAAGTTTGATTTTTGTAAATTTGATTAAAATCTCGTCATGTCTCGTTCTTGTGAACTCAGTATTGTAATATCGTTTCTCATGAACTCAATATCTCGTCTGGTGAGTTAAAGGTATCGTTTCACCCCTACTGTTTAGTGCTTATTGCAGGGGCGGATCTAGGGGGGGGCCAGGGGGGCCCGTGCCCCCCTTACAACAAGCTTGGCCCCCATGTGGCCCCATGTTAAGTGCTTAGTGTTTTAGAATGTACCCCTTTAAAATAGCAGCTGGCCCCCCCTCTAATTTTTTTCTAGATCCGCCACTGGCTTATCGTTTATTCTGTAGTAAAAATCATGATTATTCAATTGGAAAGGTTACTTAAATGTTTATTTATGTATTTATAGGAACCAAAATGACAGTTTACTGTGCCCCCCCAAAATAAGCCAATGCCCCCCCAGCTAAGTTCATCTGGAGCCAGGGCTGACTTTACAAGGTGTTTTTCTTAGTTAAAAAATCTGCACTTAATGTTTATGTATACATTTATTTTCTTTTTTCTACTTTTTGCTTAATCCACCAAATATTAACATCTAAAACGTAACCAGTTCTTTATTTAAAGCCCTTTTATTCATATTTTCTCATATTAGTTAAAAAAAACCTTTAACTTAAAATATTTAAATACTTTTTGAAAATTAATGTTTTGTTGTCTAATATAAATTGTAAGTCATTATTCTAAATGTGTCTTTAATTGTAAGATTTAATATAAATGTTGTATATATTTTTATCTGTTTTGGTTGTTAAAATATTCAAATGTAGGTTGAAATGTTTTTTTCACCTTTAAAATGTCAGATTTTTAGGTAAAGTCACAATATGATCAAAGTTTGAACACATGAATGGAAAATAGGTGTTGTTGCACAATCCGACCAGCAGGGGGCAGTAAAGCTAAACTCACTGAAGCGATCTGAATTCTGAATATTTGTTAAAACGGATGAATCTGAATAATAATAAAATCTACTGAATATTTAAACATGCTGTTGTTTTGTCTAAAACCACTTTCTGCAACGAAAGATGAAATAGTCCCCTGAGAATAAATCTCATGAAGGGGGATGAATAAAGTATCTATCTATCTATCTATCTCATGAAGGAAACGCTAATCATCTTTTTAGGGTTTATGCTAACAGTCCCATGCAGTGAGGTGATAAATGTGTGTGTTTCTGTGTGTCTTACGTCCTCGGTGTCCTTTACTCTGAGAATCTGCTCCCTCAGGTCCTGCAGGTCGTTGAAGGTGGACTGAGCCGTGATGGAGTAAACCAGAGCGAAGCCCTGACCGTTCTTCATGTACAGGTCTCTCATCGCCGTGAACTGCTCCTACACTCGCACAAACAAGTGGTCAGGGAGACGCACAAACACACCACACACACACACCTGTAGCCTCATCAGATCTTACTGTTCCAGCTGTGTCCAGGATCTCCAGCATGCACTGCTGTCCATCCACCTCCACTTGCTGAAGAAGGAAGACATTCCAGCTCAATGTCATTGTTAATATTTATTCATTATTTAAACAAATCAGCTCATATTATAAAGGATCCGGTTATTTAAACATCATCCTACTGATGTGTGCCTCAGACACACTGAAAATGTTATGTTTATTTTTCTGAAGCATCAGTCTGATGGAGGTCCTACCTTCCTGTAGGAGTCCTCTATCGTTGGGTCGTATTTCTCCACAAAGATCCCCTGAACGAACTGGACAGTCTGGATGAGGAGAAGTAGGGCAGCCGTGTTAATGGAGCTCTGTTCTGCTCTCCATTGGAAGTCATCAGAATGGAAATAATGTGACACACTGACACATCTCCATTATGTCACGGGACTAAAGCGCTTCTTTGTGGCGGCGCTGACAGCAGAGTGTTTGTGTGTCGGTGCAGAAGAAGAGAGTTCAGGGTGACATCATCCTGCACTCATTTTCAGAGAAATGACTGAAAACTCTGAAGCTTATTCCAGCAGATAAACTGTACAAAGATTCATCTAAAACATCAGCTCTGCTTTCAGAGTTTAATTATCTCTATTTTTAAACATTCCAGGAAATAGTTGCTAAGCAATAGTGTGGGAAATTTTTAGAGAAGTTTCATTTAGGAATTAGATCATTAAAACATCTCTAATGATACCAGTATTAATGAGAGCTCATGGCCTCAGACTGGTGTGTCTACTGGTATAACTCTCAGATAAAATGTGTTACTGGGACTTATTTCTACAGCCTGTGTAATTTTACTAGAATTAGAACAAGTGATCAGAGAAACTCGTCCATCATTCATCACATCCAGACCTGATTCCTGCAGTTCTCTATGATCAGGATGTTCTAAACGTTCTCTTAGAGCCTCCAGCTGATCCTGATGATCCTGATAAAAGTTCTCATGAGGAGAGATCAGATTTAGACGGTTTTAGCTTCACTCTAGTGGCTACCTGGAAGATCCAGATCCTAAATTAAAAGGTAGAGATCTTCTTGTTCCAGACGTCTCCATCAGAGCACTCGGCTCTCAGACTGCAGGTTTATTGGTGGTTCCTAGAGTTTCTAATTGGGAGGCAGAGCTTTCAGTTCTCAGGCCCCACTCTGGTGGAAACAGCTTCTAGTTTCCATCCATGAAGCAGAAACCCTGACTACTGTTAAGACCAGGCTTCAGACTTTACTCTTTGATAAATCCTTAGTTAGCGTTATCCTGACTCATCCCTTTAGTTCTGCTGCTCTAGACTTAGACTACTGGAGGACAAACTGACCTCCTCTCTCTGCTGGCTTTAACCTCCATGTTTGTAGTTCCTGTTCGCGCTGCCACTAACTTTGTTTTTCTTCTAGACAGTTTTCCTGTTTCAGTGATTCTGTGTTTGAGGTAGATCGACCGTCCATCCTGAGCAGGTCAGTAAAAAAACTATTTATTTTTGTAGCTGAGAGTGTTAAAAGCTCAGGTGGATTCAAATCAAGTAACTAAAACCTCAGCTTTCCATCAAAGAGGTGTAACTTTTCTGTTTCTATTTGAAGACTCTGAGTTCACAGTGATAAAGTGTGAGCTGGTTGGTTTAGATTACTGACGTTAAGGAGAGCAGAGACGTCTTTAGGACTCACCAGAGCTGACTTCCCGACGCCTCCTGATCCCAAAACAACCAGTTTGTATTCACGCATCCTGACTGTCTGTCTGCTGGGGAGACACACACACACACACAGGGTTACATCAGCCAATCACAGAGCAGCATCACCTGCAGCAAACAATAATAATAATAATAATAATGCATGTTTTATATAGCGCTTTTCTAGGTCACTCAAAGACGCTTTACAGAGTTACATTATTCATTCACACAGTCATTCTCACCGGTGGTGGTAAACTACGACAGACGTCTGTAGTCACAGCTGCCCTGGGGCAGACTGACAGAGGAGAGGCTGCCATTCTGCGCCATCGGCCCTCCTGACCACCACCAACATTCACACACAGTCACACTCACATTCACACAGGCAAGGTGGGTGAAGTGTCTTGCCCAAGGACACAACGACAATCTAACCCAGCCAGAGCTGGGGATCGAACCGGTGACCCTCCGGTTACCAGACCGGCCACTCTCCCAACTGAGCTAGTGCCGTCCCACTAGCAAGTACCTATTACACAAACACACAGAGACTTCCTGCCTCTCACTGGAAGCTAATAATCACCCAGCATGCAACAGGATCAGCTAATAAAAACAGGTCATGTGATCGCACAGCTGGCAGAGATGGCTCCTTCCTGGCTACTGTTGCTATGCTGTGTGTGTGTGTGTGTGTGTGTGTGTGTGTGTGTGTGTGTGTGTGTGTGTGTGTGTGTGTGTGTGTGTGTGTGCGTGTGTGTGTGCGTGTGCGTGTGTGATTAGCGGGTGGTGTCAGAAGAACCAGACGATAACCGTTTTCACACCCGAGGCTTTTATGTCCTCAGTGAGTCGAGTCGTTACAGAGAAACCAGGTCCGTTAGTCCTCAGAGTCTGTTTGACCTAAACAACATGTCCTATTGGAGCGCAGAGGTCACAAGATAGAAAATAATGTTTGGTTTAGATGAAGGGAACGAGTTCTGCTCCGGTTCTCCACACTGAGATGGTTCTGACTGCAGGTGAAACCCGTTTCTCACAGCTGGAGACAAACAGAATTCCCAAAGGACTTTCCAAAATGTTCTCGGTTTCCTCTCACAAATCTCAGAGCTTTGATTTTCTATCACAGGGATTTTGGATTTGATTTTCCTCTCAGATTGGTCACAGTCTGGAACTCTTCCCAGTTTAGTTCGAGTCAGAAACGTGAGACAACTTTGGGAGGAGCTGGAGACCAAAATGTGAATAAAATCAGGCTAAAGTGCAAACAAATTCAGACTAAATTTAAACACTCTGTGACTAAACTGATAGAAGAAAATTTACACAACCAGTGGAGGAGGATGTGATCTATTTTTCTATGCATCGAGATTCAGAAATGATTTTAAAATGCTCGTTTCAGGACACACTCAGTATTACAACCCTTCAAAGGTTCTCCACAGTTCCATTTTGTTATGTTAGAGAAGGAGTTGACGTCTAAGCTTACTCAGCCCTGCCCCCTTCATTTATATGGACCTAGCTACCTTAAACATCATCTTCCATTTGAAAAAAGGGCAGTGAAAACAACATTAGATTTTTCATAAGAAAATAAACCTCTCAAAGCACAAATCAATAAAGGAAAGCAAAAACTAAGAAGTGTAATATTAACATTACTAATGGTAATTAATACATTTTGACAGATTGCAGTTTAGACCCCTGACCACTAGGTGGTGTGTGAGCAGATCTGTTGTCTCTTGATTCCTGATCTCAGCCTGAGAATTTGTCTGAGGCAAAGACCCAGAACCTCCTGACAGCATCCTCTGCAGTGATCCCACTGGAGACGTTGGACTACCTACAAGCAGGTCCAGGTGGAGCAGGAGGAGGTTGTAGGACGCGTCTTCAGGACACAGCAGGAGAAATGCTCAGATTTTAGGTCAAGTTGTTTGATTTCATTGTTTATATGCAGCTACTGGGGACCAGACTATTATTAATCCTCAACTATCTCTACAGACTGAAGGTGAAGAGTTCCATCAGTCCAACTGTAAGTGAAGGCATCAGCTCAGACAGATTCCAGAGCTCGCGGGTTCAAATAAAACTTCATCGCTCAACAAGTCTGAGCGAGTTCAGTGAATCTGAAGCAGCAGATCTGAGATCAGAGGAGAAGATGGATGAGCTGAACGTCAAACTCCAAATTCAAGCTGACGTGAACGACCTCGACTCCCAATAGGATGCAGCTTCAAAGAAACCCGTCAGAGAGCAGCAGGTTAAAGGTCAGAATAACAATGAACCCAGAATGAGATGATTAAATGTATGAATCAGAACAGACCTGATGTTTACTGAAGACATGAGAATGAACAATCATGACAAAAACATTTTAAATCACATTACTGTGAACTACTATCAGAAACAAGTTATTTTAACTGAAAACATAAGATCTGCTGCTTTTTTCTAATTATAATTCTGTCAGTTTAACTAAATAAATCCAAACTCAGCCTGTTGCGTAGCGACCACTCTGAAAATAAAAGCTCTGAAAGTCCAGTTCATTAACTCAACAAAAGAAAAATTCATCTACAAACATTTAAAACAACAAAACAGGTGTTTCACTTTTTAAAGACTCTGAAATCTGAGCTTTGGTTTTGGACCTTTGATTAATAAACAGAAGATCCAGTCAGGTTTTGAACCAAATTTGGTCTCTTTTTATGAAAAATGGACTAAAGAACTTGAGAACACATCTGTCTGTTTGAATGATTAAAACACCAAGTGATGTTTAACCAGATCTTTATCATTTAGTTCCCTCATGTTTTCACAAATGTCTGAAACATATCAGGGTTCAAATTACACAAAGAATTTAATACTGTAAATATATACCATGTAAAAAACAGGTGAAACCTGAAAAACAAAGAAACAAATTTAAAACAAACTACATTAAAACTGGTGATAAAATAAACGCATTACTTGTTTCCTCGTTTACTTAAATTCACTATTTAACACTAAACATGAAAGTGATGAACTCTTAAAACATGTTCAACCAAAAAAGAATTTTGTTTTTACATCAAAATATTTTATTTTATAAAGTCTTCCAACTCACATTATACAGTTATTTACGTGGAGTTTGGTGGTTATTTAGTCTCATAAATAAAGATGCTATAAAAACACGTTTGTGATCAGAATCTGCCAACATTCAGCATGTTCAGCTAATCTGAAACTCAAAAATCTGATTTTGGGGTGGTCCTTTAACTCACCATCTGTAATGCTAACAATAACAGGTCTCCCATGAGGTCGATTTTTTACTACAGAAACATATTTTTCAGTAAATCAGAAATGATGATTAACTGAAGTGTTTAGAGGAACCAGTGTCAGCAGGTCAGAGCGATTCAGGAATCGGTTTCAGCTCAACTCATCACAGCTGACTTTTATTAGAGGGACTCCGATCAAAAGGAGGCTGTTTGTCATTTTCATTAAAATAATCATCTCCAAACTTAATATAAATATGTTTAATATATGTTTAAAACATAGATGACTATAAATTAATCAAATATGACCATTTTAAAGTTCTCACTGGATCGTTAAATAAAAAACTAATGATTCTTGATCAATTCAGATTTTAAAAATGAAACAAGGACAATATTAGAGCTTTTCATACAGTTTCTTTGGTCCGTCAGTGAGTACAGGAGGAAAATCAAGACATCAAACATCTAGTAGCTGTAGCTCACTTTACTTCACTCAGATCACTATCAGGTCACCAGCTTCAGCTTCAGTCATGATCAGCATTAGAGCAGGAGCGATTAATGATCAGCAACAAAAACACGTTTACTGTTTTCTTTTATACGTTTCTGTTTGTTTTTACAAAATTAAAAGTTTTAATTTCATCCGTCTTTATATCCACTTATCTAGTTTCAGGTCAGGAGCATCAGGTTCAGGAGGAAGGAGGTTTTAGTTCACACTTAAAAATTATAAGAAACAGATTTGATTCTAACTAAATTAGTTTAAAATGTTTATATTAATAAAATGTTTATATTAATAAAGAGCTGCTTTAGCTGCTCAGTCACACAAAAATCTAGTTTATAATGTAAACACTTCAAGCTTTTCTTTAATTAAATAAAACAAACTAAATTGATGATTTTCATTGTAGAAATATGTTTTTGTAAAGTTTGTCTCCTTAACAGAAATGCAAAAGATCATGAGCTCAAATCTAATCAAAGAAGATGAAACAGCAATAAAACAAACAATTCACTGCATTTCTAAACTCTGAGATTCCAACATACCCACACATGTCAGTACAAGACCAGAGACTCAGTGTTCCTCAGACTCATCAGCATCCATGGTTTGTTTGTATGTGACACACTCTCACACACACACACACACACACACACACACACACACATTAAATACCTGAAACCAACACCGACTCTTATAAAAGCTACTCAAAATAAAAAGATTGTGACTTTTAAAGCCTGTTGGTGTTTCCTCCACATTGTCATGAAGAAACATGCTTTATGCACTTCACCAACAGAGACCTAATCCAGTGGAGTGAAGTCAAGTTGGAGGAGAAAGATGGACTCAACCCAGACAGATCCCTGAGTCAAGCAGAACTAGGTGGGGCCTGTCAATACTCGGTGCGTGTGTGTGTGTGTGTGTGTGTGTGAGTGTGTTGCTGACAGTACAGCAGCTGAGGGATAAAACCAAGCTTTGTCTGTAAACAATCAGAAACACCAAGAGCCGGGATGGCAAAGAAACAAACAGGATTCTCCAAACTCCTCAACTCCGCTGTGCTTCAAGTTACTTCCTTTCTTTATCCTCCAGCAGAGCAGCGGGGGTTCCGCGGCTCTTTGGCCGCCTCAGAGCGCTCCCTACCCGGTCTGCTCAGCCAGCAGGCCCCGCTGCCATGGAGGGCTGGACAAAAAGTAGAAGCTAGAGCCCAAAAATGGAACCATTACTGACACATAAACGGACAGACAGCCGCCGGGATGCCGCCCAGCTGTCTAACATCGTTAACGGAGCCCCTGTCTGCCTGTCCGTCCGTCTGCCGGTCGGTCGCTTCCGCAAACCCAACCCAACCCAGCTCGGCTCGGCCTGCCTCTGTCTGCCCCGTCTACCCGGGCTGCTTTCAAGTTAATCCACATCAATAAAATAGAGGATGAAAGGAGAAGAAAGGAGGGAAAAAGAGGAAAAGAAGGGAGAACTTACCGTCATCCACCCGTCCGCTCTGCTGTGCGTCGCTCTCTCTCTCTCTCTCGCTGTCTGTGAACGTCGCTCTACCAGAGCCGCTCCCTCCTGCCGCTGCTCGCTGACGTCAAGTTAGAGGGGACGAACCAGACTTCCGGTCAGGCTTTTCAAAATAAAAACACCAAAAGCTCAAAGGATTTGACTCAAAGCCTTCAATATTTAAAACGATTTCATAAAATGATGTTAAGGAATAAATAATACATATTTCAGTATATTCAAGTAATTCTGTATATTCAAGAGTAGACTGTATTTACAATTTTACAAAGTACATAAATTTGCATTTTGTAATAATTACCATTCTATTACATCTTACTGTAATAAATTAGACTTTTAGTTTGATTTACACTGAAACTGGGATAAATCTTTCTACTTTACCCAAATAATGAATGAATGAATGAAACTTTATTTCAGACAAAAAGGTTTGTCCATATCCCAAGATAAAAAATAAAATAAATAAATAAAATCAAGTTAAAACCATAACATACAAAAGCACAGATAAACCCATAAAATTAGTACAAAAAATAAAACACATTCCCATTACAGACCATATAAGCAGTTGTTCCAGTGTTTAAAAGGTCTGAGGAATACCTTGTGTCACTGGAAGTTAGAGTTGACAGAGCTCTGACTACAGTGTTAGTTGACATACTCAATCGGCAGATGAATTTATGCATGTAGAATAGTTTAGACTATAAATAGTTTAGAGTCACAAAGTTTAAAGAACAAAAACATTTACACTAATTTGATTTGAAAACCGGGTATACTTTTAGTATACTAAAGTTCTACTTCCAACAATTGAGATTATTGCCAAACACCCAGTTATTTCACAATTTCTGTCTCACTCTTTGAATCCATAAAACTCTTAACAGATTTCACCTAATCCATCCATTTTCTTAAATGCTCCATCCAATAAGTTGAGCAGCTGTTGTCTCCTGCGGTCACCAGTTGAAAAGCAGGGACACCCTGGACAGGCCACTAGTCCATCTCATGGACCCACAGAGACAAACACTCTCACACACCTAGAGATAATTAAGTCACCAGTTAACCGAACATGTATGTTTTTGGTCCATTTTACTAATATTATTTGATTCTAACTAACACAATATAGTAAGAATGCAAATCATTATCAGTTCACCTCACTGTTGTGACATTTTACTAATATCCTTTATTTTGAAAACAGTCTAAACTTACTTCCTGTTTTATTCTCACTCTTGTTTTTTCTTCTTTTCCTCTAATTGTGACGATTCCTTTGCTTCCTGCAAAAACAGACAGCTTTTTACTGTTTATTAAAAAATTCCCCCAGTTTTTACACGAATAAAGTTCAAGTTGTGTTTCTTTATAATTTCAGTGAAGATGTGACTTTATTTGTCCAACCAGAAGCAGAATTTATGTTAAATTGTAATGAAATAAAAATAGTGAGATACATATTTATACCCTGGAGTTTGAAAAATCTAAAAAAGATGTATTTTTTAATTCCGGTAACCTATAAAGGAGACTTTTGTGATAAATTTAGAAACATTAGGAAATATTGAAACACCTGAAACAAACAGAATATTTGCTTAGAACTTCCAGGTGTCACATTAACTCATGTGTTCACAGGATGAATCCAGTTAGCTTCTGTTTACTGCAGGTCAACTTAAAGGCTCATTCTGCAGGTTTTTCCTTCCTGTCGTCTCCTCTATTTGCTCCAAACTGACACCAAAAGGAACCGAACACGACCCAGTATCCAGTGTGTGTTGCTGCAGAGCACAGGGAAGCGTGTTGGAGCGTGTTGATATGAACACGCCTCGACACATTCACAGAGCTGTGTTTCCATCGCTTCAGGAGACTCAAACCTCTGATTTACAGTTTCACCTTCAGGACACTTTCTGTCCCCAAAATGAACTGAAGACACACACACACACAGTGACAACATGGCCTTACAGTAAACAGCGCGCACACACACACACAACAAGGTGTTTATTACAGTCAGAAAGTTGTAAAGCTCCACCCAAACAGGAAGGAGTCACCAACAATAGAGTGTCCCTCCACCCAACCAGCTTCCCTTTCACTCACACACACTTCCTCTAACTGTGTGTGTGTGTGTGTGTGTGTGTGTGTGTGTGTGTGTGTGTGTGTGTGTGTGTGTGTGTGTGTGTGTGTGTGTGTGTGTGTGTGTGTGTGTGGTGTGTGTGTGTGTGTGTGTGTGTGTGTGTGTGTGTGTGTGTGTGTGTGTGTGTGTGTGTGTGTGTGTGTGTGTGTGTGTGTGTGTGTGTTCATGATTTTGTAAATGTAAATTTTTACTATTTTTAAAATGTTTCTAATTCATGTTATTTTAAATTGTTTTTATATTGTAGCCCTTTTCCTTTCTCCCTCAAAAGACATTGTCTTTTGCCAGGCCACAGTTGTAAATAAGAAATTTGTTCTTAATCTGTTTTGCCTGGTTAAATAAAGGTATTAATCTTTCTATTCCATGAACTGGAGTGGCGAGGTTGAGTTTTATGTGCTGTACAGGTTGTCGTGTCTACAGGTGTTTTTAAATCATTTCATCAGGTTTGATCTGACTCAGTTTGTTTCTTCATGTTTGTGATGGATCCTGGTAGAAACAGTTTACTAAGCAACAGCACTGATAGACAATAAAACCATGACAACAGTAGATGTTTCAGTTAAAACTTTTAGGGATGATACCAGTATCTGGTATCGGTCAGCTACTAAGGTCATACTTATATTTGTTCTCATAAAAGTACTCTGATACTATAGAACCGATTCTATATAACGTAGTGTGATGCTCAGCTCTTAGTTGAGAGACACCAACAGCTAACTGGAACTACATGTAACTCTGGATCAGATGGAGTCAACATGTTATGTAACAGTAGTACACACATGCTGTCCGAGTCCTCACAGTACTGTTTGGTTTGTTAAAGTACCAGTAATCCATTCATAATGCCCGATCACTTCCCAAAGCGTGTTGAATTCTAACAGGTGAACAGAACCAGAGCTGATTGAAGCTTCTACTTCAGTGTATGACTTGTTATTTTATAGTGACTCAACCAGCTGACAGGTCCTGTCTTGTCGTCACATGACCTGCTGATGATGATTAAAGTTATTGTGTTAAAACCTATATTTAAAAAAGGTAAAACTAGTATTTAACTAATTAATACTGTTGTACTAAACCATGATTTAGATCAATAGCATTTATTAGTACTTGTATCAGTACTCGGTTTCGGCAAGTACTTACCATATATATAAGTACTCATACAAAAGTATTTGTCAGATATGTAAATCTGGTATTGACCAGGATGAGCACGAGGCATTCTGATTGGTTGACAGGTGAAATGTGGCTCCTGAGATTACAGCTTGTTTCCTGACTTGTATTTTTTTTTACCTCAAGCCAAATTAAAATGAACCTTTTCCTCCAGGTAGAGATGCACCAAACATTCATCTGATCAGTCATTAACCTAATGTGACATCACTCAGAGGGTGAAGTCTCTAGAAACAGGAAGTAGTCCTCTGACCAGAGCATTAGTCATGGCTGTGAACACAAGCAATAAGCAAAAAGCTTCTAACTCACTCTAACATGTGGAAGGATTTATTTCCAGAGTCAGAATGTTCAAGTTTACCAAAATGTAAAAAATAAAGCTCTGGTAATCACAGTTCTTTGCGTATTGGTCCTTTAAAACCAGAACTGGTGCAGCTCTACTTTTAATACATCTATTTCCTGTCTGCCTGTCCTGGAGGGCCGTCCTCCTCCTGTCACACTTCCTGAGCTCACAAACGTTTTTAAATCTAAACTTGACTTTTGGTGAAACTGATTGAATCTTTTTCATTTTTCATCCTGACAGTTATTAAAACCTTCCACTGAGACGTGAGGACTTGGTCTGAATGACGACGCGGCCCGTCAGATCAAAATGAATTACCGAGCTTCAAAGAGGAAAAATCATCAGCATGTCAATGATGAGGCGGCTCACACACACCGAAACAAACTCATCAATTCAGCCGTTGCTAAGACACGAGATGAATGAGCATCATTTGGTTTGTTTACTCTAACAGGTTTCTGCCTCATTAAAGCAGCCAGTCAGAGGCAAACGCAGCCCGATGAGCAGGAAGTTGTCTCCTCAGATCCTTACCTTCAGATGTACTGATGGAGGGCTTCAACATGACGTCACAGTGTCGCCTGTCAGGTAAGAAGCTCCAATCACAGCCCTGCTGCTTCAAGTACAACTGCTCTAGTAACAAGCGTGACTATTTAATTTACCTGGAAGACTCTACTCAGGGCACTAATCATCCTCAAAGTAAACTATAGCGCCCTCTGCTGCTGTAATCGTGTAATCAACCATCAGCAGCTTTTATCCTGTCATTCATGAGTAGGTTATGGTTATTCTTTCTGCCTTAAATATAAACACACACACACACACACACACATTTTTTATATTCCAACCAGGCTCACCCACCACCAGGTGTGATCAGTTGAAAGCTCTGAGTGTTTAAAACAGCTCAGCAGGGCTCTGGAGGCCCCAGTCAGAGCGTCATCCAGCACTCGTCCCAGAGACTCCAAACAGGGTATTCTGACCTGCTACTTGGTGCATAAACATGAACAAGTCAGGACCCATTCATCAACCCAAAGGCACAGGGGAGGTACCCTCTCATCCCCCAGGGTAAACCTCAACATACAGGCTAAGAGTCTGGAGTAACAGAAAGCCACCGTGGCCCTCCACCTTAACGGGGCAACCAGTAGGTAGAGTGGCTGGTCTGGAAACCAGAGGGTCACCGGTTTGATCCCAGCTCCAACTGGGTTACGTTGTCGTTGTGTCCTTGGGCAAGACACTTCACCCCCTTGTCTACTGATGGTGGTCTGAGGGACTTAGCGGGCGCCGGTTCCTCTGTCAGTGTGCCCCAGGGCAGCTGAGGCTACAACGTAGCTTATCACCACCACTGTGGTGGACATAGAAAGTGCTATACAAGTACAGGACATTTACCATGTATAACGCTGTGTGTTGAGGTGAATATGATTCCATCTCATCCCCCTCTACAAGGTCCAGCTCCTTCCTCACCAGAGACATGACGTTCCATGTCCCAGTAGTCTATTTATGTGTTCAGGGATCAGACCACCATATCTCCCGCCTTGGTCTGCTACCTGATCCACATCGCACCAGACCTCTTATGCTCCTCCTGCAGGTGGTGGGTCAACGGATGGATGAGTCCATGTAACCAGTTCAGGCTGGGCCCCGCTAGGCCCCTTGAGCGAAAGCCTGGTCATCAGGTGCTCGCTCATGGGCCCCAACCCAGGCCTGGCTCCAGGATGGGACCCCAGTAACCCTCTGAGCCGGGTATTCTGAGGTTTTACTCATGAGAGGTCTCCTTGTCTCACCCTCAACCTACTGTAATGTGAACTCTTACAGACTTTGATGTTACAAAAATACTTGAATAATTAAAATGTTTCAGCCAAGGACTGGAAGTTTCTCAATCTTGTCATATCCTCTTTGTGGTGAAGTGTTTGTTTACACAATGATTTCAACATGAACGTATTTCCTCATTTACTCCTGTCTTACGCTGACCTTAAAGTGAGTAATGAGATGAAAGATCTGCAGTAGATAAGCTGTTTGTAGGTTTCAGTAGGAAACCTAAGACCACAGACTGGGAGAACTTGGATGAAAGAATGGAAAAATAAATGTCTGCAAACTGTTTGGTTTTAGATTTAAACCCAAAACACCAGTCAGATTGTTGGTCGTGCCTCTTTTCAGATTTATTCTTCTTTTACAAACTACCTGCCTTTAAAATACTTTTTACAAAAACAGAGTTCTCATTACCCAACTTAGTGATTTCAGTGGAGAAGTTGTGATAAAGCTTCCTCTGCAAGGTGTTAAACTTTAAAGCTTAAATATTTTTTTTATTATTTAAATGACAAAAAAAACCTTTAAACACTCTTCACCACGTTTCTGCTTCGTAAAGCGGTCGTTTAGCTCAGTTTTATACTTTTTAAACTATATTTTCTAACTTGTTTCTGGTCCCTGAATATTTTATGAGCTACATTTTTAAAATGTTTGTGTCGTTCTATCAGTCAGAACCTCACCCACTGGTGACATCACTCAAAGTGGGCGGAGTCTCTAGAAACAGGAAGTAATTGTCTGATTAGACCAATACTAATGGTTAGTCAGATCAGGAGAGACGCTGCTGCAGATCGGTGACTCATTAGCAGCTAATTTTTGTGTATTTGAAACAACTCTTGCTCAACAGATCATACTGATGAATTAGAATGTTATATTACCTTCAAATTCAAAGTTAATTCAAAATGCTACAGCTAGAGTCCTGACCCGACCTCAGGACAGTCCTGTTTAATCCTCTGCACTGATCAGCAGACTTGACTTTAAAATTCTTAACACCCTATAGTACAGCCTAGCCCCTCTCTTATTTAAAGCAGCTGATTGTCCCCAACAGCCCAGCACCACACTTGGCTTCAGGCCGGCTAGTTAGAATCTCAAAGTCTAGAATGGAAGGCAGCGCTTTTAGTTTTAGAGCCCTACCATTGAAATCTACTCCCACTTTGTATACAGGACACAGACATCCTTCCATTTATCCTTTATAAATCTGCAAACTACAACAAGGACATCTTCCATCATTGAGTCAGAGTTGAACTCACGGTCTAGTTGAAACTCCTACGTCTCAGCGAGGACAGTACAGGAGTAATGCTAACTTTTAGCTCAATTTTGTACTTTAAAAAATATTTCTCCAATGAATTATTGTTTCCTGATTAATAATGAGCCACATTAAATGAACGGTCTGGATCTAACCCAATTTTAAAACCCTGAGAACCAAACACAAATAAGGCAGTCATGTATGAAGGCAGGCAGAAATGGACCTCTTTATTTTTCTTGGCGATAAACAACAGCGGATTGTCCTGACCAGACCGGACTAAACTGGATTAAACCAGTCTGAGCCTGTTTAACCACATCAGACGAAGCTAACTAGCAGGACACAGTAAAATCAAACCACAGCTGACGAAACCGAACCAGTTTGTGCTGGTTTGAGGCAGCTGAACTTACAGAACATTGTTACTTTGTTTTACTCCATGTTACCATGGCAACACCAAGAGTGGTCCAGTCGGGTCTGGTCAGATGGGACCTGGTCCGATAAATCCTCTTCTTCACTTTCTTCCTTCCTTCCTTCATCCTCTCAAAAGGTTAGAAGAAGTTGAGGACATGTCAACTGAATCAGGGGAAACAGATGCTAATTGGTCCACAAACAGTAAAGCCCCGCCCATCAGTCCTCTCCCCAAAGCCTCCTATTGGTTACCTAAATCATTCGCAAAAACAAAACAAAAAAAATATCAGCGAGCCCCTCTCCTATTGGTCACCACAGCCTCAAACATGAAAGGCTATTTATGTTTTAATTTCATCCCCATTGGTCCGTTTTGATAACACGCTGTCAGTCACTCAGCAGCGGCCAATCAGGTTAGAGTACCCGTGGAACGTTCTGGAATTATGGGGGAGTAAACAAAAAAAAAAAGAATGACGTACGGAGATCAGCCAATCATAAGATCTCGTGTGAAGATTTTCCAAACCTCGAATGGGAATTATTTTTCTGGATTTGTATTTTTCAATCTTTGTTTTTGTCCATTTGTGTTTGCCGTCCATCCGTCTTCATCCTTTTTATCAAACTGCAGAAATCAGTGCAACGCATCATGGAACAATCGATCGCAAGGAGAGGGTGTGTCACTACAACAGTGTGTATATGTAAGAGTGTGTGTGTGTGTGCGTCCTGTTGTTATGGAAACATGCTGCAGGGTTGGCGCTCCAGCAGCGGGGTGGTGCTGTGTTGCATCATGGGAACTTGTTTTGTCCGTGTTTTTAACTGGTGTCCATGGACTCCATGTTGGCGGAGCTGGAGTCTCTCTGAATGGAGTCAAAGATAGCCGCCAGCTCCTGATTGGATGAGATCTGGGACTGGAACTCTGACATCAGCGGCGACTTCTCGGCCTCGGGGATTGTAAGCAGCGCGACGACGGCTCGCATCGCCGACCGCTTCAGCTCATCCTGCTTCTCAAACTCCTGCTTCACAGAGTTCGCCTTCACCTGCAGAGAAACAAGACGAGTTCACCCGTTTTTTATTCTGTTCATCAGAATAATGATGCTGCAGAGATCACAGTTACAAGGGCTACAAACCAACATACGCACCATAAAGCTTCTTAAAGCCAAATTATTTAATCAACTACTGATTCAAAGTCAGGGATGTCCTGTCCAGGTTACTCCCGTTTACAGTGGTTCTGTGTACCTTGGTGGTGCAGGTGGCTCTCAGCGGCTCCACCAGTCTGTCCAGTCTCTGCAGGACGGCACTGGGACAAAGTGACGACAGTCTAGCCAGCATCAGGAAGGTCAGCATCTATCGAAACAACAGCAGCAGTGAGAAGTTAAACATCTGCAGCTGAGGCAGAGTCACAGAAACATCTGGAATGTGTTCTACACACAGCTATCTGATTTAAGGTGTTTTCCCCCCCTGCAGAGTTTGGGTCCAGTTTTCTCCTCAGTTCTGTTTGGTGTGAACACAGGAATCATTTGAAGATTAAACTAAAGAACCGCACTGAGACCCGCTGGAGGAGGTGGTCCCCGTTTCTTTTACAGTGTGAATGTGATCCAACACAACCACATGGATGCTGAAATTTTGAGCCAAAAGCCTTCCCGTACCCAGATTTGTGTTGCATTCTGGGATACAGGAGGGCACATGCGCATCAGTAGCTACCAAGTAGGTCTTAGCTAGCTGAAAATGAAGCAATGACTAAAGAACACGGTCCGTTAGCTCTGACCCATAAAACCACAGAAGAGTTCAGGTAGTTGATAAACGGCTCAGAGAGAGGAGGTTAAACTGTTGTGGACTAGATCAGAACAGCACCTTCTTCCTGTATGTAGCCCCACCCCCAAGCAACCTGACCAATCAGCAGGCTAAACGCTCTCATCTAGTTTGTGAGATACATTTTGTTACATTTGCAGTTTTTTCTATGAAATGAAATTGAAGGACAGCAAAAAACTACAAATAAACAAACTTATGACTCAAATTGGACCAGAGGAACCAAACTACAGGAGTATTATTGCCTGTAGGGCCGATTTAAAAGCAGGACAAGACAAGAACAGGAAGTTGGGGGATGGGGGGGACTACAACTTTAAACCAGTTCTGAGAAACCAGAAACCCGCAGTAGAACCCTTCCCAACCCAGCTGCAGCCCTGGGCGTGTACTGGGACCTTGATATCGTAGTGGTCCTTCAGACCATCTTCTACGTGGTTCAGGAAGGTGAAGATGTCGAGTCGGTCCAGGCAGCTGTCCAGCAGAGTGTACATGCACTCGAACGCAGCCTTCCTCAGGTCCAGCCCGTCATCCACCGTATGTTTGAAGGGCCCCATCTCCACCTGCACACACCAGGACAACAGTCAGTTCCCTGAGCCACGCCCACCTGCTGAATCCCGCCCCCCACAGATGTCCTCACCTCTCGGATCAGCTCCTTTCTCACTTTGGTCTCGTTGTAAAGCTGCGGTAAAACCGAGTCCAGCAGATCTCGGATCAGACTGGGTTTATTGTGGGCAGCGGAGTTAAACGTTACCAAGGCAACACGTCGCACATTCAGGTCCGGGTCCTCCAGCGTCTTCAGGAAATCACCTGTGCAAGAACAGCCAATCAGAAGGCAGACTCTGAGGGGTGAAGGGGTTTATATTGTCTCCTGTTTGCTGGGTGTGTTACCTATGCAGTTCTTCAGCAGTGGGTCGATGGGCTGTGGCTGATCAGAGATGGTGAACTTTACCGCCGTCACCACAGAGCTCCTGGCGTAAGACGAACCTGTAGATCGAACCAGTAAATCAATCAACCTGCCTCAGCTACAGCTAATGTTTCAAACTAATCTAAACCAGTAAAACATTGACTCAGAGTTAATAAATAATAAACGTTTCAGGATAAACTGGTTTCTGCTGCCCATCAACAGGTGTACTGGTTACCTGACAGCAGGTATCCTTTGAGGCGGGGCAGCAGCGTTTCAGGGTCAATCAGCGTCAGTTTGCCCAGACACTCAGCCACCACGTTCCTGGTTCCCTCCTCCTGGCACTCGCAGTGTTTGAGCAGCAGAGACCAAACCGACTCCACGTAGGGTTTCAGGCCAGACACGGACGCTGAACCTGGACACAAACACACATTAAAACTACAACACACACACACACACACACACACACACACACACACACACACACACACACACACACACACACACACACACACACACACACACACTCCTTCACAAAGAGACAAAGCTTCTGTTCTCACTGATGATCTCTTTGAGCGAGTGCAGCAGCAGGTACTGCCTCTTGGAGGAGGAGATCTCCTGCAGGACGAAGGGTAGATACTCTGGAAGATTCCCCACTGCGATGCTGCCGAGCGCGTACGAGGCTGCAGACTTTACCTGAAACATAACCAGCAGGGCGGCGCCTTTAATGGCTGCAAACGACAAAAAGAACAAGCACCAAATCTAAAGGAAACCTGGTGTTACCTCTTCGCTGGAGGAGGAGAAAGCATCCAGGATGACGGTCTTGAGCTCTGGCTGGTTGCTGAGGTCTACGTGGTGTCCCACTTCGCCCAATGAGAGCAGAGCAAGGAGTCTGATAGAGTCTGTGGAGCGGCTGTTCTTCACATCCTGTCAGGGAGAGAAAAACCTGATGTTATAAAAACAGGCTGACGTCGTGTTCATCCTCTCCTCTACACTGCAGTGGGCGTTCAATTTTGGGGTCATTTGACTCACCTGGATGAACTGTCCCACCACGGCCGGCCCCTCGGTGGGACAGGCTCTGGTCAGAGCGGCGACACATTTAGCGATGGAGCAGTATGCCTGTTTGTGAGGCAGAGAGGCGCTTTGCGAGTATACTGGACCTGTCAGCATCCTCAGAAGGTCCATATAACCCAAACCAGGAGTCTCTGTGGCCACCAGAGCCTGAACAGACACAAACAGGGTTAACGCTACTCATAAACCAATACAGGATCTCCATTCATGTTCCAGCAACGAGTCTCACTACAAACGTTTGATAAGCTAAGGTTGATATAGCAAGTTCATCTTATTTTATTATTGACCTGGTCTGATGTTATAAAAACCTACACAGAATACACACAGGCAGCAATAATCAATCCAACATGGCCCCCGTCTAAAAGTTACCTAAATGTAGCAAACAGCTGTCTAACGTCACAGGGTGTATTTAACCCTCCCTTATGGACGAGCGTCGCTATTTAGCATCCGATCCAATCAGATCCAGAACTGTACAGGTCTACTGCCTTCTGGTGGTAAAGGATCATTTTAATTATTTATTACTGTTATATAATTACATAGTCAATGTCACTGATACTGACAGCTAGACTCAACAGCACAAAATAAAAGAAGAGCAAAATCTCTCATTCCAAAGCCAGATTAAACATTTAGTTTTAGAACAGATTCAGTTCCTCAAAGAAGCTGTCGTTTTTCAAGTTCTGGGTCTGGGTCACATTTCAAACTGGGGCAGGAGATCAGACCACAGAAACCCACCAGACATGCTAGAAATTTATGTTTACACACAGAGACAGAACAGAGTCTGGGGTTGGTACCTGGTAGAAGTCCAGCATGGCGGCCAGCGCTCCACCCTGCAGCAGCGGGGATCGAACCAGCGCTATGAGCTGCTGGAGGATGTTCCCTCCGCTGAGCTGACCCAGCGAGGATGGGTGAGTCACGGCCAGCGTGGACAGGAAGCTCAGCGCCATCTGAGACACGTGCATGTCGCTTTCTGAGATCAGAGGGGGCAGCTCGGCCAGGACGGCGTCCACCATGACGGGGGTCACCGCAGAGCTGAGGAACACAGACAAACTGAGCAAATGGAGGGGACGAAGCTGACAGGTGGGCAGGGCTAACAGGTGTGAAGGTTACCTGTAGTTTCTGAGCAGGATGTCCAGAGCAGCCAGTGTGCAGAGCTTCAGGGCTCGCTGGTTCTTTCTAAGGAAGGAGGCGAGGATGGGAACGGCGTCGGGAAGAACCGGCCTCAAGTCAATCTTCAACGGAGAGCCGGCGATCAGCGTCAGAGCTGCAAACAAAAACCCAAATTAAACTTCAACACCTGCTCCCCTTCCTTTGGGAGTACTCAGAACTGTGTGGGGGCGGGGCTTACCTTTTACCGTCGTTAACCGTGTGATCTCATTTTTAAGGCGTTCTAAGAAGATCAGCAGCGTTCCTGGAAGCTCGTTGGGCAGGCGGTCACCTACACAATAAAACCAACCAGAAGGTTCAAACCAAACCAGAGTCCGACAGCAGATGACATCATATCATGTGACTGACAGGTGGTGGTTACCTAGGTTACAGATGATCTGTCCCATACAGGAGATGGCTCGTTCTTTGACCTCCTGGTCGATGTCGGCAGCCTTCAGGCGCCTGATCGTGCAGGTGAAGAGGTCATTGATGTAGGGGGAGGGGTCAAAGCTTTCTGAGCTCTCTGATTGGTTATCCAGTGGTCTGATCACCTGGAGGAGACCACATGAACAGATGGATTAAAAATCAGCTGACACCAAACATGAAGGTTACAAGTTTGACTCCCACCTTGACCAGCTGCTGGGTAACAAGCAGAGCCTCTGAGGTGATCTTGTAAAAGGGGTCTCCCACGCATGCCACCACGGGCGGGACGAGGGCGGGGACGTGGGCGTGGAAGGCGTGAGCGGGGTGTGTGACCATGATGACGTGGAGGCAGGCCAAGGCGTCGATCTTTAGGTTGGAGCTGCTCGACTTATCGTTCAGAGAGAAGATGATACCTGAAACACAAACGTGATCCCTGATGAGGTCACCGATAACAGCTGATCAATACCTCGCAAAATGTCCAGGTATGAGCTCTATGTGGCTTCAACAAACACGATTATGACCCCAGCACCCAGTAGTAGTAGTACCTGGTATGAGTACTGGGATGTGCTGGGTCAGGGCTCCTGGGAGGACGTTCACCAGCTCAGTCAACATGTTGAAGCAACACTGACGGGTTTTGACGCTTTTCTCCTTCAGCTGCTTGTGAAGAGCTTTAACGATCATGGGAACCTGCAGAGGGCAAACGGAGTGACGTTAACAAAGATCCTGTCACCCGTCTGCAGTCCACAGCGCAGGATGCTGAGGTTTCCTGTCACCGTGGGAACAGGTGACCAAACCACCACTGTCATAAAACAAGCAACAGTGCCACCTACAGCACAAAAATATACTGCAACCACAAACACACACATCATTCTAAACAACAAACACTCATGTATGACTTTATCTGATTGAAGCAGTAAACTACAGTCGTCTGCTCGGGCTACGACTGAACCAAAACACTACAACCAGTAAACCCAACATACTGACTCCGACTGGAAACGTAATGAAGCTACAAACAATAACAGAGTCAATGTTTTTACACCTGTGACAATCTAATTCAAACACTTCAAGGTAAGTTCCCAGTGTTTCCAGTACTTTACACTGGAGATGACACACACACACACACACACAAAGTTTACACTAAAATAGATTTCAAGACTTTCTGAAGGTGGTTTAGTTGTTTTTACCCTTAAAGTGTATAGTTTGACAGATGAGGAAAATGTGAATATTTGAGAATGTTTAGTTTTCATGCTTTTCCCGTTTAACAGTTCAATCATCTCTGAAAACAATCCTATCAAATGAAAACTGTCTGTATTAGTGATGCAGGTCAGGGTTTTTATTGGTCCTGCACATTTGAAACATCTGACCCGCCCAAACCGCCCCGCATCTCTGCGTCTATTTTTAGAACCCGACCCGCCTCATTAAAAACACGTTATAATACTGACTGAAAGCGCTTTTATTTAGTTTGACCGTCTCCAAAATAAAAAAAGTTTTTTTTACCGTCTCTAAAATGTGCTTATGCAAAGTTCAAAGTTTGCACAGTTACCACATTTCTCCGTCACGTTTTCTTTTATAAATCCTAAAGTTTGCGGAGAAAGTGACTCCCTTTCCGAACTGTTTTATTGTTTTATAAATTCTATATAAAATATAATGAATTATAAACATATATATTTATTTTATAAGTTTTATAAATGAGGCCACAGCGGTCGCAGAGCGAGAACCGGACGTCTCTCAGCCTGTCGTTACAGCTGCACACGTTCTCTGTCAGCGTGGGCCTGTGTGCGCACACACAAATACACACACGCACGCACAGACACACACAATAACGGAAAATTTGGCTGGAGGGATGTATTTCTTGGCTGATCTGGGAGCGCCTTAGGATTCCCGGAGGAGCTGTCCAAGGTGGCTGCATGGGGAGAGGGAAGCCTGGCAGGCTGTTGCTCTCCTGATCCGACCTCGGATAAGTGGAGGAAAATGGATGGATGGATGGATGGATGGACGGGAATTTTTCCCATAATGCAACCTTTGAACCCGCCCCAAACTGCCCCACACTGAAGGTAAAAATTCATTGACCCGACCCAACCTGACCCGCGGGGTAAAAGACAACCCGTGCATCACTGGTCTGCATCCTAAACTTATTTTAGAAAGTTTTGCTCTGTAATCCTGCTGAATTATTACTAAAACATGTCAGATGTTTTATTTAAAAAAAACTGTCAACTTCCAAACTAACCTTACTGTTGTAAATAAATCCTCTGTTTCTGTTCAGGTTGACTTTAACTAAACTTTGGAGCCTTTGGTCTCCAGTTGGGCCCTTCAGATACTCAAATGGTAACTGGACAGTGTTTTGTTTCTCACTCAGTTTGGGATGAATCTGAAGATTTGAACCAGCAAACCTCTGATCTCGTGCAGGTTTCTCACCTGGCTCTGCAGCATGGTTAGCGGTGTCTCTCCCTGCTCCATGGCGTCTGGATCGGCCAACCAGCTCTGAGCTGGCCTGGTCTGTTTGAGCAGAGACAGGTAGGCGTGGAAAACATCCGCCTTCACGTTCTCCTCCCGCTCCTGGGCACACAGGCATCAGAGGATCAGATCATCGCTGCTGCAACAGGTAGGAAGTGTTTGAGTGTCCGACGGTACCTTGAAGCGGCAGACGAGCGCAGGAGAGACGGAGCGATAAAACTCAGGGAGCATTTCGTGACGAGTTGAAACGACTGCGTCTAGACACTTGGCGGCTGCCCTGCGAACCTTCCAGCTCATGTCATCGTCGTCACTGTACTCATCGTCACTGCCTGAAACGATTCAGTCCAACATGAGAACCAAGACATTCCTGTTTCACTAATCAGCTTCAGTTATTTCCTCATTTTATTCCTTTTATCCTAGCAGCTTCATCAAACTGTCAGACTCTGGCTGAGTACCCTGATAGTCTTCATCGTTCTGCTCAGCGTCCATGGCGTTGTCATCCTCGTCTTCATCATCAAAGTTGTAGTTAGGGTCGTAGGTCAGGTAGCGCAGGCAGATGGAGATGATGGTGGGAACGTGGGGGTAAACTTCTTTTGGACACCTGCAAACAACAAGTCTTAAACAAGAAGAAGAGCTGTAAGGACACTCTGCTGTCGGCCTGTCTTACCTCCTGACGAAGGACTCAAAGGCCTGGATGCAGTACTCTCTAAGCTCGTCGTCGTCCACGTTGCAGAACTTCACCACCAGAGGGATGATCTTCTCTAGATATTCTCCTGAACAAACAGGTTTACAGATCAGAGTGTTTAAGAATCAAACGGAAACCTTCTGCTTCTCCCGCCCGTCTCACCGATTCTGTGTCCCGCCTGTCTGCTGATGGCCGCCGTGCACTGGATGTACGTCCTGGTGGTGGACATGTTGTCGTTCCTCCCCAGCTCCGTCAGGAGGTGCTCGATCAGATCGATGAAGACCAGATTCCCACAGGACATCACCAGGTGGCCCAGAGCCATGATGGTCCTCTGGAAACCCACAAGGAGCAGAGTCAGAGCTGCTGCAACATTTTAAACTCAGCACAGCGTCAAGCTTGGTAAAAGGTCAAACACCTTTCTGACAGCCAGCCTGGGGGAGGTGAGCTGAGGGAGCAAACAGCTGAGGATGGAGGGATGGAAGTTCACCAACAGGCCGCCTTGTCTGCAGACATTTTAATAAAACAATGAAAATGTTTTTCTTTAAAAAATGAGACTTGAAGTTTCAACTAAAAGCAACCAGTACTTTGAGTTTAAGGACATCAAGAAAAAAGAGGAGCAAATCTGTGGTCATCAAGAGGCTGTTCACAGTAAAAAATAGTTTCATATCAGACATTTTTACCAGATGAAATATTTAAAAATAGAAGCAGACTGCGTCTAACAACCAGAAACCCAAAGACTGAAAGATTGAAACGTTCAAAAACAAACACATCTTCCCATCAGCTAAGTTTTACTCCCAAGTTTTTCTCTGTCACAGTTCTGTACCTGCAGAGCATGTCGGCCATGATGTCAAGCGCCTCCAGCTGCACAGACACGTCTTCCTGTTTGGCGATGGCGCTCGTCAGTCGACCTGTTATCTTCTTACAGACACTGGCGGCTAAAGCTGAGCCTGAAGTGTAAAAGACAGAGAGGCGATCTGTAGTGAGAAACAACTAAAACCTGCAGCTCAGACTCGTCCTGCTGGTTCTATTGATCAGAACTCATCTTAGACTGAACCTCTGAGGGTTCTACTTCAACATGACTTGACCTTTCTAACGTGTTCGCCCTAGTTCTGTAGCTTTTAACTGATCACATTTGTCGTGTCATGTTGTGTGTGGTGACGGAGTGTTTTTACCGCTGGAGGCAGGCGGTAACTCCCCGATCACAGTTTTGAGTCCAATGGAAGAAATGTCTCGGAGCTGTTCCTTGTCTGACAGCATGTTGGTGCACAGAGTGTCCACGATGGTCTCCACCTGGTACTCCTTCACTTTACTGACCAGAGGACCCAGGCTGACGAAACAAACGCACCCACATTTAGTGACATCAGCAAGAAAAAAACAAAACAAAAAGATTCTTTAAAGAAACGTTTTTACCATTTCACAGCCAAGTTCTGAACTTCTCCATTTTTATCTTCCAACAGTTTGAGGATCATCCTCACCACCTGTCAATCATTGTATCAATTAACCAATCAGTTACAGAGCACCACGCAGAGCGACTCGGGGAACACTGACCTTCCTCTCACTGTCGTCGTCCAGTTTAATGGAATCTTTCTGTAACTCCGTCATCAGGTCGTTGGTGGCCATGAACCTAAAAACACAAAACGAGATCATTCAACCGTTTATCCACAAAAACTCAGTGATAATCAGGTAATAATAAAGACATCCTGAGTTTTCAGAGTGAAATCAGAGCAGACGATGAACTGAAACCTTTTAAATCATTTTTCAGCTGGTTACGTTAGGGCGGTGCTTTTAATCAAATTTATATTTCAATTTCAGCTCTAAAAATCAACTAAAATATATTAAAATATATTGATACGCTTCATTTCCTTGTTTGAAGCGTGAACTGGTGTTTTAAAACATCAGAGGATGGCAGAATGAGAGCAAAACACACAGAAAGCAAAAAATACTTTATTACTTAGTTATGACCCACATTTTACTCACTGTATATCCTGAATAAACAAAACACTTTAAAGTTTTATACAGAGGTGTGAAAGAGGTTTGTCCACTTCCTGTTGGTTAGGTATGTTTGTCTCTATTAAATGTGTCTAATAAACTCATTTAAATGTTAATCAAAGACACGAGGAAACACAAAATGCTGTTTTCAAATGAAGGTGTTTATTATTAAGGGGAATAAAACCCAACCCTACAAAAGTGTCTCGTGCTGATTGATGATGTTGGTTTAGTTTATGCGTCTCTGCTGCAGCAGCAGGACGTACAGCGGCGTACAGACATTCAGCTCAAACTAAACGGTCTCAGGTTAAATTGTAGAGGTTGGCTAACAGGATGACTTTGTAGCACAAGAGTTGTTTTAAATACCTGAAAATTAGCTACTAATCTGTCACCGATGTGCAGCAGCGTCTCTCCTTATCGGACAAGCCATGAGTATTACCCGGATCAGAGGACAGCTTTCTGTTTCTAGAGAATGATGACATCGTGTGGTCCTCACTGTAGATAAATAACTGATAAAACAAAATGACTCAAATATCCTTTACTGTAAAATCAATCAATCCCACTGCTTCCCTCTGTGCCAACACTCTACTACAGGAACAAACTGATCAGGGGTCAGCTCTGCCTTGCTTTTAGGAAGGCTGTTTAAACGACTTCATCTGAACGGTGGACCCAGAAGGTCAGAGATGAACTGACTCAGATCAGATTTAGGTTTCTGGCTCCTCACATGCATTCAAGTGAATTCTAAAGATAAAGAAATCTGCATGTTGACAAATGAGTCATTCCAGGATGTTTTTATTCACTTCTTTTCAGGAACAGCTTTTGCTACAAATCCAAATCCTTTAATGCCAAATGAGATCTGCTGACAGCGAGCTGAATCCAGTAATCACGTTTCCCTCAGCAGCACTTCCTGCAAACATGACAAGTCATTTGCATCTCTTTGACAGCGACACAGCTTTGCTTTAAGGGAATCTGTTGTGAACACTCCAGCAGCGACACGTCACCTAAAGAAGAAACTTCCTCTCCTGCAGAGCATCTGCTGATCCTCAGAATTAAAGCGCTCAGATAAGAACCAAAACCACTCTCCGGCTCTGCTCAGGCAAGGTCACGAGTAATTTCTACAGCAACGGTGGCGGGTACTGCCAAAGTCACACAATTTCACAGATTTATAGGACTCAAAGGGCTGCTGTGAGAAGTGATGAAACTGATAATTTGTGCTGCCAACCTTGGTTGTTATCATCCTCCAGCTTCTGACCAAGCAGGCTGCTTCCCTTGGAGCTCTAGTGTTTGAACAGGAGGAATGCCTGATGCTTCTGCTCCACAATCAACTGTTTTTAAATAGTTGTTATAGTTTCATATTTAGATTTAAGACAAACTAAAAAAATGACACCACAAATGGCCAAAATAATCCTCAGCTGAATCACCACCAATAATACGTGCAGCCCAGTGGACTGAGGTGTTGTGCTGCTGTGCGCTGACCAGTGTCCAGGTGGAGGAGGCGTGTCTGGATTGACAGGCGTAGGCCCCTCACTCCAGGACGCACGCTGCGTTCCGTGCTCCCAGACACGCCCCCTCCCCCTGGACAGAGGTCCACGCTCATGTCGACGGCACCAGCCCTGGGTCTGAATGCGGACTGGGCTGGACATCAGGCATTTTCCCGGTAATGGAAACCTTGGGCCGATTCGGGCCGGGACGGCTGCGCAGCCCGCGACTTACTTCCTGTTTCAGCACGCGCTCATGCCCCCCCCCCCCCCCCCCCCCCCAGTCTGAGTTGGCTTCAATGGCACTTTTTAAAAACACTTTGACCAAGAGGATGCAGCAGCATCTTTTAGACTTCAGAAACACAAACTGAGCAGAAAGTGGACGCGAGGCATCAGATGAAAGGTTTCTGGATTCCTTCCTCGTCCATCTGCATAAAGTTAGCTCAGAGGTTCCTGTGGTTTTCCCACAATTCTGCTCGCCAAAAAGAACCCTGTTTAATTTACATTTACTTTTGTAACTTCAGTAACCAAACCAGGCAGAACAATCAATGAGCGCGCTGACCTGGGATCTGACCCCAAGATAAATGAGTGTTCTGAGAAATCGGAGTCACTGTGAACAGTTCTTAAAAACATACTTTGCATTTTTTGAAAAATGAATATTTAAAATTCTCAGCTGTTGAGTGAAACTGGTTGAGCTGTCAGTTCGTTTTCACTGATAATCCATTGGTTGAATTAACTAGTTGTTATTATAGCAGCGTGTTTCCAGGGCCTTAGTGTGGGTGAGATAGTAACCCTCTGCAGAGAGGTCAGTTTTCTGTTGCAGGCCATGTCAAGGCCCTAAGCTCATGTCATCTGCATATCTATCAGTATGACGGTACAGTTATTAAGAGCATTTTCACACCTGTAGTTTTTTTTTTATTTGGTTTCTTTTCACACAGGGACAATGGCAAGAAAAACCCCAAATAGGCCTCTACAAGTTTGATTGGTTAGACTGTCTGGGGGCGGGGCTATCAGAAGTAAATACAAGAAAATCGTGCTGAGTTTTGATCCTGAACTAGTCCACAACACAGTCTAACCTCCTCTCTGTGAGCCGTTTTTAAACTATTTGAACTCATCAGTCTTTTCACGAGTCGCCACTGATGAATCTAGTCATCTGATCAAATATCAGTGAAGTAGCAGGCTTTGTTGATCGACCACACAAGCCCTCAATTCATTTTAGGCTAGCTAGGAGCTACTTGGTAGCTACTGGTGTGTGTGTGTGTGCCCTCCTACATCCCAGAATGCAACACAAATCTGAATTTGGCTCAAATTTGCAGCGTACATGTGGCTGTTGTTAGAACAAGGTTGGATCACATTCTAGGAACTGTGGGGTTTGTTAGGACTGAGACCACCACCCAGGGTCAGAGTGTGGCTGCTTAGGCTCAAGTCCTGGGTGTTTTCTGAAAAGCCCTAAACCTGAATTTTACTTTTGAGGGGTAACAAAAAACTCTCTGAAGTAATGTGTAGTACTGGTAGTCCAACAGAGAGGCGGCAGCTATATAAAGTAGCCTGCACACAGCCTGTCTGAGCATCCTCTGAAGGAAAGGTGCTTCAGCAGCCTGCATAGTGCGCCTGAGACAGGCATGGGAAGACTGATGTAACATGGATATGATCAGGATGGTTTTTTAGACAAATAGTACAGTGACAGAATGACGACAACACCAGCTGTGATGAAACGAGACGTGATTCAGGTTTGTGAATCTTATCTCGAGTGTTCAACGTTAATCTGCTGGTTTGCTAAACGTTAGCTTTCTATCAGTAAATTTGTGGTACAAAGAAAGCAAATGATAGCAAGACAATGTTACGTTTGTGGTTACTTGGGAAGAATCCAAACCAGCTTGGGTAATCATAAAAATAAAGTGAATAACAGAGAGGATGCTGCTCTCTGGATGACAGAGTAACAAGTGAAAAAGAGTGAGGTAGTGTTACAGCTAGTAAACACAACTACCTAAACACACAGGTGTATTTATTATTATCAATACAGGTCAAGTGCTACCCAGTACAGATGCATCACGCTGTCCTCCAAGATGGGACATTTCCAGTTTGTGAATCCACTGGTTTAATGTTCTATGATGGGTATGATGAGATAACTTGACTGAGATGTGATTGGTGGGGTGATAGTCAGTTGATTTGACTGTGAGGCCTGAGGACTTGGTTTTTGTCACACAGATGAGTCAGCTACATGTAGGGAAGAGCAGGGACAGCAGGTGGATCATCCAGTATTGATCTTTTGGGACCCTAGGCAGGTCTCTCTCTCCCCCTGTACCCCTTCAGCTAGTCTGGATGTGAGTGGATATGAGGTATTGTTGATATAAGTGTAATGCAGTGCTTTTTGTCTGCTTTAGGGTATTCAAACTTTGAAAGTAGAGATGTTCTATCATAAAAAAGCATCAATTTTTTGCACATGCCCAAAAAATCCTCTGGACTAAGCCCCAGATCTTCTTCAATCCTAAATCCACCCCACCTCCAACGGCTCTCAGCACAGATCTTTTGTTCTATCCTAGAACAATTACTGTGTTCACCTGAACACACAAACATAACCATGGGGGGGAAAGGGACACTGCAGGTGTGAAAACCCCAGAAGTGCAATGTCATTTGTAAATAGAGAGAAAAGTATGGGTGAAAGTACAATGCCTTGTGAGACACCCCTGGTTGTAGTGAGGACCTCACATGGGGTGCTGTTTTAGCAGAACCCCGGAGGGCAGACAGAGAATCCAAACAGTTAGACCCTCATCTATATCGAGTTCTGACAACAACACAAAATAACAGAGAAAACTACGAGGGGCGTGGCTAACAGACCAGAGACACTCACCTTCTGGTTCTAGAAAACATCACTGATACTGCTTTTATTTAACCTAACACAGAAATATAGGACATAACGCATGTTTCAGGCTCAATCTCTAAACACCTGCAACCTTTTCAGGTAATTCTTGCTGACTAAACATACTGATCAGGGAGAAAGTAGAGAACAAACAACCTCTTTAGAAGCTGTTTGAGTTCATCATTTTATTTATAAAAACAAGGAGAACTTTAAATCGTTCTTATTGATGTTCAACTCGAAATTAAACCAAAAAGCGCGCCATGTAGCACAAAATCGACCCGTTAATGTTAAAAAGTTGTAACTTCCGACCATTGCCATGTTACATTATTATCTTCCCAGAGTGCATCGCGCACGCCAATAATGCTGGATAATGTAGTTCAAAACTTACTGTGCCATAACGTTGAGGATTTTTAAATATTTCAATTAATTCATGCGTTTCTACAGAATAATTCAAATGCAGACGGTAACTGAAGGAAGTCAAAGCGTATCATGTTTATTAGTCCGTGCTCCGTTAAGATGTTAGCAATAAAACAGAATAAACCAAGCTGATTAGTTGTTGAGCTACATTACTGTGAACATCCATCCATCCTGATCAGCTGAAGCTCCTCCAGACTGTTAAATCTGCACCACCTAAACACGAACCCCGTCAGATAAAAACCATCCACCCTCACCTGAACACCTTCACCCCGGTAAACATCCTCCACACTCCGCCGCGAACAGCACGCTGCCTTGCGGCTGCTAACCAGCTACAGGCGGGCTAGCTGCTAACAAACAGCCATCAACTTGCACATAAGCTGCCAGTTAACCTTAACATGCAGCAGGTAATTCCTCTAACCACCTGGTTATCCCTCTAACCAGCTGCTAACGCCGGAATAACCCACTGTCAAACAAACCGAACCCCAACAGAGAGCTAACCAGCAGCCTGTCGGTGCTAACAGTTAGCACGTTAGCCTGAGGCCTTCCTGACATATGACTGAAATCAAAAGGAAAACAATGAGTTGAACTGAATCTAATCCTAAAAACAAACAGCTCGAGTTGGTCTCTGGAACCGAACAGCAAACCCGCCCACCTGGAGCACATTTTACCTGAAATCCTTGTCGCTGGAGGTCATTTTCTCCAGCAGGTTGGAGATGTGGTACGAGGCGCTCGCCATGTCGGTGCCGTTAGCCTCCTGTTAGCAGACGGATTGCCCGACTGGGTGTCTCTATGCGGCTGATTTTTGAGGTAAAAGGGTGTGTTTCTGTTTCCGATGCTGTTGCGGCCGCCTTTCTCTCCGTCTACAGCCCTTGTGGCATCCCGGGGCGCGGAGTTAGTTTGAATGGAGCTCTGGTTGTCTCTGCAGAGGGGCGGAGTGAGCGGGACTGGTCGCTGCGGGGTTTGAGGTCACAGTCTGAGCTGCTTCATTCTGGCATTTCTCCTCTAATAACTTCATTTGGAGCTCCAGAGGGTCAAATTGATGAAAAACTGTTTAAAATATCATCAATCAGGAAATCGGGTTATTTTGACTGCGACACATTAAAAGACTGGATTATCACCTGAGTTTAACCACGTCTCTCTGACCAGCAGTCACCTGTAGGACTGGTTATTGTAACGCAGTTTCTGTTGTTTCTACAGCTGCAGGAATGTTGACAAAGACCAGAAACAGAAGTCATCTCACCCTTTAACCCTTTAACTCCACACCAAGAACAGGCTATGAAATGTTTTGCATTATTTATTCATTTCAATGTTATAATCAAGTGCTTCAAACTGTAACTAAAACTTGGTTTTAGCACCATAAAATTACATTTTATGAGAATTAGGAATTTAAGTATTCATAATGTGCATATATGAAGTGTTTATAAGTGTGTAACTGTTAGCTGCTGGGAATCATTAAAAATCTGATATTGAATATGTATGAACCCTGTAAAGTATGAGTGATTAATAATGTTAAAATTATAATTATTACCATAAATTATAGTACGTCCTATTAATATTTACCTTTCTGTTGAAACATTCTCAGATTTTATTATAATTTTCTTTTTTTTTTTTTTTAAGTTAAGTCCAGTTCAGGTTTTAATGAGATACCAGGACTACAATGTGCTCCACCACCTGCTAGTTAGGTTACCTGAGCAGTTTAGACCAGATTTTAAGATTCTTTTATTGTTATTTTAGGCTGTTTATGGACTTAGTGCCACGTATGATCAGACCTGCTTTGACTTTATGACCCCTCCAGATGTCTCAGGTCCTGAAAGCTCTTCTGATTGTTCCTAAAGTCAGAGCTAAACCCACAGCGAGGCGTCGTCTCCTCTTTTAGGTCCTCGTCTGAGATCAGCTGTTGATGTCTTTAAAAGTCAGAACCTACCTGTTCAGTCTCACTTTCACTTCGATAATCTGTTCCTAACTTTTAACAGGTCTTAAGTTCTGTGTTTGATCAAAACAATTTTAACAGTTTGTTACTGAGGTTTAATTATTTCAACACAATGGAAACTTTTAATATATTAAACAGTTTTTAATAGTTTATTTTTAATGTGTTTTATCGAGTTGATACTTTTACACCTATTTAGTGTTTCCTTGTTAATAAAGTTGTCTCTTCTCAGTCCCTTCATTCCTGTTTAATCCTTTACAGCTTCTTATTGTTTTGTATGATTGTTTGTTTGTTGCATTTCTTTAATGTCTGTCTATCTGCTGTAAAGCACGTTTGGTTGATTTAAAACCCCACACCTTCCAGACAATCAGACTTCAGAGGAAACGATTCGCTCAGTTTTTAGTTTGTTCCTCAGTTTAGCGTCACTTCTCTGAGTTTGCAAAACTGTAAAAACGTGTAAATATCCGACTGGTTTCCTAACAGAATCAAGTCTGAAGTAAAGTCAGCCTGATGCATCAGTAACAGGCCTTAACCCTCTGGCGTCGGTTCACTTTACCCCCCTCAGGAGACACGAAGGACAAAAACGTCCACTTCCAAAACTGAAAAAAACTTCATAAACTAGTATAATTTTCTGCATGTTAAACAGCTTTAGTCAGGCTCAGAACTACAGGAATTTAAAATATTTTGAGGATTTTAACTTAAATCCAATCCAACTTCATTCATAAGGTGCTTTAAATACTATAGTACTTATATATTACCTAAAATACTGTACGTAGGTGAGACATGTCAGCTTCATGTAGCTTCAAGTAAGAAAAATAAAATTAAATTGATATAAATAAAAGTATAAAGCAAGTTATACAATTAAAATGGATAAAATGAAGATATAAAACTAGATAGAATATAAAGAGTTGACAGAACAAAGAACATATTTAATCAGGTAAAAGAACAAAACCATTTAAAATCAGCTTCTCATGTGGTGTCAAAACTCCACAGAGACCAGACGGGTATAGAGCTGATATTGAGGGGGCGTGGCTAAAGGCTGATTACTTCATATTCTTGTTTTTTATGGAAACAACACAAAACTCAGTCAATTTCCATTACACTAAGTTTGGGTGTGTTTTTTTTAATGTTAGTTTTTTAGAAGTGGACATTTTTGTCCTTCATGACTCAGCAGGGTTGTCATTTTTGTTTATCTTTCTTTTGATCTACTGAAAAAATAATATTTGGATTTCAAAACTGATCAAAAGAGAGCTTTTGTCACAAAAACTGTGGCATCTATGGACAGATAGAGGAAACACTGACCCCGACGGACAAAAATAGTTTACTTTTGTAAAATCATCATGAAGTTTGAAATGCGTTTGTAAAAGGTCACTTCTCCAGTGAGACACTCAGCCCAAGAGCCTGAAAACCTGCATGTTTCTTCTGCTTTAAGGAAGAAAAACTTTGAGTTTTCTCTGCTTTTTATTTTCATTGATTTTCTTTATTTTGCCGCACAACACTTTGGCAGAGCTCTAGTTTGTAAAATGCATTAAAATAAATTGACATCAAGCTTTGACAGTTCAAGTAACCATATGATCACTTCTTCTTTTTTATATTTCATATATTTATAAAATTTTTCTCTTTCAAATATATTTTTACGTATACAGGCAGATATACACATGACATATCTACATAAATCAAAAAATAACTTCATAGAAACACAGTTGTAGCTAAATTAGTGTTAGAAAACAAAACCTAAACAACAAAAACATAATTAAAAAAGCAAACAGAAAAAGCATACCGTGTAAAATATTTAACGAAAACAAAGATTATATAAAACCGATACATCATATATTGTGCAAGTGCATTCAACCAATCACCTCCCCTTTCTCCCTTCTTAATTAATGCCAGAAACATTTGCCAAATGTTATAGAATTCCAAATGTTTCTTTCTTATTGTATATGTACGTTGAGCCAAACTTGAAATGAGATGATTTAACCACAGATCCAGAGAGGGGCAACAGACATTCTTCCAACAGAGTGCAATTGATCGTTTGGCCTGCAGGAGGCACATATCAATCATTTTCCTTTCATCATTAGAGAGGGAACGGGGTATATGCCCAGAATGCACAATTTTGGACATAAACTTATTGGAGCAGATGTACCTTGAGAAACATATTTTATCACATCCTTCCAGAATTTTTGGATCTTTTCACAATTCCACATACAATGTATTAATGAACCTTGGTGAGTATTACATAAATAACAGAGATCTGGGATATTGGGATCAAATTTATTTAATTGTACAGGTGTGATATGTATTCGCATTGTCCAGTTAGATTGAATCATTCTCAAACGAGTGTTGATTGTTTGATAATGGGTTTTTGTACATTTTTTTGTCCATTCTTCACCAGAAATATCAGTTCCTAAATCCTGTATCCATCCTGTCTCTTATTGTCTGAGAGAGTAAATCATACAACTGAGAATATGATCACTCCTGCTCACTGCTGACTAAATATAAAAAGTAAAAAAAAAATGTTTTAAGAAAAATAGGTTGTATTATTAAAACATGAAAAAAGAAAATAAACACGTTTAGAAAATACATAACGTAAGGACAAAGTTAAAAAGTTACAAAAAAGTATAATTATATTTTTTTTGTTGAACAAACTTAAAAAACTGTTTTTTGAAAGTAAAAAGTTAAGAGAAATATTAACACGTCTCCTAGTTTCCCCAATAACCTTTACAGGGTTAGTAAACTTTGTTCATCCTTGAATGGATGAAATCTGTTCAGTTTCACCCCAAAAGATCCATCTTTGCTCTTAAATATAAAGTTTGTCAGTAAACTTGTTGGCAGATTAAGTTTTATAAACCTCAGATCTCTGATGACTCAACACTTTTTAAACCATGAGAACAGATTTTCACTAAGTTCTGTTTATTTTCCTAAAATCCTTTAGAACCTCCTAGAGGATCTATGATGGCAGCTGCAGAGTTAATGTTTCTGTCATGTTGTTTTAAATAACACAACGTAGTATTTTCTTTGTACTTTTGTTTGTTTATATTTATTCTTTGTGAACATCAAAGAATGATAACCAGTCTCAGCTGCAGCAGGTGATCTCATTGAAAATGTCATGGATGAGTCTCTCTTCAAAATGGGATCAGAAAGAAAATCAAATACAGCTGCAGCGAGAGCTGCCATCGCGCATGTGTGTGTGTGTGTGTGTGTGTGTGTGTGTGTGTGTGTGTGTGTGTGTGTGTGTGTGCATTTTTAATGAGGAGATTATCTTCTGCTCAGAAATGAATCATCGTGTGTGAGAGTGAGTGTGTGTGATGATCTTATCAATGCTGCAGTGACGTTAATGTTGCTGTTTGTGTGTGTTGGTTGAACACATTCAGTGTGTGTGTGTGGCCGTGTGTGTGTGTGTGTGTGAGTGTGTTCCTACTCTTGCTGTGGAGACACAGATTCCTCCAGTCAGCCATGTCTTGGTCTTGATGAATGTTGGTATTTTGTTCTCTTGTTTCTGGGTTAGGAGTGGGTTTGGGTTAGATTTGGTATTAGGAGAAGGTTTTCAGGTTTAACTCTGGGTTTATTTCAGGTTTTATAGTTGTAGGATAACATGTTTGAGCAGATCTGAGGTTAGATTTGGTTTTAGGAGAAGGTTTTCAGGTTTAACTCTGGGTTTATTTCAGGTTTTATAGTTGTAGGATAACATGTTTGAGCAGATCTGAGGTTAGATTTGGTTTTAGGAGAAGGTTTTCAGGTTTAACTCTGGGTTTATTTCAGGTTTTATAGTTGTAGGATAACATGTTTGAGCAGATCTGAGGTTAGATTTGGTTTTAGGCGAAGGTTTTCAGGTTTAACTCTGGGTTTATTTCAGGTTTTATAGTTGTAGGATAACATGTTTGAGCAGATCTGAGGTTAGATTTGGTTTTAGGCGAAGGTTTTCAGGTTTAACTC
>SSNR01000146.1:1231469-1243280 GCA_006937965.1 Callopanchax toddi | reverse complement strand
GGTCTGAGACCTGAGGACTTTTGGTCTGAGGCCTGAGGATTTTTTGTCTGAGACCTGAGGACTTTTGGTCTGAGACCTGAGGACTTTTGGTCTGAGGACTGAGGACTTTTGGTCTGAGGACTGAGGACTTTTGGTCTGAGACCTGAGGATTTTTTGTCTGAGACCTGAGGACTTTTGGTCTGAGACCTGAGGACTTTTGGTCTGAGGACTGAGGACTTTTGGTCTGAGGACTGAGGACTTTTGGTCTGAGGACTGAGGACTTTTTGTCTGAGACCGGAGGATGTCCTAAAATGTACACCGTACTCCATGTGAATTATAAAAACAATCTGTTTTCATTTTAATGCTGAGCCAATTAGTTTTCTACATTCAGTATTTTGTCGTAAAACTGGAAAATCATCAACCTCACAGGATGATAGTGATGGCTGACTCAGAGCCAGAGGCTGCACTTTCCATCAGCTGTAAAACCCCAGTGCATGATGGGAAACTCCAGGCTGTCCTCTGATCAAAGGGTTCATTCAGTCAGACGTTTGATCAGACGCTTCGTTTTCTGTGACAGGCTAACATTCTTTTTTCATTATTTATTATTTGCTTTAAAATGTCAGAATCTTTATAATAGTGGTGTCCATCATTTTTAAATATTTAATTTGAAAATGATTAAAATTCACAGTTTCACAGATATTGAGCTGGAGTTTGATGTGTTAACTTAGTATCTGAGAGTTTTTCTCATCACACTCTGAGCGGTTACTGATGGTGCAGGGTAGTGGAAAAGTGCATTATGTTAGTTTCAAGATTTGACCAAAATAACTGTAACTCCATCATTTCTCAACATAAAGTAATCACAGTTTAAAATCCTTAATGAAAGTTGGATGTGCGTTCCTTCTAGAAATGATGGAACTTAATTTTATTCAGTGCTGCTTAAAAAAGCTTCTCTAAGATAAACCAACCAAGTTAGAGGAACATTGAATGCAACACGATTTAAAGCATTTTTTAGGGAAATGACAACTTTATTGGAGAAATTAAATGTGTTACATGGAGGGAGGTCAGCTGCTGCTGATGTGTGTTGCCAGTGCAGCGAGCGTGTGTGTCGGAGGTGTAACAGGTTGTGAAGCTCGTCAGATCAGGACCTCGAAAGCCCCGGTCTGAAAAGGCACGTTGAGCAGAAGGCTCTGGTACACATAGATGGGCCAGTTATGTGCACACCTGTTTATATGATATAACAAAGATGGGTGGGGTGGGGGGTCGACTCAGGGGCAGAGAGGTTATCCACTGATCAGGAGGTCAGGTTTCAATCCCCAGACAAGACATTGAACCCCCACCCTCCTGGGCACCGTTGAACTGGCTGCTGCTCCTCAGTAGTATGTAGTACTGTGGTATATACATTGTACTGTGGTCTATAAGTAGTACTGTGGTATCAATGTATATGGACACAAATCACTTCCCCTCAGAGAAGCGTCATGTGGAGTTTTCTGTCCTTCCTGTTAGCAAAACATGGCTAAAACAATACATAAGATGCTACTAGCTGTGACCTCACGGATTTGTCGCATTCATCTGAACCAAATGTACGTTTCATAGGATGTGGACTGCATGAGACACGTAATATTACACAACTACTACTACTACTACTACTTCTCTACTACTACCACAGCTACTACTAATATTTCTAATACTAGTACCGCTACACAACTACGTAGGCTGACTATTTATATATTATATTGTATTGATACTAATTTAATAATAATAGTATTTTGACATCAAGGCCCATGTTGTGATACTGTTCTGTAGTAGTGTACTACTTTGAGCTGTACAGTTGGTTGTACTTTCTACCCAAAATAAAAATCAATCAAAACAGACCTGCTACTCAAAGGGTTTGAGAAAAACCAGGTAAAAATACATTTCTGTTGGTCACCTGGTCCAGGTGGTTCACTTTGTCCAGAATTGTTTTCGACATCGTTCAGGACATTGTTCCTTTAGAAGGCGTAGAGGATTCAGTGGGAAGCTTTTAAAGCTTCCTGATGGTTTCATGTTCATGATTTAATCTCTTACCTCTGTGCCTACTGAGCATGCTCAGACTGAGCTCTGGCTGGGATCATCTCAGTGTGTTTAAAACTGGCTCTTATGTCTCTCACATTTTGCCCCTCTTATTTCATAAAGACACTTTATGAGACGAGTCTGATGTTTAGTGTGAAACGTAATGATTAGACGTCACAGCAGCTGGACCACGTCTGCTGGAAGCTGAACATCATGTGACACGACTGAAAGCTCCGGGAGCTGCTGAGTAAATGAAACGCACGAGGAGGTTCGGTTAGAGCTGCTGAGTGTGTCAGAGCATGACATCATCCCACCGTTTTAAGCTTTTCAACTAAGAAGCAGAGAAAATGGCTTTAACACAAACACACACAGTCACACACACCAGCTACTGCTCAGAGACACACACTGAGACACACATTGAGACACACACACTGAGACACACACACACAGAGACACACACTGAGACACACACACACAGAGACACACACTGAGACACACATTGAGACACACACTGAGACACACACACACAGAGACACACACAGCGTCCTTTAAGAGGTGCTGATGTCGGAACTCTGCTCATCTTTGTGCTATGGATTACTGAAGCAGCTGTGTGTGTGTGTGTGTGTGTGTGTGTGTGTGTTTACATCCATTTCCCTCAGCTTAATGTTTTATCCCACAGTTTGTGTCAGACCGTCCTCCTCCCTGAGGACCGGCTGAGTGTGTGACCTCCACCATGTGAACGTGTTAGTTTCAGGTGTGTATCTGGTGTAACTGAAGGCGTTTTAGTCAGCGCTGCCTTCATGGTCACTTTGTGAACATGTGATTGTGATGTGACAGGAAACCCTCAGCAGGCTGAACCACTCCAGGATTTAACACATCAACTAGAAGATGTTGTGTTCTCTGATTTAAAGCACAAAACAAGCCCTCAGTACCAAAAAGACCAACCTTTTAGTCAGTTTGCTTTGTTTGAGCTCAGATTAACCTCGGCTCTGCAGAGTAATCTCATGTATCGGCTGCTGGTTGAGCAGCTTCAGAACAACTTCAGGAATTAGAACCATCAAATAAGAAAATCTAGTGTCAGTGAAGGTTTTCCCACTTAGTGAGGCTCCCAGTCCTTCTCTGACCTGGAGGACTGCAGGTGATGAAGAGTTCCAGGTGTTTTATCCCAACCCTGAGAGTCTGAAAGTGGAGAAATGTGAAACGACTTCAGGAGGAGTTGGAGACCAAACTGAGACACAATTAAAACTCTTTGTGACTCAGTTGCAACAAAAACGTTTGCAGGACTGTGGCTTTGTGTTTCTGTGTGACCTGACCTGATAAAGACCCAGCTGATGATTCATGTCTCCTGGTAGTCCTGTGTCTCCTGTCTCAGCCCAGCGAGCCTCTGGGTTTGGTCCCGTTGTTCCTGTAAACACCTAATGAGGTGTTTAACAGAACCGGGTCGTCCGCTTCACATTTTGGGATTTTAAATTCTCCAACATTCTTTCCTGGGGTCATGGCTGCAGCAGGCCGGGCCAGAACCCGGTCAGGTGTGGCCCTGAAGGCAGCAGATGTTCTCTGATCCAAGTCCAGACCTTCTCAGAATCAGACTTTTGGACCTGATACGGACCCCAGTCTGGACACTTCCTCTTTGGTTCTTCTGGAGCAGAGATCTGGAATTCTGAGCCATCTGATCCACATTTCCATTGTGGTTCTGGTCCATCCCATACGGAGCCCAGAGAAGTCAGCACCGCCTCTGGGCTGAGTCCACATCAGGGTTCTGTTAGCTCAGAAAAGCTTGTGAAAATAACTCTGTTGTACCTGAACGATGAAGGTTTCCTAAAGTGTCCCTGCGGTTGTGGTGATGGTTGATGGACCTGGATGTGGAGCGTCCCTGATCCTGACAGAACTTTCTCCAGATGCCCTGGATGCTTCTGGCGTCCTGGATGTTCTCCTTCAGTCTGTCAGGAACCTGTTTTTAACTGGATCCTCAGAACACCACTGATCTGCTGCTTTGATTATAATCAGCTGTTAGAACAAACATGATCATTTTATTATTAGTTTCACTCTAACCTGAGTAATCTGAGTCACTCTATACCTGAGTAATTTATACTCAGGTATAAGTTAAATCTGCTGTTTTTGGTATTTTAAAACTTTATCTGGCATCTTGTTTTCACTCGTCTTCAAACTGTAGAGAACCGTAAGGATTTCATTTGAATTCCAGAAGGAAAACAACTCAGAATCTGCTTCACCGTCCTGCATGTGTTTCACTGACACACACACTAACACAGTAACACACACAGTCCTGGGCAGCGTCCAGGTGGACAGACAGCCAGGCTGCTGGCGTCACACACACTCATTTTCTCCGTGAATAAGCCCAGCGTGGACTCAGACCTCTCACGTCGTGTCTCTGATCGTCCAGCAGTGGCTCTGAAACCTGCTGAGATGGACTCTGATCCGGTTTCTCTCCTGGTCTGTGTTTGTGTGCCAGCTGCAGTCGGCTGATAACAGCTTCATGGTCCTCCTTCGTTTGGTGGTGGAGCTCTAAAACAAAACACGGCGCCGCATGCTCAGCTCAGTCCACCTTAAACCGCTTTAAGGTTTAAACAGATTGTTTCCCCGACTTCACCGGAACCAGAAACGAACCAACGAAGCCAACAGTGGGTTTCTTCTTCTGTTGCATTAAAATAAAAGCAGGTTCTGATTTCTGTTTTTATGGTTTCAAGCGTCTCTGCTCCAGATTCCAGTGAAACCAGGAGCTTTTGTTGTTTTCGGATTAGTGCTGCTGTTTAAACAGATCGTTTGATCATGCTGTGGTTTATAAAGACACACTGCTGCTTCCTGCGTTTGTATTATAGCTTTACTCCCAGTCTTATTTTGAAAAGCACTTTTCCTTGTTTTGGTCAGTTTTGCCTTTAGGTTACACCTGGGGTCTTTTTTTCTGCTTTTGAAGTTTTCTGAGTGAAATGACCTGGAAATATCAGATACGATCTGCTGGTTTATCTAAGCACCAAAGAAAGGAGCCTTAAGGCTTTATTGTCTCCTAATGTAGGAAACACCGGGACATCCTGTAAAGGAGGAAGAGGATTCAGTCTTATAATTCTTTTCTCATTCATTCTATCTAATAGGGATTCATTTGGTCATGTAATGTGTTCAGCCTTAGAGACGAGGAGCTCAGAGTAGAGCCGCTGCTCCTCCTCATCAAAAAGAGTCAGCTGAGGTAGATCCTGGTGTCCTTTCTCTGCTCCGACCCCAGATCAGACCCAGAACCCTCTGGAGGGATCACTCTCTTGTCTGGGAATGCCTTGGGATCCTCAGGAGGAGCTGGAGTGTCACTGAGGAGAGGAAGGTCTGGGTTCCCCTCCTAGATCTGGTACCGCTGTGACTCCTCTTTGGATAAGCTGGATGAAAATGTATTTATCTTTTTTCCTCTATTTAGAGCCAAATTGTCTAATTTTCCATATGTCAGCCTCTGCAGGACTTTGTGATTTAATATAAGAGGTCAGTTCTGGGTTTGGATCTTCTGGAACAGGAATCAGAAGGTTGTCTTGGAGATGCAGTGATTCTGGTTCTGACCTGCTGATACTGACGTTGACTGAAACCTGAAAGCTGTTGTTATAGATTCAGTCCTGTCATTTTATCAGGGTCTGGCACCTTGTATTAATAATCATGTCTTTAATGTTTCAGATCAGCACCACTGATTTCTCACATGTGAATTTTACAATAAGTCTAATTTAGGCTCAGAAATTTCAGGATGCTTTACACTCAGCTGATCGTTGACCCAAACAGACCTCCTGAGTCTGGTGAGTCAACATGATCTGTTTAGATCGGTGGCCAAAAACATGAATTTTATCAAATTATTTTAGAGTGCTAACAAATAGCAGCTCTTCCATGTGGAAGATTCTTGAAAACTATAATACTGTCTTTTATTATAGTTTTTTGTGATGAAAGTAGATTCTCAGTTCCCAGTTCTGTTCAGAACCGTTATGGACTGCACTGTAAAAAATCATAGCCTCAAAAAGTTGTTTCAATCTATCTTTATAATTTCACTCAACTTGCCTAGTTAAGTTTTGCTTGTTAAACTTGCTTTTTTGTGTTTTGATCAGAAAAACTTAAATTTATGAGTTATTCTGACAAATTGTTACATTTTTCTCATTCAGTCAACTTAAATTTGCAAGTTATAGATTTTTTTTTTAAATCTGTGAAATTTGGCAGGTTTAGAGGAGTAGGATTATTGGTGATACCATATAAGTAAAATATTTATATATATATAAATATCCATCCATCCATCCATTTTCTGTAGCCGCTTATTCCTCCACAGAGGGTCGCGGGGCAGCTGGTGCCTAACTCCAGCGGTCAAGGGGCGAGAGGCGGGGGACACCCTGGACAGGTCGCCAGTCCATCGCAGGGCCACACAGAGACGAACGAGACAAACAACCACACACCCACTCACACCTAAGGACAATTTATCAGCCCAATTAGCCTGACAGTCATGTCTTTGGACTGTGGGAGGAATATATATAAATATAATATATATATATTATATATTATATATATTGTATGTATGTTCAACAAGGGACTGCATGGTGGCGCAGTTGGTTAGCACTGTTGCCTCTCATCAAGGAGGTTGTGGGTTCGCGTCCCGGCACTGCAGCCTCTCTGCGTGGAGTTTGAATGTGTTCTCGTGTGTTCTCTCCAGGTACTCCAGTTTCCTCCCATAGACCAAAAACATGACTGTCTGGCTAATTGATTTAGTGTGTTGTTGTGTTGTAGTGGGTGTGTTGGTGATTGTTCATCTCTGTGTGGCCCTGCAATGAACTGGTGACCCATCCAGGCTGTCCCCCACCTCTCAACCCCTGACCCCTGGAGATAGGCACCAGCTCCCCCGCAACCCTCTGTGGAGGATGAAGAGGTTACAGAAAATGGACGGGTGGATGTTGAACAAGATAAACTGATTTTTTTATTTTTTTTAAATGGCTAAGCTAACAGGATTTGTTGTTTCAACTAACAATTTTAAGTAAAAACAATGTATAGTTATAATTTATGATATTTGTACAACTTGACATTTAGAGTTGAAAGAAAGTGTTTGTTTAAGTTGAATTGAATCAAAATTTTAAGGCAGCCGGTGAACTTTCGTTTCTAAGTTGAGCTGACTTACTTTTTTTAACAGTGTGGGGATGCTGCCCCTAAGACCTGGACTCAGATAAGCAGAAGATGGCAAAGCGAGGAACTTCTGTTCTGTTAATTTTACATTTTTGAGTTAAATCCATTATCAGCAGATCAGAGAGCTGTACTCGGATCTGTAATCTGTGTCGGCCTGCAGAACCAGAACCGGTGCATCTCTACCAGTAGCACAGCTTTAGTTTTGTAGAAATTATATCACACATAAATTCAGAAATGTTTTGTGGAAATTTTACTCAACATCCTTAAAGGTTAAAATATTCTTCAAAAACATCTTCAGTCATTAAATAATAAAGTAGAGTTGATGACTTCATCGTTTGTTGGGTTATGTCATTTGATACAGTCATTAGTCCTGTGGGTGCCTCTGTTAGGCTGTTCTGAGATCAGTGTGTTGTCCAGCCTGGTTCCTTTCTAGGTCCAGGTTAGACTGCGCCTTTGGGGGATGAATGGAAGTCAGTGCATTGTGTCCATTAGGAATCAGGGTCAGTCCCTCAGCAGTCCATTAAGACCACTGATTCACTCTCCTCTGTTTTGTTTGTTTCCACTTCTGTCTGTCTCGCTCAGCCTCAGGCTTTATCAATCACTGTTTGGCTTTACCCCACTGCATCATGGGTAATTTTGAAGCCACTTGGATCTAAAGCACCAGAGATTTTCCATTTTCTTTTCCAGTTGCTGAGTCCAGTTGGTTTTATAAGCTGCTGTTCTACAGAGCGACCAGCAGGTGGCAGCAGAGGATAACACCATCTATGTGTATGTGTGTGTTTAAAGTAGAGCATGGAGAACCAGATTACACACTTGCGCTCACACACACAGATGTGTCGTCCAATCACGTTACAGAGCAGCAGAAGCCTGTGAGCGATATGCAAATGAGTGAATGTTTTTAGTAGCATCCCTTTCTAATTCTCTCTCTCTCTCAGTCTTTCTGTGTGAGTGAATGTCTCTCGACCGTGTGCCTGGCTGTCAGCTCTGTAAGTGTGAAGCATTGCTGAGGAGGCTTCTGGGCCACCGAAGCCCTCAGGCAGGTCTGACAGGTGAGGGGAGGCGGAGTCGTAAACAAAGCGTTTAATCTAACCTCACTAGCAGTCTGTAATCATCACACACACATTATTCCTCTCACACATCGATGCAACATATTCCTTTAATTAAACTTTAATCATGACCAGGTTTAGTCTTGTTACAGAAGTTAAATGTTTTTGGAAAACCTAAAATGGAAAGAGGGAATTTGTGGCCACATACATAAACTACAACGTAGTGGAATTTGTTCTCTGTATTCGACCCATCCATGAGGAGCAGAGGGCAGAGGAGCCAGTTGGAGCTTCAGTATCTTGCCCAAGGATACTTTGACACATGGCCAGGCTGTGGTTTTGAACCCTCATCATCTCCCACATGGTAGACTCTTCCTCTGAGTCACAGTCACTCCAGAGTCACAAAGTCCAAAGTTCACAATATATTTTAGATTGTATTTACTAAATTTTGTCAGCAGGTGGCAGAGTTGAGCTGTTTAGTGGTTAATAAAACAGAGAAAAGCTGCTACAGTAGCCTGGGTGTCCAAACAGAGTGAACACGAATTAAAATAGTATTTTATTTCAAGATTAGAAAAAAAACTTTATGACCAAATGCTAAGCCTCAGAGCATCACATCAGATGTTAGTTTATCCATTAGAAGGGGAGGAAGTATGCATCATTCAGAAGGCCTTTCAAAATAAAAGCATGTTATCAAAGCAGTATGTGATAAAATACTTTTAATAACATTAGTCAGTAATTTTTTGTGACCATTAGGTGCTGATACTGAAATATAAATTGATTAGTTCCACAGCTCTACCTGACCTCCATGTTTTAACGCCAGCATTTTAACAGATTTGACAAAAAGAAACATCAAATATCACAATCTGTATTAATCAGATCTACTTCAGGTGGTTTTACTGTTCATTACACATTTCTGTATAACTGATGCTAAACACTCTGCAGCAGGTAAATCAAGTGCTTCTGGGTTTTTCTGATTATCAGAACTGCAAGGTGGTGCAGTGAATAGCACTGAGCCTTGCAGGTTGCAGAGTCGATTTCTGGCTGCAGCCTTTCCACATGGAGTTAGCGTGTACTCCCAATGCATGTAGGTGTTTCCTCTGGGTACTCCGGTTTCCCCCCACAAACCATAACATGCTTTTTAGTTATTTGTAAGTTTCTAAGGAGGAAAATGTCAGCTAAATAAATAAACATCATAACGTTTTAATCAAAGGTTAGTGTTTTATGTAGGTTGTGTGTGTGTGTGTGTGTGTGTGTGTGTGTGTGTGTGTGTGTGTGTGTGTGTGTGTTTCCGTCAGCGTTTTTTGCGCCTGTCAAGCATCTGTGCAACAAGAGCTGTCACGACATGACAGAGGTCAGAGGTTAACACACAGCCCAAACATAGTTTCCAGTGTGTGACAGTACGCCCTGCAGACCGGCTGTCAGTCACAACCAGGCAGGCGTCGTGGATGTGTGTGTCAGTGTGTGTGTGTGTGTGTGTCAGTGTGTGTGTGTTCAGTCTTGCCCTGTTTAGCTCTGGAAACATTTCAAAAATATTTTTACTCTAATCTATACCTTTTTGTGATCAATTTGAGCAAAATAAACTCAGGTTTTCTGACTCCAGCTGCAAATCTTCATGAAAAATATGTAAAATCTGTTGACCTGATGAGATTTTTACATTGTATGAAGAATAACAAAATGAAAGCAAAAATTGGAGTAGATTTATTTATTCTCCTATTGACAGACATCTTGATGTGCAGAGCTGTCTGAGTGAGACGATCTTCACTCCTAAAGATGTTCTTTAACCCAGGATCCCACTGGGCTGGCTGTTGGAGAAAAATTGTGAGAGTTCCCAAAATGTTCTAAACATTCATGAGGCTTCTTTTCGTAACTCTGATTTTAAACATATATATAAAATGGAGAAACTAATTTTTTCTCAAACTGTGAAACACATCATCAATCTTCTCAGCTAGGTGAGTCCTACTGTAGGACAACGACTCGTTGTTCAACCAAAAAGTGCACAAATGGTCTGAAGTTTCAAAGAATGTATTATATAACAGCTTGCCATACTTGCACGATGTTGTGCTGTGGATCGAACAGGAACAGCTGATGAGAACCAATCAGATCTTCATTCTTCAGCATGTTTTTCTCAAGCAGCCATTCATGCTGTTTGATGTAGAGAGCTGTCACCTCCTCTGACTCTTTTGTGTTGCGGTTGTTAGCAAAATGCAGCTAAATAGAATGTGCACCCCTTTAATGTTTGACATTCTCTAATACATGATCAAATCTAACGCCTGGAAACCGTTTAGATTTCATAAGAAAATCATTTTTATTTGATTTATCTGACTAATTTGTCCACTCTGTTTAATCACAGCGAGTCTGAGAGGTTTCTGTTGGTTTTAAGCCTCCATGTTTCACATTTTACTCCATTTAATAAACGAGTAGAGTGCTTCCTGCTTCATCGCCTCTCTGCGGTCCAACTGAAACCTCCAGGAGTCTGGCCCACTCTGGTGTGAACCGGAACCATTACACACATTGTTTTTATTTCTACTCTGAGACTCTCAGGCTGGTTAATCTCCTCCATGTGGTTCTTATCATCACGTTCTGTCGGATCGTCTGCTCTCCTCTAGTTCCTCAGACAACTGGGCCAACTGGGATCTGCTCGGATCAGCGATGAGCCTCCATCGGATCAGCAGTTTGGCAAACGGTTAAAGACTAATCAAATATTCATAATGTAGTATTATATTTCTAAATAGGTACTTATTTTTTATGTTAGCACATTTATTTCTTCTTTTAGCTTTAAAGTGCAAACCTATTTACTCTAAAAATATATTTTTGTACTTTTACTTGATTAGTTTTATCATTTATATATTTTTGTTTTATCATATGTTTTAAATACCGTAATTACTGAACATTTCACTATCCATAAATCCTAAAAAAAAATCTTCAAATGTTTGTTAATTTTGTAAAACCAAAATCATATTTTATTTTTATAATGTTTGTCAAAGAATTGTTTCATATTAGAGGAAAAAATCTACTTCTTTTGTAAAATAAAAACTTTTCTCATATGAAATTAAAGTCACATTATATTTCATATTTATTACATAAATATAATAATATTAAGTAATTTCTATGTTGCTTTGACTTATTTTTTGTGGCGATGCTACACAGACCAGAAACACTCTCAGAACCCTGAACTGAAGGGAAAACGACAGAAAGTCAAACCCATTTGATCAGAATCAGAGTTATGAATCAGCAGAGACAAATGTCTGGTTTGACACGTCTGAATGTTTACTGTCCCCCTCAGAGGGAGGACGAACCAGGTGTTGGGTCCTCGGTTCTGCGTTGGGTTCTTGGTTCTGCGTTGGGTTCCCGGTTCTGTATTGGGTCCTCAGTTCTGCATTAGGTTCTTGGTTCTGCGTTGGGTTCTTGGTTCTGCATTAAGTTCTTGGTTCTGCGTTGGGTTCTTGGTTCTGCGTTGGGTTCTTGGTTCTGCATTAGGTTCTTGGTTCTGCGTTGGGTTCTTGGTTCTGCGTTGGGTTCTTGGTTCTGCGTTAGGTTCTTGGTTCTGCGTTGGGTGGTTGGTTTTGTGTTTGGATCTTGGTTGTGCGTCGGGTTGGTG
>SSNR01000146.1:1216912-1230832 GCA_006937965.1 Callopanchax toddi | reverse complement strand
GTTCTTGGTTCTGCATTAGGTTCTTGGTTCTGCGTTAGGTTCTTGGTTCTGCGTTGGGTTCTTGGTTCTGCATTAGGTTCTTGGTTCTGCGTTAGGTTCTTGGTTCTGCGTTGGGTTCTTGGTTCTGCGTTGGGTTCTTGGTTCTGCATTAGGTTCTTGGTTCTGCGTTAGGTTCTTGGTTCTGCGTTGAGTTCTTGGTTCTGCGTTGGGTTCTTGGTTCTGCATTAGGTTCTTGGTTCTACGTTGGGTTCTTGGTTCTGCGTTGGGTTCTTGGTTCTGCGTCTACCTGTTCAGGTGCAGCAGCTGAAGCTCAAGCTCTGGACAGGTGGGTTCTAAAGGTGGAAAGGAGCAGAAAATGCCCTCATAAAGGAACTGTTCTCCTCAGCAGACAGATCACTGAGGAATTCAGAGCTCCCCCTCCCCCCTCGGTGGGAGGAGGAGGTGGGAAAATATGGATGGAAGAAGGAGGAAAGGATGGAAGCAGGAGGACAAGATAACAAAGGAAGGAAGGAGCTAATGAAGGAGAGGAAGAACACAAAAGAATGCTGAGATGAAGGAGTGGTGTGTGTGTGTGTGTGTGAGTGAGTATGTGTGTGTGTGTGTGTGTGAGTATGTGTGAGTGTGTGTGTGTGAGTGTGTGTGTGTGTGTGTGTGTGTGTGTGTGAGTGTGAGGCGAGCCCTGTGATTGGCTGAGCCCCGTTAGATGCACCAACAGCCGAAAAAAGACGGGACCAGAGGAGGAGAGAAGGCTGCAGATAGATGAGAGAATACAAAGAGCGAGTGTGTGAGAGTGTGTGTGTGTGTGCTCGGTAATGTGTGTGTGACATCCAGAGGTGTGTGTGTGCGCAGCAGAAAGCACAGAGGAGGAGGAGGAAACCTGATCTCACTCTCTCTGTGGAACTGCTCCCATCGTTATCAACATCGCTGTTAGCTTAGCCCGGCCCAGTTTTGGCCCAGTTAGGACCCGGCGTGGTGGGGATGGAGAGGTTCTTTGCCCTGCTGCGCCTTCTGAGCAGGAGGAGGCGAGGGAGGAGGTACAGGGCAGACGACGATTACCAGGAAGGCTACGAAGACGTTTACTACTACACCAGCAAGTACAACACACACCTACTGAGTGAGTCTGGGTGGGGGGTGGTGGTGGTATGGGGGGGTTCTATCTGCCGAGCAGTGCAGAGTGGGAACTGGACTCGTCTCCTCGGGACACAAACGGGTTGGAGACAGTCAGAAAGCAGGTGCACGAGAGGTTTGGATCAATTCGACTTTAAAATGAAGTGAAAATGTGTGTGTGTGTGTGTGTGTGTGTGTGTGTGTGTGTGTGTGTGTGTGTGTGTGTGTGTGGTTCTCCATTATAGATGAAAGTCCTGGCTCATTTACAGCATACACACACACACGGCCTCACACACGCTCAGGTATCCCAGTGACGGGGGGCCAGGTGGTTTGTGGGTAATGACAAGGGAGGAAGTGTTTACGTTGAAGAGGAATGTGGGAAACACACACACACTAATTCCAGGTGTGTTGTTCTGATTGCTGCCTTTAGTTGTTTTTCTTCCATTTCTGACAAACGTCAAAACTTTTTCCATCAGTTCTAATGGGAGAAACAGCAGCAGCAATATGAGCTTTTCAGTTTAATGATCAGAACCTTTAAACTAATGAAATGTTGTTTAGATTCTTTGATCTTTGTCTTTTTTTGTCTGATTTTATACTTGACTTCATTTACAAGCCAAAGAGTAGCTGCTGTTTGTCTGATTAATCTCTAACAGCAGCAACAACACACACCAAACTAATCAATCTCAGACTCTGTTCTACTTGATTCTATTTTTACTGGACTTTAAATTGAACACATTTCTTGTAAAATCCACATCAGTCCTCCTGTCTGATTTTTGCTGAAGCTCTCCGCCCTTTCCTCTGCCATCTGACTGAAGCCATTAATACCCGGTCACAGGGTGTGGTGCGTTCAGGGAACAGGTTCAATAACATCAGCGTCAAATCAGCCTTTTATTTACCGTCTGAAGCCGTTAGCAGACACAACATTAATGACTTCATCAATCAGTTAAGCGACGGCGTTCAGACTCGTCCTGTTCACGTGAGCCCGTACCATCCATCAGCTGAGGATCGGGCTTTCTGACTGAAACACGTCCTGCTGCCATTAAACTGGTGTTATCCTGACAGATGTGCTGCGTGTGAAATATTCTGCTGGTGGATGGCAGCAGCTGAACATTTCTGCATGTTTAAATATTAAAACATTTTCTGTTTGGCAGCATTTATTTGGATCTCAGAAGCAAACAACTCATAAACTCTGACTCAACACAGCCTTGTTGCTTCGTTTGTGTTTTTTTCCCCTAAAAATGAGAGAAGTACAGATTCTTATTTTAAGGGCTGATAATGAGTTCTGATTCTTACGAGTTCTGATTCTTGCACAGCTCTGACCTGCTGAATGAATTTATCTCAGACCAGAATAAAAAGTTCATGTTAACTTTAAAATTCTGATTCTGGATGTAAAATCTTCCACGTGGAGGATCTGTTGTTGCTAGCTTGAATTCAGTTTTTTATTGCTGCTCAGCACAATGTAGTGTTAACGGCCCAAAAAACCAAATCAGGGTTTTGAGTTGGAGATTTTCTGATCCCTGATTGGATCAATTGAGCTGAACGTTTCTGTTTTGTGGTGGATCATCTCAGTGAGACGTTCACAGTCCTGTGATGCTGTGATGCTTTATGTTTGTTTTCAGCAAACTTTAACTTCACACTCACAATTCTTGCTTTTCATTCAAAATTTATGACAAAAGTATGAAAAATAAACAGGTAAATTCTGTCAGTACGTTGTAGAGGTAGACAGCTTAAACAGCAGATATTTGTCTGTTTTTAAGTAACCTGTAATCAGCCCAGCCGTGTCTGTCCGCAGACTCAGTCGGTTATTAAACAGGAAAAATAAGCAGCTGCCAGCTATTTCTAAAGATCTATTAGTCTAGTACTTTGTTTGGTTCTAATTAGGTGAATAACTTTGTAAACAACAACAATAAAACAGAAATGTCATGTCTCGTTGGTGTTGAAACGTTTAATCAAATACATCATCAGTATGCATCTAAAGGTTCCAAAATACTAATATTGTTCAAATGTTGCTCGTAAACACGTACCGGCGACAATATTAGGTACACCCTACAAATTACTTAATGCAAATATCTAATCAGCCAATCACACTGCAGCATTTAGTCTCCTAGACATGGTGAAAACGACGTGATGAAGTTCAAGTTGAGCACCAGAACTGGACCAGAGAGACTGGATCATCAGAACTGGAGAAGAAGAGACTGGATCATCAGAACTGGAGAAGAAGAGACTGGATCACCAGAACTGGACCAGAAGAGACTGGATCATCAGAACTGGACCAGAGAGACTGGATCACCAGAACTGGACCAGAGAGACTGGATCACCAGAACTGGACCAGAAGAGACTGGATCACCAGAACTGGACCAAAAGAGACTGGATCACCAGAACTGGACCAGAAGAGACTGGATCATCAGAACTGGACCAGAGAGACTGGATCACCAGAACTGGACCAGAAGAGACTGGATCACCAGAACTGGACCAGAAGAGACTGGATCACCAGAACTGGACCAGAAGAGACTGGATCATCAGAACTGGACCAGAGAGACTGGATCACCAGAACTGGACCAGAAGAGACTGGATCACCAGAACTGGACCAGAAGAGACTGGATCACCCGAACTGGACCAAAAGAGACTGGATCACCAGAACTGGACCAGAAGAGACTGGATCATCAGAACTGGACCAGAGAGACTGGATCACCAGAACTGGACCAGAAGAGACTGGATCACCAGAACTGGACCAGAAGAGACTGGATCACCCGAACTGGACCAAAAGAGACTGGATCACCAGAACTGGACCAGAAGAGACTGGATCATCAGAACTGGACCAGAAGAGACTGGATCACCAGAACTGGACCAAAAGAGACTGGATCACCAGAACTGGACCAGAAGAGACTGGATCATCAGAACTGGACCAGAGAGACTGGATCACCAGAACTGGACCAAAAGAGACTGGATCACCAGAACTGGACCAGAAGAGACAGGATCATCAGAACTGGACCAGAGAGACTGGATCACCAGAACTGGACCAGAAGAGACTGGATCACCAGAACTGGACCAGAAGAGACAGGATCATCAGAACTGGACCAAAAGAGACTGGATTCCCAGAACTGGACAAGAAAAGACTGGATCTGCAGAACTGGACCAGGGAGACCGGATCACCAGAACTGGACCAGAAGAGACTGGATCACCAGAACTGGACCAGAGAGACTGGATCACCAGAACTGGACCAGAAGAGACTGGATTACCAGAACTGGACCAGAGAGACTGGATTACCAGAACTGGACCAGAAGAGACTGGATCACCAGAACTGGACCAGAAGAGACAGGATCATCAGAACTGGACCAGAGGGACTAAATCACCAGAGCTGGATCAGAGGGACTTGATAACCAGAATTGGACCCAGAGAGACTGGATCACCAGACCAGAACCAGAAGGTTTCCTGGTCTGATAAGTCTCAAATTCAACTGCGACATTCAGAATCAGAATTTGGTGTCACATCATGAAAGCTGGATCCATCCTGTCTGGTATCAGTAGTTCAGCATGGTGGTGGTGGTGTGATGGTTTATTGGAAATGTTCTTGTTTCACTTTGGGTCCCTTAGTCCCACCTGATCCTGGTTTAACCTCCACAGCCTACCTGAGCATTGTTGCTGACCTTGTCCATCCCTTTATGACATCAGTGGACCATCTTCTGATGCTTCTTCCAGCAGGTGATGCTCATGTCTCAGAGCTCAGATCATCTCTAACTGGTTTCTATGACGATGAGTTCACTGGACTTCAGCGACCTCTACAGTCACCAGATCTTCATCCAGTCCAGAACCTTTGGGATGTGGTGGACCAGGAGATTCATCATGGATGAAACTGAGGGACGTTGTCATGTCAAAACATTTCAAACACCTTGTTGGATCTATGATTACCGTTCTGAAGAAAAAAGGGGTCCAACCCAATGCCAGTGAGGTGTACCTAATAAAATGACCAGTGATTGTAGCTGTTTTAAGGTTAGCTTCTGAAAACTCAAAATAAAAAGGAGATGAATGGAGGAGATGTGTGGGCTTTAGACTCAGCTGGTCGTCATGTTGCTTCAACCATCAAAACGTCTGATGATTCATCAGAGCACTGGTCTGAACAGCTGATCTGGTCTGACCTTTTCTATATAAACCCCTTTAAACAAACTGTTTACTTTTTACTGTGAGTTTAAAAAATCCTCTAGAACAAACAAATCAAACATCAAGGAGGCCATCTGTATATACTGGTGGTTTGATTTAGTGCTGCACCTAAAAATGCATTCAGAGTAAAAAAGTGGGCGGCCATGTTGCTTTTATTTATTTAGGAGGTAATAAATAATGTTAGAAAGTCATCTGGTGTCACTATAGCAGCAGAACGTCACTCCAGACCCAATCAGAGGGTCAGTTCTGTTTTACCTCTCTGATCCAGCGATGGAGACACCCTGCTTCACTGTTTACTCTTTAATTTACCCAGAATTCTCAGATACACACAACGTTTCATTGTTGAGTCTATGATGGATGTTCTGGTGTTTTTCCTGTGAAACGACTCTCTGGACTTTATTTTCTTGAAGAGGTCGATGATTGTTTTGTGGCATCGGGTTGTTTAGAGTCTGAACAGCTGAAGCTTCTGTTGTTGTCAAAGACTTTTAGGCTTCATGATGCAGAAAAACTTCTAATCTCAAATAATTCTCCATTAGGTTGATTTATGGTTGTAGAGGAAAAGAGTCACATCACTAAACCTGGTTAATATTCCACTCAGATCCGATCAGGACTCAAAGGGCGACCTGCTCTGATGAATTTAAAACATGAATGGGTGGTTTGATGAGATGATGACGTCTACGTGATGAAGCTCAGTGACCAGACTGGGTTCTGTTCCCTGTTTTTGGGGATATTATTTCATATTTTTGTAGTCAGAAGCTGTCAGGACTTAATGCCGGTGAAGAAGCCAGATGTTGAGGTGACTGAAGTCCAAACGCTGCCCCTGATGTTCTGCTTTATTTCCTGTGGTTTGGAATCAAGATGAGACTTTCTGCATCAGGATGTGAAAACAGGAAGAGAAGAGTCAGATAAAAAAAAAAATCCTTTGGATTATTTTCTCCCTCCCGTCTGGTTGTGTGTCCACATCCTTCCCAGTATTCCCCGTCAGCCCGTTTGATTTCCTGCTGTTTGTTTTTAATGAGTGAATCCTGGTTCCCGGACCCGGACCCACCGGCTCCTGAAACTGTTTACGCTGATTTAAAGTGTCTGTGAGCTGCAGGCGGCTGATGAAAGATGCTGTTTGGTGTTTCAAACGTCTCTCTCTGGTGGTTTTCTCTGAGAAAATTCAACAAAAATCCTCAGATTTTCCTGAATCTGGAAACCAAGAAGCTCAGGGACTCTTTGTTGGACCTTATTGGTGTAAATTTGATAGATTCATGCTGATTGTCAACACTGAACTTAAACCCTCCTGTGAAGCGTTGTGTGTTGTAGAGCTGCCAAAAGGCATTTCCTGAAGCCATCAGCTAGTTCTATGTGTGTGTGTGTGTGTGTGTGTGTGTGTGTGTGTGTGTGTGTGTGTGTGTGTGTGTGTGTTTAGCACAGCGTGTGATTGTATTTGAAGGCAGTTTATGATTGGTTGACTGGCTAACCCGGAGCTTCTCCTCAGACCTGGTTTCCTGTGTTTTTATTTTCCTGTTGATTTAAAGGATGCGACTCTGTTAATCCAGATTAATGACGTTTATATGATTTTCAGAATCTTCTTAGTCTTTATTTATTTCAGGGTGATTTTAAATTTTAAATCAGATCAAGTGAGTCGTTTGGTTTTTCTGAAAGGTTTCCGGATTTGAAGGAGAGAAAAAGTCTAGTTTATCAACTCGTTCACCTGAATTAATCATCATCAACAAAGTTATTATAAACTAGGGCTCAGTTTTACTTACTCATTAGATTTATTTGTTTGTTTTTTTAAATATATTTAATTAGAAGGAAAGTGTCAGAAGAACTTTTTTTTATTGCTGCTTGCCAATGGTGCGTTCACAGACGCCCCAAAATCAGAGTTTTGAGTTTCAGTTTGAATCACATGTTGAATTTTGACCCACTCTGATCACCAACCAATGTTTTGGAGGCATTTTTATCTTCTATTAACAGAATCTGAAGCTTTAAGTTCAATAAAAATAAAACAAAAACATTAAAAGATTCTACTGATTTTAGTTCTTTGAGGTGAATCAGTATCAGCAGGTCGGAGCTGAACAGGAATCCGAAATCTGTGATTTCCAGTCTCTTAACATATTTGTGGAAATCAACTGTATCATAATGCATAATTGTGTGTTAATTATTACAAGAGATAGAAGTTCAGAAATGCCTAAAATAGTGCCGTGGTTGTTATTAAGATGAACAGCATCAGTAATAAGAAGTAATTTATATTTAAAGGGACCTCCACCTGCAGACTGATCAGCTGGACTCTCACTGGCATCCATAACCGCTGATAAAACAGAGGCACCGATTCTTATTCTAGTTCAACTCTGATCAATTAATGTAAAAACTTTAACAAAACACATGTTTTTGTTTGATTTTGATTCTGGAAGTAAAACATGAACCTTTCTTTAGTGTGAGTTTGTGCTTAGCGATGGTGAGTTCATGGACCAGAGAATCAATCTGATGGTGTGTTCACAGACTTATTAAACAAAAAGAAATATGAAAATTGAGTTTCTACTTGGCTGATTGAAGATTAACCCTTTAAATTCTGACACAAAATAATCAGAGAACTCTGATTTAAAATACTTTGTTCGACTTCATAAAGTTGCCTCTTCATGCTGCGCTTTGATTGGCTGCTGTAGCTGGTTACACCTGACTCCCCCATCAGCCTGTGAAGGTTGCCTGGCCCAATACATCAGAACAACAGTCACAAATCTAGGGGTCATAGTGGATGCAGGACTCAAGTTAGTTGTCAAATCGAGTTTTTTCCATCTGAGGCAGCTGGCTGAAATGAAACCGAATCTTTCACACCAGCATTTTGAAACGGTAATCCATGCATTTGTTACCACCCGACTGGATTCCTGTAATGCTCTTTATACTGGAGTCAGTGGATTGTGCATCTCCCAGCTCCAGAGGGCTCAAAATGCAGCTGCACGACTGTTAACTGGTACACGAACGTTTGATTCCATTTCTCTTGTTTTAGCCTCCCTGCACTGGCTGCCGGTTCGTTTTAGGATCGTTTTAAAGTTCTTTTATTTGCTTTTAAAGCCTTAAATGGCCTTGCCCCGCCATACCTGTCAGAGCTGCTGCTCCTGGTTGTGCCAAAGACTAGGCTCAAGCTCAGAGGAGACTGTGTTTTTGCTGTGGTAGCTCCCAGACTTTGGAACGACGTCCCCCTGTTCATCAGACAGGCCTCTTGAGTTCAAGTCCACCCTTAAAACCCACCTTTGTCCCAGACCTTTGACACCAACTGAGATGTTCTGTTTAATCACTTTTTTAGTCTTCATTTATAGGGTTTTAATCTTGTTTTGTTTGCTATTTTTATAACTTTTATTATTTTAATTGATTTTATAATCATAACCGTTTTAGCATAGAGCTGATTTTATTATGTTGTATTGAATTTTTGGTGTATCATGTGACTGTTTATTTTATTGTACAGCACTTTGGTCTTGTGGGTATAAAGTGCTTTATAAATAGTAAGTAAGTAAGTAAAACTTTATTTATATAGCGCCTCTCAAGATAAAAAAATCACAAAGCGCTTAACAAGAGAAAACATTGTACAAAATAAATAACAGATGTGAATAAATGAGTAAAAGATGATAAAACATGACACAAGTAACTACAAGTTAAACAAAGGCAGATTTGAACAGATGAGTTTTTAACTTTTTCTTAAATGAGTCCACAGACTTCAGTGAGAGAGGAAGTGAGTTCCAGAGCCTTGGAGCCACAGATGAAAAGGCTCTGTCTCCTTTAGTTCTCAGTCTGGTTTTAGGGACTGACAGTAGACATTGGTCAGAGGACCTGAGGGACTGTAAGGTTTTAGATAAGCAGTAATGTAAGCCGGAGTCTGACCATGCAGGACTCTCCACGTCAGGACAAGGATCTTGTAGTGAATTCTAGAATTAACTGGAAGCCAGTGCAGCTGCATCAACATGTGTGAATCTGGATTGTTTAGTCAGAAGCCTGGCAGCAGCATTCTGTAGAGTCTGTAGTCTGTTTATGGAGGTTTTAGAAAGGCAAGTATAGATGGAGTTACAGTAGTCCAAGTGGGATGCAACAAAAGCATGGACTAAGACCTCCACTTCAGGACTAAGACCTCCATTTCAGGACTAAGACCTCCATTTGAGGACTAAGACCTCCATTTCAGGACTAAGACCTCCACTTCAGGACTAAGACCTCCACTTCAGGACTAAGACCTCCATTTCAGGACTAAGACCTCCACTTCAGGACTAAGACCTCCATTTCAGGACGGGAGACAATGGAACCAGGTTTAGCAATGTTTCTGAGGTGTTAGAATCAGGATTTAACCAGAGAGCTGATGTGATTATCTAGAGTGAAACCTGAGTCAATGGTTACTCCAAGGTTTCTGATGGTAGATTTAACTAAAGGGGCCAGAGGTCCAAGGATCTCCTTCACCTTAGGAGTGATGTTTTCTGCTGCAAAGATGATCATTTCAGTTTTACTCTCATTTAGTTGTAGGAAGCTGCCTGACATCCAGCTCTTAATTGAATCCAGGCATTTCAGGAGGTTGTGGGCCTTGGAGAGGTTGTTTGGAGGAAAAGATATGTACAACTGGATATCGTCTGCGTACGACTTATAAGATATGTCCTTGAAGGATGACAATATCTGACCAAGAGGGAGCAGATAGAGCAGGAATAGTAGAGGTCTAAGGACAGAACCCTGAGGAACACCAAAATGCACAGGACAGGAGAGGGATTTGTAAGTGGATGAAGCCAGGAAGGTTGATCTATCAGACAGATATGAGGACAGCCACTTCAGCACAGATCCTGACAGACCAGCCCAACGTCTCAGTCTGTCCAAGAGCATCTGATGATGGACGGTGTTTCGGTGAAGAGCTGTTTCTGTTGAGTGGGATTTACGGAAACCTGAATGAAAATGGTCCATAATGCTGTGCTGATCTAGAGCAGTGGTCAGCTGTTTGACCACAATCTTCTCTAAGATCTTAGCCAGAAAAGGAAGCTTGGAGATGGGTCTGTAGCTGTTGGGAAGAGAGGGGTCTAAATGAGATTTTTTTTAGAAGTGGGTGGATGACAGCGCTCTTGAGATAATCAGGAACCTGACCAGAAGTAAGAGAATCATTAACTATGGTGAGCACACTAGGTCCAACACAATGAAAGACAAACTTAAACAAACATGCAGGTAAAATGTCCAGAGAGCAGGAAGACGGCTTCATGGTGCTAACAAGCTTAGCTAGCTCAGGTAGTGATACTGGAGAAAACCGGTCTAAAGTTACAGGATGAACTGGAGAAGGAAAAGTCAGTTCAGGAGTAGGTAGAGAGATGTTGTTTCTCACATTTCTGACCTCGTCTACAAAGTGGGAAAGAAAACGCTGACAGTCATCATTAGAGGAGATGGGAACCAAAGGGGCTGCAGGAGTAGTAAGGGCCCTGATGGTGTTAAAGAACAGTTTGGAGTTACCTTTACTCCTAGCAACCAGGTTAGAAAAGTATGTGGTTCTAGCTTCTTTGACAGCAAGATTAAAAGAAGCTAAAAGATCTTTTAGATGGAGAAGGTGAACAAGTAGATGGGTTTTCTTCCACAGACATCAAATAAAGCTGGTATGTAAGGTAAGGTGCTGACAGCTGAGTTCACACCGTCATCACTCAGTTCCTAGTGTTTTAAATATTAATGGTATTTAGTCTAAATGTGTGTGTAACGCTGTGTCTGACCTTTAGTAGATTCACCTCATCTGAAGTAAACTCACAGGATCAAATCCTGAAGTTGTTTGTTGGAGCTTTTTAGATGAATTAGACATTCATGAACACATTTCAGGTTGAAATGAGGTGAAACTCAGTAGGAAACTATTAAAGGAGGCGGGGCAGCTGCTCTGCTGCATTTTCTCTAACAAAATGAAAACCCAGTCCTGCGATTAGCATCAGGTCAGGTTAATGCCTCAGGCCACGCCCCCATCAGCGATGTCACCTGTCTCACCTTCCCTCCAGACAGCGGTCCGTCCTCCTGCCTCAGCGTGATCTCATTACCTCCTGAAACATTAGGATGCATACATTTGCACCCAGATGAAGTGAGTGTTGTGTGATGCAGAGCTGTGCAGTTCACAGCCGTCATGTGTGATGTGAAGGCTGTTCACACAGAAAAACGTGTTAGCGCTTTAAACCAGAGCTGGAGGAGCCTGATGAAGCTCTGCTGCAACAAAACCAATCTGTTGAAAGCAGAAGCATCTTTGTTTTTTCTGTTCCTGGCTGCCATTAACAGGCCTGTGGTGAAGTGAGCGTCTACATGTTTTGATTTTTTTTACCAGCCAACATGTGGGAGCGTGTTAGACTCCCCTCGACTCCGCCGGCTCTCAGGCCCACGTCCTCCTCTCCTCCATCAGTTGCCATTGGCTGCCAGCCGCTCGCTCTGGAGGCGGCAGGCGTTCTGCACTCGATTATCTTCAGAGCCGACGAACGCCGGAGCGAGAGGCAGAAAGTAGAGCAGAAATCCACACAATAATTAATCTGCAGGCCTCTCGGGACTCACTGTGCTCTCCCCTTGTTATTGGGATTTGATGTTTAATTAGTTCTTTTAAATTAAGAACAAATTCTTCCTTTTTCCTCCTGATTCTGTTCAGTTAGCAGTTCATTAGCTACATCTGACTCCAGTGATGAAATTATTTCAGCTTCTTCTACATTTATAACATTTAGACTTTCCTGCTGATTTAAGAATCTGTTTGTAAAGTTTAATGGTTTCAGTCTGTAGTTATTCAGCTCTATCAGGTTAATATTTTACACTTTTTATTCATCTTAAAATCAGTACTGGAATTAAGCAGATTAGATCTTACAACCTTTTTTTTTGTCGATGTCTTAATAATCTGACACTGGTTAGTAAATAGAGACAACAGAACCACTAACTAAGTCCTCAGCTACATGAATCCAGATATTTATTGATATCTTTCCTCCAGTTTTAATATTCCTGTCCAGAGAATGCACCGATTCTAAAGCACAGAAGTACAGAGGGCAGCCAAAAGGTGGCGATACGCTGATAGTAAAGGGATGTTTGGGTTCTGAATATTTATAGTAATCACACCCACCAGTGACTCTGAAGTGGGCGGAGTCTTTAGAACCAGGACGTAGTCCTCTGATTGGAGTAACACACATGGCTAGTCAGAACAGGAGAGACACTGCTGCAGATCGGTGACTAATTAGCAGCTAGAAAAGTCAAACCGACTCTAGAACGCTGTTTGTAAACCTCTCTGATTTTCCACAGACTGTTTGTTTGGTTGATGGTGTTGATGCTGCAGCAGGACGTACAGTAGAGCAGCGATTCAGACTAAGTTAATAAACTAAACTAACAGACTCAGGCTAAATTGTAGCAGTTTTACATTTCTTAATGCAAATTTTTATTAAAAACAAGAACACCTATAAAACCTTGCAGCATAAAGTTCCTTACATTTTTCTGGTCTGATTTTTAATGTCTTGTCTTTATGTTCATGTACAGCAGGTAAAATGATAGGATTGGATGGGTTGTTACCAAAAACTGGTGAGAATTCCATGTTAACAGGAAGTTTAGAAATAGACTGTTGACATACTTATTTTACCTGCTATGTGTGGTCATTCACAGCAATTTACCCTGAAAGGGTTTGAAAAGTGTTTGAATTTGATTTTGGCAAAGAAGTCAGAATCCTGTCTTTATGTTTTTACTTCAGTGGCTCTAATGTACTGTCAGAAAGAAGACCTGGCTGGTTATGTATGGGGCTAAAACGATGACAGAGTAAACTGAAACTGAAAAAAAATACATTGAAACTGAAGAAAAAAATAAACTGAAAAATAAAATGTTAAAACTGAAAAATAAAATATTGATACTGAAAGAAAAAAAAATTGAAACCGAAAAATACATTGAAACTGAAACAAACCCACAAAAATAACTCTTTTTTACATTGACACTTTATTTTCAGAGTTTCTATTCATTTTTCAGTTTCACTTCAATTTTTTTCAGTTTCATTTTTTTTTTCAGGTTCAAGTTTTTTTTTTTTCAGTTTCAAGTTTTTTTTTCAGTTTCAAGTTTTTTTTTTTCAAGTTGTTTGCTGTCACTGTTTTTGCGCCGGACGCGCGCTTGAGGGGCGGGGCTTCTAGCCTGCATATCATTAGCATTCATGGCGGACGGAGCCGAGCTAGAAGCTAGTGGCTGAGTGCCGGTGAGTTATGACCCGGCCAGCTGAGACCAGAAAATCAATGGCTGCTTGCAGTTAGGAAAAACCAACAGTAAGTATGTCGGTTTTTGATCTTTTACAGAGATGCATCATTGTAAATAAGTTTCGTTTTTAATTAATTATGTTTGATAAAGGTGCGGTGGAAAAGCTAACGTTAGCCAAGTCGTGTTAGCAAGCTAACCTCTGGGTAGCTCCAGCAGGTAGCCTGTCTGTAGACCAGGAGAGCTGGAGTACATCTCATTAACAGGTTAGCAGGAAATATTCAGCAGCCTCTAACCCAGAACAGCAGAATGTAGAGCATTATATCTGCTCTGGGGCTAATCAGGACTTTGTTCTCTTTGCTAGTGCAGGCTAACAGGTGAACTGCTGCACGAGTCAGGCACCAGGAATTCAGCTCAGACCTGTTTATACCCAGATCAGTTGAATAATTCAGAATATTTATTATTCAATATGGTTCTTGCACAACCTCAATGTTTA
>SSNR01000146.1:1196179-1209024 GCA_006937965.1 Callopanchax toddi | reverse complement strand
TGACTGACAATACAAACCTGTAGTTTTAAGGTTTTGCAGGAAGTCTGGGAGACGCCGATGACAGGCTTTGGACTTCTTCTCACTCAGCTCAGGCACAGGAATGAACGTCATGCAAACAGCATCTCAAGAACAGAAAATAAAACACAATTTATATCTTAATACAACTGGAAATAATCCATAAAGGTACTAATTACACTTACATTAAACATTACTCTGATCAATTGATCAATAAAGTTGACAAACACTTAAAAAATGAATCAATCTAAACAAAAAAAAACTATAAACATTGAGGTTGTGCAAGAACCATATTGAATAATAAATATTCTGAATTATTCAACTGATCTGGGTATAAACAGGTCTGAGCTGAATTCCTGGTGCCTGACTCGTGCAGCAGTTCACCTGTTAGCCTGCACTAGCAAAGAGAACAAAGTCCTGATTAGCCCCAGAGCAGATATAATGCTCTACATTCTGCTGTTCTGGGTTAGAGGCTGCTGAATATTTCCTGCTAACCTGTTAATGAGATGTACTCCAGCTCTCCTGGTCTACAGACAGGCTACCTGCTGGAGCTACCCAGAGGTTAGCTTGCTAACACGACTTGGCTAACGTTAGCTTTTCCACCGCACCTTTATCAAACATAATTAATTAAAAACGAAACTTATTTACAATGATTCATCTCTGTAAAAGATCAAAAACCGACATACTTACTGTTGGTTTTTCCTAACTGCAAGCAGCCATTGATTTTCTGGTCTCAGCTGGCCGGGTCATAACTCACCGGCACTCAGCCACTAGCTTCTAGCTCGGCTCCGTCCGCCATGAATGCTAATGATATGCAGGCTAGAAGCCCCGCCCCTCAAGCGCGCGTCCGGCGCAAAAACAGTGACAGCAAACAACTTGAAAAAAAAAGAACTGAAACTGAAAAAAAAACTTGAAACTGAAAAAAAAAAACTTGAAACTGAAAAAAAAAAAATTGAACCTGAGGAAAAAAAAACTGAAACTGAAAAAAATTGAAGTGAAACTGAAAAATGAATAGAAACTCTGAAAATAAAGTGTCAATGTAAAAAAGAGTTATTTTTGTGGGTTTGTTTCAGTTTCAGTGTATTTTTCGGTTTCAATTTTTTTTCTTTCAGTATCAATATTTTATTTTTCAGTTTTAACATTTTATTTTTCAGTTTATTTTTTTCTTCAGTTTCAATGTATTTTTTTTCAGTTTCAGTTTACTCTGTCATCGTTTTAGCCCCATAGTTATGTCCCCAAAAAACTGAAGCTCAGAAATCAAAGTGCTTGACTCACAGACACGAAACCAGTTTAGGTTTTTTGAAGAAAAAGAGATCAGTCCACAGTAAGAAACAGTCATCTGTTAGCAGTTATAGCTCAGAACCCAAACACAGAGGCTGCTAGTGGCCATCCAGAGACCACCTCAAGGTTTTCTTGGACTAAGGAACTGAAGGGCTAATACACACTAACAGGGTATGACAGACTGAACAACAGGTTAGGGGGAGGAGTCAGGTAACTCACCAATGACAGGAAGCAGGAAAGTCTAGCAAAATGACCAGAACACAACAGGAAATGAGCCAAACGCAACATAAGATACATGAAAGTAGGGCTGCCACGATTACGTTGACTAATAAAATCATCGGTGACTAATTTAGTAGTCGACGTGTCGTAAATGTTTTTAAAGCTGTTTTTCACTGCCTTGTCAGTCATTCTGTCGTTCAGACCCACAGCTGCTGCAGCCCAGCGGTCGGAGCTTCGTCCTGCAGAGCTGCTGCAGAGCACCGTGCCGTTGCTCCGAGCTGCAGAGCTCCAGGTCACGATGTATGGCCAGCCCTTTTAACATTTAATCAACAATCGGACCTCTCTGCAATTCCTATTTTATACAGCAATAACTTTATTTATCCTAGTACTAATTGTAGTCACGGTGCTCCGAGCCGAAGAACTCCAAGCTGCAAGTCCAGCAGAGCAAAACTCTGCAGCAGCTCTGTGAGCAGGTTCAACACTTTCAGGAATGTTACACTTTATGCTACAGTTAAAGATTCCTACAAGCTGCAATTAAACGTTTAACAGACTATTATCTTGTCTTTATTTTTGGTTCGTACATACCCTAAACACTTCAAGCTGTAAGGTAATGATGATTACATAAGAGCAGCTGCATGCTGCGGTGCAACAAACTGTAGATTTTAGTCCAATGTACGCATGATCCGGTTAGTCGAAGGATCGCAAAAATAATCGGTGATTAGTCAACTACCAAAATAATCGTTTGTGGCAGCCCTATGTAGCGTTTTGCAGTAGCTACACCTAATAAATTGTCAATAAAATATTAATATTATCAAACACAATATAATGTCTCATAAATGATGAGTCATCAAAATAGTTTGATCATTAATATCAGATTGACTCATAAAGTAGGTTCTTTTGGGTTTCAGTGAATCAAACTTATTAGTCATTTGACACAGAGGCAAAATATAGTTTTATATAAAAATGAATTTATTACTATAAAACATGAATAAACATTTATCAAAATGATTAAAATGTTAAAGAAGGCTCTAGTTTAGTTTCTAAAGGAAGTGAAGTTGAGTAATTATCAAATTAACCTGAATGATTTGATTTGAGTAATTACTGATAATTGATCAATTATGATAAACAATCTGACATCAGGTTTAGTCGAAGGTTTTACTGTACCAGGCCGTGACTTCTGATCGTTTTCAGACGGCATAGAGCAGTCGGGTTCGACGAGTCCAGAGAGGGACACCCTGAAGGACACGGAGGTGACTGAAGGGTTCAGAGTACCCAGCACACGGAACCTGTCGACTGATTCCAGATAGTCGTGCTGTTAGAGAGATAAACCTGACTTTGCTGGCTGGTGTTGAATGTTTATCTGGCAGATCTGATAAACTGGAGCTGGATTCAAAAATATGGTTCATCATGGATTAGGATTTAGTGTTGTTTCAAAGTCCTCTTAAACCAGGGTCTGGATTCTGGCCTGTTTGCAGGCAGGAGGTCTCAGTGACAGAGAGGCTGGAGGCAGGGACACCCTGGAGGTCGGCAGAAGACTGGGAGAGAGCCTCTCTATGCAGGAATCATATGTTTTTATAAGATGTAGGATTAACCAATGATTTTCCAGGAATTAGAAAGGAGGAGAAACTCTGTTCACTTTCTCCTGAGAAACTAAAGAGAATGTATTTTCTTAAAATCATGGTTTAAACTCATAGCTTAAGCTAAATAAAGGTCATTATTATTATATTGATATTAATATGATAATAAAACATGATTAAATCATCAATTAGAGTCATTTGATGTATTTAAGATTAAAAATAATTAATTTGAAATATTATTAGTTATGATTTAACCATTACTTTCTTAAGTAATGAATGCTGATTAAATACATTTTTGTTATATGCAAACAGTGTTATTCGTTATCATTAAGTCTGTGGAGAATAGAGATGATTTTATTAAAGAGGATAAAAGTCATGGGCCTTGGTACCACCTAGCCATGTGGGGCTGGTTCCATCTGCGCTGGGGGGAGGAGTCTTGGGTCTGGGGGGGGGGGGGGGGCTTTGCCTGGGTGTCTATGTCTTATGTAAGTTTGTAGTTACTATGTGCGTGATTGAGGGAGGTATAGTTACCCTGCTGGAGTGGGGGTGGGGAACTCCGTGGGCTCCGTGGCGCTGTGTGGGGCTCCTGCCGTGGACCTGGATGGGTGGGCCGGCGATCTCCCTGCCCTGGGTGGTTTTGGGGAACGGGGGTGCTTACTGGGGCCAGCGGGGAAGCTGGCCCCCTGGGAGGGCTTGTCCCCCCAGTCTTGCCTCCCCATCCCCGGATTTTTCCCTCCCTCTGCTCCGTCACGTCACCACACACACAGGGCTTTGAGTCACGGGTACGTCATGGGTGTGGAACACCATCTCTGCAGTCCTGTGGCCCAATTTTATTGCACAATTTAAACACTTCCACCCCAGCCATTCTTACATTATGCATCTAGGGTCTTTGGAGAAATTACACCCAGTAATACCCGGGGGGAGGGAGGTCTAGCCGGCTAACCTCTCCTCCGGTGTCATTACCCATCTCCACGCATTTAGACACTTAGGATCCAGGGCGGGGGATGGCGGGCCGCCCCCCACTCTTTTTAAAAGCATCTTACTACAACACGCATCAACACCACATTGGAGCAGGTGGGGGGAGACTTGGGGTCTTCACACACCCCTGTTCTCTGCTTGCTGCCTGGGGCCTGGAGTGGAGCGGGCTGTCTGGTCGGGGTCTGCGGTGGGGGGCTGCTCGGCTGCGGCGGGGTACGCGGTGGTCTGCTTATCCCCACTTCAGCAAGGGAGGGACCATCTTCTGGATTTCAGGGCCGGCTTCACCCTTAGGGCGCTGGTCCCTGGTCCTGAACATAGAGAGTGCATGGGGAGCGAGAGTGGGTGTATAGCGTCTATTGTGTGTCTTGGTATGTTTGCAGGAATGTGTGTGTGCACGCATGAGGGAGGGAGAGTGATTGTGTATGTGTGTGACTGTTTTTCTGTCAGGTTTCGTCCCCCCCCCCCCTCTCTGTGACATGCTAGACCCTCCTCAGCAGAGACTATCCTCCCTGGCTGCGCCTCGGCATTGGTGGTGCCTTTCTCCAGTGGCGTGCTGGGGTGTCTCGGGGTCTGGGGCTGGGTGCTGGGGGCGTCTGCCTGCTCTTCTTCCTGTGGCTGCCTGGTGGGATCTGGGCCCCCGGGGGTGGTCGGGCCTCTGCTGGGGCTGGTTCGCTCCTGGGTCTCGGGTCTCTGGTTCCGGCTAGATCTACCCTGGATGGCCGGCTGCAGGCGGTGCCTGTGAGCTCCTAGCCGCGACCCCCCAGGGGCTCTAGCGCGGCGACTGCCGGGGGGCCCACGTGGGGTGAGCCTCTGCGCCCTCTGGGGGAGAGTTTAGCGACTGCCCTGATGGCGGTCTCCCTGGGGTGTCCGTGCCCTGGGTGGCCTCCGGACTTCTGGGGCCTGGATCTCCTCCGCGTCCTCCGTGGGCCTTGGGGGCGGGTCTGTGGCTCCTCAAACTTATTATTGAATGTTTCAATAGAGAAATCTTACATAAACAAGCGCGCATGTATACACACAGGTGATCACAAGGTGCTCACATAAAGACGGACTCAGGTGTTTTCAGACACATTGACTGGGGCTGTGGTTGACACTGAACTCTCTTGAACTGGTGTATACGTATACATTTGAAGAATATCACAACTGTTGTGTATTCATATGCTGTTTGTTGCTGTTGTATCTTTTCTCCCTGTTTTGTTTGTTTGTGCTTTATTTACAGGTCTAGAAGTGGACTCTTCACGTCTCTTGTTCTCTTCTTTTTCTGTTTACTTTCTCCCCCATCCGTCTTTCTGTACCCTTCCCTTCACTTTCAGGCTCCGTGTCCAATCAACCATAACAATATTCTAATAAAGATTTTGGGGGTTATATTTAAACGAAAATCAGGAGGAGTTTTATAGCAGTGGCTGTAACCTCTCACCTGAAACAGCAACACTGTTGGGCTTGTTTTTGGCACTCATACATTATTCTGTTTGCTCCACAGCCGGACAGGACACGGGGTAAAAAAAAAAAAAAGGCTAGCTGTTATGCTAGCACCGGAGTGTTTTTAGCTCATGATTCCTACTTTTTTCGATCTCTCCCTGCTTGAACACAGCTGATTTCTCTGAATGAGTGATGAACCGCTCCAGTAGAAAGCACTGAAGGCTGAGGAGACATTTCAACAGTTAGATTTAGGTGTTAAAAAAAAAAAAAGATGTAGGTGTTTCTGAGCAGAGACAATGCTAACGACAGTGTTTTTACACTGACAGTTTTTACGACAGTGACTTAAAACTAGGGGGAGCTTAAGAACAAGCCAAAACTGCATAGTGTGCCTTTAATGGTGACAGAGTCTAGACTGAAATCACCAAATGTCTAAAAACCCGTAACAACAGCTGGGTTCTGATTCATTCTGAAACCTAAAGCAGTAAAATGAATTAAAGGTGTATCTGTATCTTTTTCTACAAAGTCTCATGCACTGATGTAACCCCACCCTCCTCTAGAAGCTGTTATTACCTCTCCACAATCACACACCTGGTTTGTGTTACACAGGATACACGTCTGCTCTGTGATGATGGCAGCAGAAAAGGTGTTTCTGGTTTAAATGTGGTGTAAAGAAGGTTACCTGACTTAATAACAACAAACATCTGAGCTGGTGGTTTTTCTCTCTAGTTAAGAAGCTCAGCAACTACAGAGCTGACAAAAACAATCAAGAGTTTTTAAAAAATTTCTTTTTCCAAATAAAATGAACACAATTTTCAGCATGTTTTAATTAAACTACACCTGATGAACTTGGCTGCTGACCTTTGACCTTGTAGTTACCAGGTGACATAACCTAGAATGACCCCTGAATGAATGCAGCATCGTGTTGTGGTCTGGTTTGTTGTGAATTCAGTGTGATGTTCGCCCTCTGGTTCGGTTGTCGGTGACTGATCTGACCCATCTGTTCCACACACACTCACTCACTCACTCACTCACTCACACACACACAGAAACACACACACACACACACACACACGTAGAACTCGTCTGTTGGACCGCGACTCTTCACACTAATTAAAGGGTTCCACATCTCGTCTCCTTGTCAGCGCCGTCTTGTTGTTAGCACTCCGTGTGTCTGCGTGCACAAGATGTCACAGTGACTCAAACACACACACACACACACACACACACACACACACACACACACACACACACACACACACACACACTAATTTAGTTGTTTTGAAATGCTGTCAGCTGCCATGCTGACCTGGAATCAGTGTGAGAGAGAGAGAGAGCTCTTCTTTCATCTCACTCTTTGTACGTTGTGGGGTCGCTCTCGCCCCTCAATTATTCATCAGCCTGTTTCCATGGTAACAGCTGCAGGCCGTGTGTGTGAATGATTTGACAGCAGCGTGTCATTTCATGTATTATTATTACATGTGGGTTGTGTTCAGGTGCTCCTGTAAATGTGGGAGCCATCCGTAGCACTTTTTATTCTGTTTAAAACCAGTAAACAGAACCGGTTCTGTAAAAGGTTCAGATGAGTCTGAGCTGCTGCAGATCCACACCGATTAGATTCAGATTCATTTTATTCAGACATCTTTTGTTTTTATACAAAGAAAACAAAAACATTTCTGTCCTGAAGCATCAGCTTCTAACCCAACAAAACAAAACAAAACTACCAGGTACAGCATACAACTTTAGGATTCAGGAAAATAAAATACGTGAACTAAAATAGCCTTTAGCTCTTTTCCTGTAGTTCATTTTATTCATATGATTCATAACATTTACTCACATTTGATTTAAACATACTGTTAAACTTTAATATTGTTGTTCAGTATTTTAGCTCCTGGTCTCATTTATCCCATACATCAGCCCCAACATAAGAAATACAAGTTGTTTTCTATTTGTTCTACTTCAGGTCTCCTAAACATTGGAAACCCTCTCAGATCATAAACACTGTCCTGATCTGAACATGTTTTAGCAACAAATGATTCTTCTCTTTGTACATAAATGGTGCAGTTCGAAGTTCTACTAATTCTCAACATTTTAATGATTTTAAATGAACTAAACCTGATTTTCATGCTCTCTACAAGCTGCTTCATTTACAGGAACGTCTCTCCTTTGGATTCTGACTAAAAGCTTTAAGTGGGTTTTGTAGGTGTTTCCCTTCATTTAGACACAATACATGACATAAGGCAGAACTAAAGAACAAGATTAGTATGTTAAAAGTTTTTTCATTTAAAAACTCTTTAACTTTATGTAAAAGTGGTAATGATTTAGATCTCTTTGCTTTAATATAGACAATATGTGGTTGCATAAACACATAAACACAGTACACAGTGTGTACTGTGTTTATGTTAATATTATATAGTTGTAGTTTCTGGGATTTGTAGTTCCTCTGTTCCTCTATTTTATGAGACATTAAATATTTGCAGCATCAGAAACAGGAAGACACTGAGCTGCTGGTTTAGACTGCACTGCTGCTGGGTGTCCAGCAGGGGGCAGGACCTGCTTAGAGTGCAGCTGGAGGCCAGTCTGACCAGCAGGGGGCAGCACACCTCAGAGGAACTGGGTTTATAAACCAAGTTTTGTTGTTCTGGGTGTGATGGTTCGTCGTCAGAGTGAGGCTGGGTGAGAGACCCTGAGAGAGGGAGAGAGAGGGAGAGAGAGAGAGAGAGAGAGAGAGAGAGAGAGAGAGAGCTGACTGACCTGCATTTCTACTAATATCACTGTTAATACCTTTAATACACACAGACTGACTGTAATCCAGAGTAATCTGCTGCTGAAACATTGACCTACATGTCCAACCGCTTCACTACCTGTGGGCCACGCCTCCACAGCCAGCAGCCAATCACATTCCATACAGCAGACCAGCTGACCTGTTACTGGTTTCACAACAAAAATACTAGAAACAGCTTCAGCATCACAGTTGGAAACCTCTGTTCTGCTTCTCAGAGTTTTTCATCTCTGTGAAAACTATCAATCCATACTGAGTGTTACCATGGAAACACTCAGGTCAAAGGTCAGACTTCTCAGGTTTACATGATAAAGAAGAATTAAAAAGTCTCAGATTGTTTTGGTTAAGGATTCATAACCTGACTTGGTCTGACTCAGTTAATGAGCTTTAAAGTTGATGTTTTCCACATTCTACAGAAGATAATCTCACTTTGAAGAAGGTAAATGTTTATTTATTTTCTCATTAAATTAGTTCAATTCTAAATGTCCTTTTAGTTCTCCGATGAATCCATTAATTTAAAACAGACTTTAATACAGTTTAAATCTAAAAGTTTGAAACTAAAATTTATTCTAAAAACTGTGGATTCAATATTTTTAACAATAATTATGTTTTTATATTTTTTAAAGATTTCTAACCCTTTATTTTAGATTTAATGTATTTTTTTTGGCCTTGTTAGTAATAAAATGAGTTTATAGTATAAATTTAAATATTCCCATCCTTTTATTGGCCGACCTTTTTAATGATGCTCTGTTGTATTTTATGTTTAGTTGCATCAGTTTGTTCTTTTTTATTTAATTTTTTAGCATTTGAAACACAAAAACTTTGGCGCGATCTGACACCCATCCATCCATCCCTCCATCCCCCCATCCAGCTGTATGAACCCTCTTTTTAAACCAGCGGAGGGATACAGCAGCAGCAGCCTCTTTCCTCCCCCTCCCTCTGCTCCCCCCTCCTCCGATCTGCGCAGGCTCTACCCTCCTCCCTCCATCCTTCCTTCCCCTCTGGCTGATTTTTTCCTTTTTTTATGGAGGAGCTTCACATCTGCAGCGCTCTCCGCCTCCCTCTCGAGCCTCGATGACAGTTTCTGTTTGAGGAGCTCCTTCATCACTCGGCTGCTCGCGTGCTGAGGAGGAGGAAGACGAGGAAGAGGAGTAGTTTTTCCTTTTTTTGTGTTTTTTGTCGGCTGCACCTGTATGGTGCTGGGGGGGAGGCGATGCTGGGCTCGACTTCACCATGATCGCCGTGTCGTTTAAGTGTCGCTGCCAGATCCTGCGCAGGGTGAACAAAGGTAGAGAGACACAGGGATGCTGGGCGATAGAGAGAGCTAGTATGTGTGTGCGTGTGTGTGTGTGTGTGTGTGCGTGTGTGTGTGTGTGATCATGGGCAGCAATACATGCAGCATGTTGGTCGAGTGTCTTTGGCAGCAAACTGCTGACATTGAAAAGGGAGCAAGGTGGTTGTTTGTGATTAAATCCAGCTGTGTGTGTGTACGTGTGTGTGTGTGTGTGTGTGTGAGAGAGAGAGAGAGCATGCATGTGTGTGCACATTGTAAACGATCTCCTGATGGATTCATTCAGTCGATGGCTGCAGGTTTCTGTGGCTGAGAGTCCTTCAGAGGGAGGGAGCGTCTCATTTTCATGAGTCTAATATTCATGTGTGTTAACAGGAAGCACGAGAGGAGAAAGCAGGCCAGACGGGGAGTGAGTGTGTGTGTGTGTGTGTGTGTGTGTGTGTGTGGTGTGTGTGTGTGTGTTTATGATCTGTGAGATCTTCTCTGGTTGAAGTTTGACGATTCGTGCATCTCTTCATGGTTTTTCTCATGACTACATCTCTGCTGTCACTAAATATTTGTGTCACGTTTAGAAGGATAAGTCCTTTTAAAAGTCGACATTAATCTGTGTAAATGAAGTCAGACGTTTAGGATTATTGACGTTTTGGTTCAGTAAATTAGTCGATTCCTTAGAATGATTTCTCACCAGATCTCAGTATCTCAGGCTCATGTTTACCTGATGTTCTTTATACCAAGAAAGGGGTTTTACTCCTTATTTGAGTTATTTTTTATACTGAGCAGGTCCAAATAAAACAGGAGGCAGGAAGCATAAATGTTTCATTAGATCTTTCTGAGAGTAAACTCCTCAACTTGTTGATGCTTCATCATCGATCTGTTTACAATGATTCTGATGTTTTGCTTTTTTGTGGAGACCTTTTTTCCCTTTATTGAACCAGTTATCTGTCCTTGAACCTTCACAGCAGTTTATAATATTAAATTATTAGAGATGCAAAAAAAAAAATCAGTCAGTGATTGAGATCAGCCAATCTGAAAATCAGATTTGTCCTAATTTTGGTCCATAAATGAAATCTGTCTTGCTCATTACAGGTCAGTTCTAGACTCGTGTTGCTCATTACAGGTCAGTTCTAGACTCGTGTTGCTCATTACAGGTCAGTCCTAGACACTTGTTGCTCATTACAGGTCTGTTTTAGACTCGTGTTGCTCATTACAGGTCAGTTCTAGACTCATGTTGCTCATTACAGGTCTGTTCTAGACTCGTGTTGCTCATTACAGGTCAGTTCTAGACTCGTGTTGCTCATTACAGGTCAGTTCTAGACTCGTGTTGCTCATTACAGGTCAGTCCTAGACACTTGTTGCTCATTACAGGTCAGTTCTAGACTCGTGTTGCTCATTACAGGTCAGTTCTAGACTCGTGTTGCTCATTACAGGTCAGTTCTAGACACTTGTTGCTCATTACAGGTCTGTTTTAGACTCTTGTTGCTCATTACAGGTCTGTTCTAGACTTGTTTTGCTCATTACAGGTCAGTTCTAGACTTGTGTTGCTCATTACAGGTCTGTTCTAGACTCGTGTTGCTCATTACAGGTCAGTTCTAGACTTTTGTTTCTCATTACAGGTCTGTTCTAGACTGGTGTTGCTCATTACAGGTCAGTTCTAGACTCGTGTTGCTCATTACAGGTCAGTTCTAGACTCGTGTTGCTCATTACAGGTCAGTCCTAGACACTTGTTGCTCATTACAGGTCAGTTCTAGACTCGTGTTGCTCATTTCAGGTCAGTTCTAGACTCGTGTTGCTCATTACAGGTCAGTTCTAGACACTTGTTGCTCATTACAGGTCTGTTTTAGACTCTTGTTGCTCATTACAGGTCTGTTCTAGACTTGTGTTGCTCATTACAGGTCTGTTCTAGACTCGTGTTGCTCATTACAGGTCAGTTCTAGACACTTGTTGCTCATTACAGGTCAGTTCTAGACTTGTTTTGCTCATTACAGGTCATTTCTAGACTCGTTTTGCTCATTACAGGTCAGTTCTAGACTCGTTTTGCTCATTACAGGTCTGTTCTAGACTCGTGTTGCTCATTACAGGTCAGTTCTAGACTCGTTTTGCTCATTACAGGTCAGTTCTAGACTTTTGTTACTCATTACAGGTCAGTTCTAGATTCATGTTGCTCATTACAGGTCAGTTCTAGACTCGTGTTGCTCATTACAGGTCTGTTCTAGACTCGTTTTGCTCATTACAGGTCAGTTCTAGACTCCTGTTGCTCATTACAGATCAGTTCTAGACTGTTGTTGCTCATTACAGGTCAGTTCTAGACTCGTTTTGCTCATTACAGGTCAGTTCTAGACTTTTGTTTCTCATTACAGGTCTGTTCTAGACTGGTGTTGCTCATTACAGGTCAGTTCTAGACTCGTGTTGCTCATTACAGGTCAGTTCTAGACTCGTGTTGCTCATTACAGGTCAGTTCTAGAATCGTTTTGCTCATTACAGGTCAGTTCTAGACTCGTGTTGCTCATTACAGGTCAGTTCTAGACTCTTGTTGCTCATTACAGGTCAGTTCTAGACTCGTGTTGCTCATTACAGGTCAGTTCTAGACTCGTTTTGCTCATTACAGGTCAGTTCTAGACTTTTGTTTCTCATTACAGGTCTGTTTTAGACTCGTGTTGCTCATTACAGGTCAGTTCTAGACTCGTGTTGCTCATTACAGGTCTGTTTTAGACTTGTGTTGCTCATTACAGGTCAGTTCTAAACTTGTGTTGCTCATTACAGGTCTGTTTTAGACTCATGTTGCTCATTACAGGTCAGTCCAAGACACTTGTTGCTCATTACAGGTCTTTTTCGACTCGTGTTGCTCATTACAGGTCAGTTCTAGACACTTGTTGCTCATTACAGGTCTGTTCTAGACTCGTGTTGCTCATTACAGGTCAGTCCTAGACACTTGTTGCTCATTACAGGTCAGTCCTAGACACTTGTTGCTCATTACAGGTCTGTTTTAGACTCATGTTGCTCATTACAGGTCCGTCCTAGACACTTGTTGCTCATTACAGGTCTATTTTCGACTCGTGTTGCTCATTACAGGTCAGTTCTAGACACTTGTTGCTCATTACAGGTCAGTTCTAGAATCGTTTTGCTCATTACAGGTCAGTTCTAGACTCGTGTTGCTCATTACAGGTCAGTTCTAGACTCATGTTGCTCATTACAGGTCAGTCCTAGACACTTGTTGCTCATTACAGGTCAGTTCTAGACACTTGTTGCTCATTACAGGTCAGTTCTAGACACTTGTTGCTCATTACAGGTC
>SSNR01000146.1:1164875-1191790 GCA_006937965.1 Callopanchax toddi | reverse complement strand
TGTTGCTCATTACAGGTCAGTTCTAGAATCGTTTTGCTCATTACAGGTCAGTTCTAGACTCGTGTTGCTCATTACAGGTCAGTTCTAGACTCATGTTGCTCATTACAGGTCAGTCCTAGACACTTGTTGCTCATTACAGGTCAGTTCTAGACACTTGTTGCTCATTACAGGTCAGTTCTAGACACTTGTTGCTCATTACAGGTCAGTTCTAGACTCGTGTTGCTCATTACAGGTCAGTTCTAGACTCGTGTTGCTCATTACAGGTCAGTTCTAGACACTTGTTGCTCATTACAGGTCTGTTTTAGACTCTTGTTGCTCATTACAGGTCTGTTCTAGACTCGTTTTGCTCATTACCTGTCAGTTCTAGACTCGTGTTGCTCATTACAGGTCAGTTCTAGACTCGTGTTGCTCATTACAGGTCAGTTCTAGACTCGTGTTGCTCATTACAGGTCTGTTCTAGACTCGTGTTGCTCATTACAGGTTTGTTCTAGACTCGTGTTGCTCATTACAGGTCAGTTCTAGACTCGTGTTGCTCATTACAGGTCAGTTCTAGACCCGTGTTGCACATTACAAGTCAGTCCTAGACTCGTGTTGCTCATTATAGGTCAGTTCTAGACCCGTGTTGCTCATTACAGGTCAGTTCTAGACTCGTGTTGCTCATTACAGGTCTGTTCTAGACTCGTGTTGCTCATTACAGGTGTGTTCTAGACTCGTATTGCTCATTACAGGTCAGTCCTAGACTCGTGTTGCTCATTACAGGTCAGTTCTAGACTCGTGTTGCTCATTACAGGTCAGTTATAGACTAGTGTTGCTCATTACAGGTCAGTTCTAGACCCGTGTTGCTCATTACAGGTCAGTTCTAGACTCGTGTTGCTCATTACAGGTCTGTTCTAGACTCGTGTTGCTCATTACAGGTCAGTTCTAGACTAGTGTTGCTCATTACAGGTCATTCCTAGACTCGTGTTGCTCATTACAGGTCATTTCTAGACTCGTGTTGCTCATTACAGGTCAGTTCTAGACTCGTGTTGCTCATTACAGGTTTGTTCTAGACTCGTGTTGCTCATTACAGGTCAGTTCTAGACTCGTGTTGCTCATTACAGGTCAGTTCTAGACTCGTGTTGCTCATTACAGGTCTGTTCAGACCCGTGTTGCTCATTACAGGTTTGTTCTAGACTCGTGTTGCTCATTACAGGTCAGTTCTAGACTCGTGTTGCTCATTACAGGTCAGTTCTAGACTCGTGTTGCTCATTACAGGTTAGTTCTAGACTCATGTTGCTCATTACAGGTCAGTTCTAGACTCGTGTTGCTCATTACAGGTCTGTTTTAGACTCGTGTTGCTCATTACAGGTCAGTTCTTGACTCGTGTTGCTCATTACAGGTCAGTCCTAGACACTTGTTGCTCATTACAGGTCTGTTCTAGACCCTTGTTGCTCATTACAGGTCAGTTTTAGGCTCGTGTTGCTCATTACAGGTCAGTTCTAGACTTGTGTTGCTCACAACAGGTCAGTCCTAGACACTTGTTGCTCATTACAGGTCAGTTCTAGACTCATGTTGCTCATTACAGGTCTGTTCTAGACCCGTGTTGCTCATTACAGGTCAGTTCTAGACACTTGTTGCTCATTACAGGTCAGTTCTAGACTTGTGTTGCTCATTACAGGTCTGTTCTAGACCCGTGTTGCTCATTACAGGTCAGTTCTAGGCTCGTGTTGCTCATTACAGGTCAGTTCTAGACTTGTGTTGCTCATTACAGGTCAGTTCTAGACTTGTTTTGCTCATTACAGGTCAGTCCTAGACACTTGTTGCTCATTACAGGTCAGTTCTAGACTCGTGTTGCTCATTACAGGTCAGTTCTAGACTCGTGTTGCTCATTACAGGTCAGTTCTAGACTCGTTTTGCTCATTACAGGTCTGTTCTAGACTCGTGTTGCTCATTACAGGTCAGTTCTAGACTCGTTTTGCTCATTACAGGTCAGTTCTAGACTTTTGTTTCTCATTACAGGTCAGTTCTAGACTCATGTTGCTCATTACAGGTCAGTTCTAGACTCGTGTTGCTCATTACAGGTCTGTTCTAGACTTGTTTTGCTCATTACAGGTCAGTTCTAGACTCCTGTTGCTCATTACAGATCAGTTCTAGACTGTTGTTGCTCATTACAGGTCAGTTCTAGACTCGTTTTGCTCATTACAGGTCAGTTCTAGACTTTTGTTTCTCATTACAGGTCAGTTCTAGACACTTGTTGCTCATTACAGGTCAGTTCTAGACTCGTTTTGCTCATTACAGGTCAGTTCTAGACTTTTGTTTCTCATTACAGGTCTGTTCTAGACTGGTGTTGCTCATTACAGGTCAGTTCTAGACTCGTGTTGCTCATTACAGGTCAGTTCTAGACTCGTGTTGCTCATTACAGGTCAGTTCTAGACTCGTTTTGCTCATTACAGGTCTGTTCTAGACTCGTGTTGCTCATTACAGGTCAGTTCTAGACTCGTTTTGCTCATTACAGGTCAGTTCTAGACTTTTGTTTCTCATTACAGGTCAGTTCTAGACTCATGTTGCTCATTACAGGTCAGTTCTAGACTCGTGTTGCTCATTACAGGTCTGTTCTAGACTTGTTTTGCTCATTACAGGTCAGTTCTAGACTCCTGTTGCTCATTACAGATCAGTTCTAGACTGTTGTTGCTCATTACAGGTCAGTTCTAGACTCGTTTTGCTCATTACAGGTCAGTTCTAGACTTTTGTTTCTCATTACAGGTCAGTTCTAGACACTTGTTGCTCATTACAGGTCAGTTCTAGACTCGTTTTGCTCATTACAGGTCAGTTCTAGACTTTTGTTTCTCATTACAGGTCTGTTCTAGACTGGTGTTGCTCATTACAGGTCAGTTCTAGACTCGTGTTGCTCATTACAGGTCAGTTCTAGACTCGTGTTGCTCATTACAGGTCAGTTCTAGAATCGTTTTGCTCATTACAGGTCAGTGCTAGACTCGTGTTGCTCATTACAGGTCAGTTCTAGACTCGTTTTGCTCATTACAGGTCAGTTCTAGACTTTTGTTTCTCATTACAGGTCTGTTTTAGACTCGTGTTGCTCATTACAGGTCAGTTCTAGACTCGTGTTGCTCATTACAGGTCTGTTCTAGACTCGTGTTGCTCATTACAGGTCAGTTCTAGACCCGTGTTGCTCATTTCAGGTCAGTTCTAGACTCGTGTTGCTCATTACAGGTCAGTTCTAGACTCATGTTGCTCATTACAGGTCAGTTCTAGACTGGTGTTGCTCTTTACAGGTCAGTTCTAGACTGGTGTTGCTCATTACAGGTCAGTTCTAGACTTGTGTTGCTCATTACAGGTCAGTTCTAGACTTGTGTTGCTCATTACAGGTCAGTTCTAGACTTGTGTTGCTCATTACAGGTCAGTTCTAGACTGGTGTTGCTCATTACAGGTCAGTTCTAGACTTGTGTTGCTCATTACAGGTCAGTTTTAGACCCGTGTTGCTCATTACAGGTCAGTTCTAGACTCGGGTTGGTTCTGGATCCATGTTGAAAGTTGTCTGATTGACTCTTTGGGTTCTCATTATGTAACCAGGATTGTATAACAGCGTTTCAGATGAGGTCAAAAACACCCAAATAATAAGCTAATAAATAAATACTAAAGGTTTGGAGACAACTAGCAGAATTTAGCTTTTTATTTACATTATTTTGACATTCATTAATTCTTTTTCTGTCACTTTCTGTTTCTGATCCCTCACATCTCTTAGTTTTAGCTCTCAGTCCTTCTAGAACAATCAGATCATTTTAGAACAAGTCAGTCAGCTGCTGGATGAATCCTGCTGTTAAATGTTTGAGTGACACTAATCTCAAAATTTAAAGAAAACATTAGTTGTTTGTTTGCTTCACTTTGAATACTTGAAGTATTTTCTTTAAGCTAACAAATTCAGGACTGGATGAAAACCTGGATGAACTGATTCTGGTTTTTAGAGCCAATACTGATTTGAGCTGATTCCAGTTTATCTCAGAACAATAATCAAAGTGCTGTTCAGGTCATTCTGTCAGTTTTTCATCTACAGTAAGTAGGGCTGCACGATTCTGGATGAAATGAGAATCACGTTTTTAAAATTGAGATCATGATTCTCTCCCAATTTTTTCCCCAATATAAATATTTATTGCACTTATTACCTGCTGCACATCAACTTCGTTATGTTCGCTGGCACTGAACATAAAAACAATAAATGTCACTCTCGTCTTCTTTTACCTACACAGCCTTTGAATAATCTCTACAATATTAACAATTTTGTCTTTTGTCATTTGAGGGAGACAGAGGAAGCGCTTGTTTTCATGCAGATTATGTCCGGGATCAAATGCAGTACAATCGTTGTCTTCTTTTTTTAAATTGTTGTCATTTGAAAATGAGATTGCATACAAGTCTGAATTGAGATCATGATTTTTTAACGATTAATTGTGCAGCCCTAACAGTAAGGGACACACACTGTGTTCCATAAAAAAAATCCAACCTGAGGTTCTGTTTATGGCTTAGAGGTGGAGAATTCTAGTCTGTTTTTTAGTCAATCTATTGAAACAAACACCTTTTGGTTCCCAGAATCTTTTTACTCTGAGCAGCAGAATTTAAGAATTTCTGGGTTGACGATCTAAAACAGGACTTAGCTTTAAAGCTGCTATAGCAAATTTGGAAAACAAATTCGCTTAAAAAGTCTTTTTCGTGCCTCTTAGCAACATTTTAACATAGTATAGCTATAAATATATTGTGGCGATAAAAAAAAAAATGTAAAGAAATTAATTAGGTGGTTCCCTCCCACGCAGTTCTCTAAAAACCTCAGCCAATCAGACGTTTTGGACCGAAAGCAACTATTGGACAATCCGGTTGTCTGTCTCCTCGAAGCGCCTCACTTCCACACTGCTGGATCCTCCATTAAAGTGATAATATGCAACTTTTTCATATTTTTAAATCTTTTCCTTGAGCCAGTCTGAGCTAATATGACCCTTTACAGAGTTAATGAAAAGTCCCTTAGCCCCATCTGGTGATTAGATCCGGAATACCACGATTGCAAAATCTCCGTCACCGTCACGGTACCCAGGAAGTCACGTGTCTCACGAGGGTTAGGCTAACCCAATGTGGCTAGCTGTTATGCTAGTGCTGGAGTGTTTTTATCTCATGATTCCTGATTTTTTCCATCTCTCCCTGCTTGAACACAGCTGATTTCTTTGAAGGAGTAAATAACCGCTCCTGTAGAAAGCTATGAAGGCTGACACCAGAGGGAGCCCAAAACAAGCAAAACTGTATATTATCACTTTAATGAATGCTGGAGCATTTTTCAGCAGATGTAGCGATGTGGAATAGCTACACTTAATACATTTTTCAATAAAATATTAAATTCAGTTAATATTTGTGGTGAGTCATAAATTTTAGACATCAACTTTTTTAAATGGTTAATATTTATTGAAATAGGTAAAAATGGTAAATGGTAATGGCATGTATTTATAGAGCGCTTTCTAGAGTACTGAACACTCCCCAAAGCGCTGTACAACACGAACAGTCACTCACCCATTCACACTCACATTCACACAAATTTAAAATCAAGTTCTTTTTGGTTAAACAGAGAATTAATATCATTAATAATCTAATTGTCTAATAATGATACAGGAAAAGGAAATGATGATTTTGGTGATGATGTTAACTAAAACAGTAATAAAACACTTAAACATAATGATGAATGTGATAAGATGTATTATTCATGATTTAGGAAAAATGAAGTCTGGATTTTATAAGACTAATATGGCTGGATTTAACTTTTAATTTGGATGCAACTTAGTTTAGTTATCAAGTACATGACCCATCTGTTTTTGGGTGTTAAACCTTACTGGATTAGCTGGAGGTCCAATAGATCTGGCAGCGTCGGAGCAGTTTTTCTGGACAAGCTGAGGTGGACGTCCCCCACACTTGGAGCTGGTCTCGGTCCGAAGGGGAACAAAGTGATCTGTTGGAGAACTTGGTTTAGTCTCCATCAGATCCAAATCAGCTGAAGCAGGAACACTTTAGCAGGAACACATCTTTTCCTAAAATCATGAGAAAATTTTGACTTGAGTAAAACAAATTAAATTTAATATACCGGTACTGTAATTATTAACACAGATATTAAAATATATAACATGACCATTCATGACTTTTCTGTAAGGAAAAATATGAATAAAGTAAACCTTATTAATTCATTAAATAGATATATTTAAGGTTTAAAATGGCGTATTAATCAATCATTGTTTAAAGCTTAAATGATCAATGTTGAAAATATTAATTAATCTTAGCATGAATAGAATGCATTGAATATACTTTAATATTATTAAATGATTTCTTCTGAGAAATAAGACAGAAAAATAAACTCATTACCAAGTAATGTTCTGATGCCTAGAGATTATAGCTGGAGGGGGTTGTGTAAAATAGCTAGCTATACCTAGCTTGTTTGAACATTAATTATAGCAGCTTTACTTTAGCTGATCATTTTTTTTCTTAGTGATCGTTTGTGTGATTTGTTCTGTACTATCTTCTGTGTAGGCTTTGTTTGAGCTGTTTTTGCCCATTTGTTAGTTTAATTTGTGTTTTTATATCCTTCCAGTCTGTTTAGTTCTGAAGAGAAAAGGGTTCTTTTTGGTCAAATTAAATTGCTTTCTGTTCTGCAGCCAATGGATGTGTCACAAGCTAACATGTTTTATGTATAATAAAAGTACCTGAAATGAAAACACGAATTCCTAATAGAATGAAATCTTATTCCTAAACCAGCTCAGCTCATCTGCCTCAGTTTAAATCTGTGTTCTTACATAACCTGTGATGTTTGTTTATCGCAGCAGAAACAATGAGTGAGATGTGATTCTGCAGCATGTTTTACATTTACAACAACAACCTGCTAAAAATAGGTTCAGTTTTAATCATGCAACCATCCCGTCATGAATTAGTGAATTAAACTTTCCCAGAAAACAAACAAAGATGTGTCTGATCTAAAATTATCTGTTCTCTGCAGGTTTTAAAATAGTGCTGCTCAGCTGATGTTGTTTAACCTTTTACAGGATTATTGTAGCTGTTTACTTGATTTAACGGCAGCAGAAATCAGGCTGAAGCCTTCAGAGAGCTGACTTGACTCCAGCGTCCTCCCACCTTCTTCTTTAATCGCAGCAGTTGGACCCTTTTCTCCACTTGAAGGTGCATGACTCCCAGGATCAAGCTGAGGAATCACATTAATCATTCTTTCTGCTATTTGAACTTGTGCAGTTCCTTTAAAGTGGCACAGTTAGTTTCCTCATCCTGCCAAACATCTTGACTTGGCCGCCGTGGCAGCACCTCAGACTCACAAAGCTCAGAAAGCTTGAATCGTAACCTGAGTCAAAAGAGTCTCCCTGGTTCTGCTGCTCTTTTCACATGTTTCACCTCTGGATCCAGGCAGAGTGAAGGTTGTGTGTTCTCTATGAACAGGTCTGGAGGAGCTCTATGAATACAGGAGTTGGAGCATCACCGTGTCACTCAAACCCTCAGAGGATGGTAAACACGTTTCTGCTCGTGGCTTGGAAACCTCACATAGAAACTAGGAGGTTTGTAATGGATGAAAGTGTCTCTTTAAAAAACAATGAGACTATTTACTATTTAACCTTACTGGAGAAATAATCACCAAATCAGTGACTGTTTGTTCAGAATGGTTTCAATCCTGACACACTGGAGGGTTTTCAACATGAACGACCTGTTAAAGGTCAAAGGTCAGACATTCTCCGTCATGGTTCTATCAGTTCCAGCCAGTGGTCCAGGTCCTGAAGACCAGAATCATTGCTGAATCCTTTTGACATTAACCCAGTGAGTCCTGCAGGGCTTTAGATGCTGTTCTGAATTATTTTCTTAATAATTTTCTTTAGAACAGGACATGATGTGTTGCTTTTTGAGCCTCCTTCATGTTGTCAGACAGGTTCTATTGAAGTGATTTATTAATTCTACAGGTCTGGTGGAGCTGAACTCGGCTTTAGAAATAATCTGGTCAGTCATAACTAATTTGTGATTTGACAAAACTGCAAATTTTAGCAGCACACTGGTTAAAACTAAGTTAAAATAATAATGGTTCCAATTATTCAGCATCTATAATAAATGCATTTAGCATTTATTTAGCTTTAGCTGTATAACAATAACCCATCTCTGTTGTGTTTTATTCAACAATACAACAACAATAAGGCAACACAACTAGACGTTAAAAGAGTTTATCCATTCCTCCAGATTCTGTTAAATGTGACAGAAAGAAGTCGTTTCACATCATTTCTGATCATCGATCCATTCAGGGACCCCGGCTGACTGGTGGATGGGTGCTAAAACCTCCCGTCAGGATATAAATGTTTCACAACAGGATAAAGCATCGCTCAGAACAGCTGTATTGATCTGTAGAGACTCGTCTGACTGTCTGAGGAGATGACCATACTAAAAGTTAGATCAGCTTACACCTACAAACACTCATCCGTCTTTATAACCAACCTTTTCTCGTCTCCTTCACGTTTCTCTTCAGATAAACATATCAGACATGTTTATCTGGCAGAAACTGATGATTGAATTTGTCATTTAAAAATGAGCCTTGAAGGAAACCTGCCAGCATGTGGTTCTGGAGGGGTTCTGGTCCACTCTTCTTTCCCACGTGGCTTCAGGTCTTTCTGAAGGTCCCACCCAGTATCCCAGTCAGGTTCTGGTCCAGACATGGACTGGACCATCATTGTTGTCCAGAGGACTTCATAGTGGACTCAGTGACTGCCCCAGTGTTTGGTACCCAGACCACCAGCCCTCCACCAACAGCTGGGCTTGGGTTTCTACAAACATGCTGCAGTGCATTATGGGTAAATGTATTCACTTTAGTCTCATTAATCCTGAAGTCTTGTGGTTCATTAAGATGAAACTTTACCAGCCAGAGTTGAACTGTCATGAACTTCTTCCTCCAGAAAACTTGACAAACAACTCTTTTTCAAACATTCCTGTTACGACCTTTGACCTTTAACTTGCCTACTGAGGACTGCAGAGTCTGACTTGGATCTCTTGGATTTTTTGGGATAATTTTTCTGTATTTTTTCTCTTAAAGTAAAAAAATAAAGAAAAGATAAACATTGTCTCGAGCAGAGCAATTTGGGGGGCACAGTAAACTGTCTTATAAATAAACATTTATGTAACCTTTCCAACTGAATAATCATGTAGTTTATCATTACAGAATAAACAATAAGCACTAAACAGTAGGGGTGTAATGATACCTAAAACTCACCAGATGAGATTTTAATCAAATCTTCAAGAATTTTTCAAAGATCAAACTATTGCTGCAAATGTTTCTTCCCCGTCTCTCTCCTCCTCTTCTGTCTCACCAAGGCTGAAATTATGATTTCAAAGGTGAAGAGGAGGAACTTGAACTGCTTAAACAGAGCCATGATATTAAACCTACACCTAAAATCAGCCAGTATCCATTTAACCCTCCTGTCGTGTTCGGGTCAAGTCTGACCGATTTACAACTTCAAACACTCATAAATATTGTGTTTTACATCGGATTGCCTCAAGGCTTTATGATATCCTCCACACGATGCACTTGAACATATAAAAGTGATGGTCGCCTCTTTCATTGCATTTTGAGTGTTTTAATCAAACTTGTTACACCTGTGGTGTTCCCGGTCAAAAGAACTGAATGGGTATCCAGACTATATTCATCCATCAGACAGAAAACATACACACTAACTAACTAACTAACTAACTAACTAACTAACTAACTAACTAACTAACTAACTAACTAACTAACTAACTAACTAACTAACTAACTAACTAACTAACTAACTAACTAACTAACTAACTAACTAACTAACTAACTAACTAACTCTCACTCACTCACTCACTCACTCACTCACTCACTCACTCACTCACTCACTCACTCACTCACTCACTCACTCACTCACTCACTCACTCACTCACTCACTCACTCACTCACTCACTCACTCACTCAAACCACCTCCCTTTTGAAGCGATGCATCATATCTTCACACAGACCAGACAGGTGTCTGCTATGTGAACCCATCTCATTCCTGTGCTTTGTGCCAATCCCCCATGTGAACCACACCTTCCAGACTAATCAGTGTATCTTCTTCACACAGACCCCATATTGCTTGCTGTTTGCCTTGCACTCCTTTTTCTTTGTCAACTGACCAAGCTGTTATCTGTTGAAAAGGTTCTGGTCCAGGTTTTTGGACATGACGAGGAGAGCACTGAGATAGAGGAGGATGTCTCAGAAGTGGAAGACAACATAGATTTTGATCCAGACTTTGAGGAGACTGACCAGTCAACAGATGGAGAGTCACCTGAAGAACAGGCACCTGAGGAGACCTTCCAGTCCAAGAGTGGACATTTGCTCTAGTCTTCATCCCCCCCAGGACAGAGGAAGTAGACCAAGAGTAGAAAACATTATAAAGATGACACCAGGGCAACACGGTATGCGACATCTCGTGTGGATGGCATCAAGTCTAGCTTCCAACTCTTTTTACCAGAGTCCATTGAGGGAATTACGCTATGTATTGTTCCTTTTATGGCAGCTTACTGGTACATACACCTGCAAGTGAATGACAGCCCACTGGCTAGTGGCACTCTTCCACAACATCCTTGATGTGTCTGCTTTCAATGCATAGTGTGGACAGCCATCAGCCCAACCTGGAATCAGGGGAAGAGTCTCAAGAGGAGACTTTTCTAGCAGAGCTGGGGAAAGCTTTGGTGACTCCTCTAATTCAACGGCACATTTAGCATATTTACGCTCACACCAGCCTCTGCCAGTCTGGTTAGGAGTGTGTAAACCCCGCCCCCAGTCAAGGACGTGGGCAGAAAAGAAAGCGCTGTGAGCTCTGAGCTCCTAGAGACAACACAACCAGCCTGAGATGCTGCAAATGTCATGTCTATGTTTGCAAGGCTCACTCTGAGTGTCACATGCCACTCATGTGCATGAATTCACATGCACGCACGCACGCACGCACACACACACACATACACACACACATACACACACACACACCTTCATGTTGAGTTTGGTCTTTGGATATACTTTTTTACTTTACATGTCATTTTGTAATACATTTTCAGCGCCTATTTGTATTTTCACTGCATTTATTTTTTGTTTAAATTCATGTTAAACACTACTTTGAGACATTGTTCACAGCTAAAGAATGTGAAATAAAAATTTGGAGATGAAAAAATGTTTTTGTGAGAATTTAAGAGCACTTAAAACAGGTTGGTCAATTTTGACCGGGAACACTTAAAGTAAGGGGCGGGAGGTGAACGCGACCGGAGGGTTAATACAGTGGAACGTTGTTTTAGACAGTAAAAACTACAGGAATCTAAACTGACTTTAAAAAGTCCCGCCATCATGTCCATGTGTCTCAGTGGTCTATCAGTTCTTTACTTCTCAGCTCTCCAATGCTGTTATTCTGTCTCTGCCTGTTTTCTCCCTATTTGCTTTTTTCTCTTCTTGTTAAAAAGATCAGTTCAGTTAAACGTCACTAAAACCTTAAAGGATTTGATCATTAATAGAAAATAAACGAAAAAAGAAAAGCTTTCCTTTTTATATAATAAAACTGTGTTTAATACTGTGATTGTACAGTGTTTCATATAGATTGTTTTCAGACACCTGTCTCTCTGTCTGTATTTCTCCTCTCCTGTCTCTTCTCGTGACTGTCAGCGGGATCCTTTAATACTGGGGGATTTAATCGGGGACCCACATCTTTCTGCTCCGTGAGCATTGTGCCCCCAGCTGTAATTCTTTCACTATTTTTGCATTTCTCTACCAAGGCAGTAAGGTGTTTCTCTAACCAGGCGGCTAGTTGCGATGTCACGCTGCAGCATCGATGGATGATCTTAAGTTTCACTTTTACCGACGTGGGCTAGGTGATGTGTTCAATGGCGGAAAAAAGTCAAGGAAATCCCAGCTTTTACCAAGAATAGATCTGTCTTCGGTTAATACAATGCATGGTTGCAACTTAATTTATACTGGCATGGTAAACTGCCTTGTGCGGGACAGATACCAGAATGGGTGGGCACAGATTGCTGAGTGGGCGGGCACTGCCCCCCAATGCCCCCCATGGCGCCGGGGCTGCTCTCAAGTATTGACCTTTGACCCGGGGCTGAACCTGCTGGGAGGCATTGTGAATAATCTTTCTCCCTCCGGAATGCTGGATGGGAAGGACGTTTGAACCGTCCCAGATTCCAGGGCAGCAACAGTTTCTTCTCTAAGGTTGTAGCTGATGTCTTTCCTCGTTATGTTAACACACGCCTGTATGCTCCGGAGCAGCAACAACTCCAGCTACATGGCTTTGATCCTGTGGAAGTGGTGGAGGTTGACTTTGCCGTCAGCATTCAAACTATAGAGATCCAGTTCTTTCTTTTTCTTCTTCTACAATTTTTCAGCCGTTTTAACAAATTACTTATCAAAATGTTCAGCGCTTTCATAACTTTCTGGCTATGACATTTGGTAGTAATATATTTGATACTGTTTTTGAGGTATTTTGGTTTCTGTTTGTTTTTGGGACAACTAGAAATGAATGTGGAACCTTTAACTGCTTTAAATTTGATCTTTGTTCTCTTCATGGTGCTATCACACACTGAAGTTATTTGTTGATGTCATTTTTTAAATCACAAACAGAAACAAATCAAAGCTGTTTGATTTGTTTGAGTCAATGTTCCCTGTACGCTGTAGTTGTAGGGACCTTCACAGTCCTCCTGCCCCTTTAACTGTGTTCAGTTTAAACTGATTTCAGATGTTTTTATTAAGCTTATTCCTTTTTCGACTCCTTTTCTTTCCTCCAACTTTCTGCCCTTTAATCTGATTTTCCTTCCCTTAAATTATCAAAATACAGTAAATCAACCGATAACAGCTCAGGTCTGTAGTGGTTTTCAGCTCAGTCAAACAGCATTTCTGAGACGTTGTCTAAACATTTAGATTTCTTCCTGTTGGATCGTCACACTAGATCAGAATCAGCTGAGGCTGTTCGTCATTTCATTGTGACCTCAGAGCAGAGCGTGCACCTTTCTACACTCATCCATAAATGCATGTTAGACAGCAGAGCTCTGCAGCGTATAGAGATTGTTCTTTAGATTAAAACAAAAAGGCTGCTGGCCTACATCTAAGAGAGGAGGAGGAGGCTTTCATCTTCTCTTAGACATGGTGTGTGCGTGCGTGTGTGTGTGTGTGTGTGTTACAGACATTATGAGGACCAAAATCTAACACAGTCACATTATGAAGATTTAACTGAAAACTAAATAAAGAAAATCCTCAAACTCTATTTCAGATCAACTCATTTTAAAGTCAAATTCTGCTTCAGGGACGATTTGGAATTTAGGAGGAAAAAGGCTTTAGATCATTTTAAACCTCCGTGAAATGAATGTAGGTTGAAGCGACGTCCTCTGGAGGGACGGAAACCATCACTGAGTGTTTCCAGAATCTCATTCTGCTTCAGAGCTCAGCTGCTGGAATCAAACAAAGCAGATTAGAATAAATTACAGCGAAAGAAAGTGGAGGATAAAACAGCAGAAAAACAACGTCTGATTCAGAAACAAGGAGCAGCCAAAAACAGGAGCATCATGATCAGAGAAGTCCCACAGTAACCCCAACTATCAAAGAAACGCGGGGGGTTTGTGTCCACATGCGTTTCTACGTATTTGTTCTCTGAGGAGCAGAGGGCAGCTAGTTTAATGGCATCAGGAGGGTCGGGATCTGGCCCAGGGATTCTTGGACACATGTCCGGGTCGGGGTTTGAACCCCGGTCTCCCACATGGCAGACTCTGCCTCTGAGGCACAGTCGCCCCATTAAAGGATCATGACCTTAAACTGATGGTGTGTGTTTTTGCTCCACAGATGAGGGGCCGTACACGAAACACTCCGCCGGGTCACGACCTCCAGATGGAGCGCTGGCCATCAGGAGGCAGAGTATTCCAGGTAAAACTTCATCCTGTGATCCCAGCAGAAGATTCAGTCGACACGAGGAGGGAAATGGCTGAAAATAGAACACGTTTGTAGAAAGGTGCTGCAGCTGCAGTTTATCTCCTCCCATCTGGAGCTGCTGTCCTACATGGGATTAGATTGGAATGCTGCATCAGATGGGAACGAGGAGGAAACCCCACTGGGGTTTGTGAAGCTACTAGTTATGGTCAGAGATCCTCCAGGATGTGGAGATGTTTTAGACCTGATGGAGAATCTGGTCAGCTTCTAGTAGTTTTATAAACAAATCAAGTAAGTGATGGATGTTCAGGTTCAGAGGATAAAACCAGTTTAAGTTTCATTAGTTACCATTCAGGGGAACCAGTGAGACCATTAAACAAAACTCCAGTTATGAAGCTTTAAACTAGAAGACTCAGGACAAACTGAGGCTACCGACCTGACTGAGGCCAGCTCATTATTGTTATTATAGATTCAGTTAATGGGGTTCAGGAGCAGAGAGTAGACTGAGGAATGGTCACATCAGCTGTTCAGGTCCATGACCTCCAACAGGATTCTAACCTCCACGATAAAAACCGCTGGTTCAAACCGTCAAAATCTAACAAAGTGAACAGAACCGTAACCGTCAGAGCGTCTGGAGGTGGGATTAGCCCTGGTATATTTACATGTTCATTAATATGCCCTGGCCCTTTATAAATACACTCCCAACTGATGCTGAAATAGGGTCAGTGGAGGACAGGTTCTGGTTTTCTTATTTATTTACTTAATTCTTTCATTAAAAAAAAAAAAAAATCAACCTAAAATTTAAACATCAATCCAATAAAAACTAGATGTTTATGTCTTTAAAGAGCAAATATTTAAACATCAATCCAATAAAAACTAGATGTTTATGTCTTTAAAGAGCAAATATTAAGTAAAAATTTTTTAAATTCAGATAAAATTCTGTCCAGAAATACTATTTAAAATGTTTATTGAGGGTATTTTGTTTTACAATACATTTTTAAACCATTTTTCTAGTCAAAGGTGCCCCTTTTTGCAAAGTTTCTAAAAACGCTTTTTTTTTTTTTTTCATATGTGGACCTGTGATGTCACCAGAGGGAGCTCCCAGCTAGGTGGCGCTGCTTACAGTGTTGTCAGATGTAGATAAATAAAGTATTTGTAGGATAATTTAACACTCTGTACGATCAATAATCCCATAAATCTGATCATTTGAGCCCTTTGTTGTGTGGAGTTTGTGTAACAGATGCTTGTTTTAATCATTGTGTTAGATTTTTTAAAGCTAAACTACTTTAACATCTCAGACTGGCACCGCTTGTCATATGTCACCTCCCTGTGGTTTATGTCTCCCTCTAGTGTCCTGTCTTGTGATCTGTGCTAATGTTTCTCCCCTTTGTCTCACACAGGTGATCCTCATTGTAATCGGCCACCTGTGCCTCGTCTTGTGATCACCTCCCTCTGTGTTTTTAAGCGTGCCTGTCTCGTCTGTGTTTGTCGGTTCCTAGTCGTAGTCGTGTGAGTCCTGTGTGTGTCTTCGTGTTCCTGAGATTGGAATAAACTTGAACTTTGGATGTGCATCTGCGCCTGGGTCCTCTCTTCACGCACCAGTTCATGACACCGCTCCAGTCTGCCAGCTGCCTGCTCGCTGTCGGCGATGAGTTGTTAGTTTTAGGTTAGAGCGCTCTTTAATCCAGTCGGTGCTAAATTATTATGTTTGTGAATGCCAATCGCCAGTCTGTCAGGACAGTGTGAGTCAATAACAACGGGACGGCTTCCTTACCGGTACGGTGACTTCTGTTTGACGACGAAAAACCCCGGCGGTCCTACTAGTCCAGCCTAGTCCACATCCAGGATGTGATGGAGTCCCACATACTGACAAAAACATTCAGTGTGACTCTAAACAGGCGCCGTTACTTCGATCCTTTCAAATTAACACCGGAATGCTGTTAGCACGCAGCAGCTAACAGGAGCTAACAGTTTGTAGTCCGGTACTGATCCGCAATTTCATGAGAGCATTTCCTTCAGCTGTCGGACCCTCACCTGTCTGGCGGGGTTACACATAAATCCATGCCGTCGCCTCATACCAGCGCTGTCCTTAACTTTGTGGGGCTTTCCAGTGGGGTTTTCCAGCAGTGCTAACACCGGCGTTGCTCTCCAGCAGCCTGGCCCGACACTGCTCCGGTGTCAGCTCGAACCTTTCAGCTGCTTCCTGTGAAACTTCTTTATAAACTCTTTAATTTCTTAACAATCCATCTAGCTCGTCCTGAATGCAGCTCAATGTTTGGAGCTCTGATGATCAAAAACCTTGTGCTAAAGCTGGTATCTGTGTACGGTCGGAGACCCAGTGAGGAGGAGGTGGGTCTAGACCGGTGAACCCCTCGCGGGGTACAGCCTTACTGGACTGATTGTTTTTATATTTTCTTTTTTTTTTATCTTAATAAAATAACTTCTCACTATAGTAATAAAATAACGGCACTCTGGGGGTTTGTTTTGCTCGTCACAAGCAGTGATCAGTGGATCAGTTTTCTATATAGAGAACTAACGGTCTCCCTGCACTGTCGTCATTTCCAGTTTGGTGAAAAAATAGACAATTCTCACAAAAATTAATCCAAAAGCCTAAATAAGCTGAATTTGTGTAAATTTTTATTCAGAAAAAGTTTCTATTATACACTACGTGCAGAATTATTAGGCAAATGAGTATTTTGACCACATCATCCTCTTTATGCATGTTGTCTTACTCCAAGCTGTATAGGCTCCAAAGCCTACTACCAATTAAGCATATCAGGTGATGTGCATCTCTGTAATGAGAAGGGGTGTGGTCTAATGACATCAACACCCTATATCAGGTGTGCATAATTATTAGGCAACTTCCTTTCCTTTGGCAAAATGGGTCAAAAGAAGGACTTGACAGGCTCAGAAAAGTCAAAAATAGTGAGATATCTTGCAGAGGGATGCAGTACACTTAAAATTGCAAAGCTTCTGAAGCGTGATCATCGAACAATCAAGCGTTTCATTCAAAATAGTCAACAGGGTCGCAAGAAGCGTGTGGAAAAACCAAGGCGCAAAATAACTGCCCATGAACTGAGAAGAGTCAAGCGTGCAGCTGCCAAGATGCCACTTGCCACCAGTTTGGCCATATTTCAGAGCTGCAACATCACTGGAGTGCCCAAAAGCACAAGGTGTGCAATACTCAGAGACATGGCCAAGGTAAGAAAGGCTGAAAGACGACCACCACTGAACAAGACACACAAGCTGAAACGTCAGGACTGGGCCAAGAAATATCTCAAGACTGATTTTTCTAAGGTTTTATGGACTGATGAAATGAGAGTGAGTCTTGATGGGCCAGATGGATGGGCCCGTGGCTGGACTGGTAAAGGGCAGAGAGCTCCAGTCCGACTCAGACGCCAGCAAGGTGGAGGTGGAGTACTGGTTTGGGCTGGTATCATCAAAGATGAGCTTGTGGGGCCTTTTTAGGTTGAAGATGGAGTCGAGCTCAACTCCCAGTCCTACTGCCAGTTTCTGGAAGACACCTTCTTCTAGCAGTGGTACAGGAAGAAGTCTGCATCCTTCAAGAAAAACATGATTTTCATGCAGGACAATGCTCCATCACACAAGTACTCCACAGCGTGGCTGGCGAGAAAGGGTATAAAAGAAGGAAAACTAATGACACGGCCTCCTTGTTCACCTGATCTGAACCCCATTGAGAACCTGTGGTCCATCATCAAATGTAAGATTTACAAAGAGGGAAACCAGTACACCTCTCTGAACAGTGTCTGGGAGGTTGTGGTTGCTGCTGCACGCAATGTTGATGGTGAACAGATCAAAACACTGACAGAATCCATGGATGGCAGGCTTTTGAGTGTCCTTGCAAAGAAAGGTGGCTATATTGGTCACTGATTTGTTTTTGAATGTCAGAAATGTATATTTCTGAATGTGGAGATGTTACATTGGTTTCACTGGTAAAAATAAATCATTGAAATGGGTATATATTTGTTTTTGTTAAGTTGCCTAATAATTATGCACACCTGATATAGGGTGTTGATGTCATTAGACCACACCCCTTCTCATTACAGAGATGCACATCACCTGATATGCTTCATTGGTAGTAGGCTTTGAGCCTATACAGCTTGGAGTAAGACAACATGCATAAAGAGGATGATGTGGTCAAAATACTCATTTGCCTAATAATTCTGCACTCCCTGTATTTCTCTAAACATTTGTTTAAGGTAGTGTCTGACTTAAAATATGCTCTTTAAGTCTGTTCTGTATCAGAAACCTTCCATTTATTTACCAACATGTTGCCTCTCATTCTGAACAGATATGTCAACTTTTACTTTTTGATTTAATTTCTCGCCACTGCTTTGTCGTAGATTTACTCTTCTACAAGTTTCTAGTCACTGCTTTTTGTTCACCACCAATAAAATCCTGGTTAGATAAACATCATAGTTATCCACTGAATCCTTTAGGATGTAGAAGTTTTCTTTCTTTAGATGTTGTATATCCTAGTAGAGGTTAAATAATGTGAAGAGTCGAGCAGAAGGGTTTTAGTTTATGACGTCTCCAGTAAAAGGAAGAGAGTTATAGGAAAGTAATAAAGATCCAATCAGATCAGCTGGTCTGAAACTCAAAAATCCTATTTATTTTTTCAGTCCATGAAATCATCGCTAATTAATGCAAAGAGATGTGAAAGTTTTTACTTCCAGAAACATGAAATTCAAACTGGTTCTTAAGTTTTCTGTTATTTCTGTGAGAAACTGGTGAAGAAACCAGTCATAAGACCAGGAAAACCTTCTGAAAGAACAAAGTAAAGCTCAGTAGGTTTATTAAACTGGTAACTTTTTAAAACCAGTGACATGAATTAGTTGGTTGATTCACCCTTTAAGACCAGTTCTGACTGGGACTGGATCACCAGTGGACTGGTTCAGGTATTGGTAGAACTCTAGATTAGGTTCTCACTTTTTTGTTGTAAAACAACATTTAAAGTACTGTAAAGTGCTTTGATCAACTTTGTTGTTTTTAAATGTTCTATAAAAAAATCAACATCAACTATAGACACTGCAGTTCCTCTATTAACCAGCAGGTGTTGCAACAGGAACGGCAGCAGCAGCAGAGTTTATGGGAGTTCAGAAATGATTTCTCATCATCAAAGCGTCGTTATCTCTGGGAAGTCCGTGTATCTCTGAGACATTTCTGAGTTTTTAAATATAAAACCATTGTTTTCCAGTGATTTGTGAACTCCCCAGTCTGAAACCTGCCACTGATGCTGCATCGAAAAGTTATTTCATTCATCCAGTAGAACCCGTTCTTAAATCTGAACACAGCTTTATAAAAACTACTGGAGCTTCTGAATTATTCAGAGGATCCAGTGAAACACAGGAAGTTCTGAGTTAACATCACCAGCAGTTCAACCAATCAGGTTTCCTGCTTAATGTAAAGAAGCTCATCCAGAGACACAGAGCCTCTGAGTTTCTGGTTTTCTGTGTTCAGTGTAAAGAATCTGACAGCTTGTGCTGAAACCCTGTGAAGTCGTTCCCTCGCCGCAGCAGGAAACATCAAACATTCGAGCAAAATCAAAGATTTTGAGGTTTCCATTTTCAGACTGAGTCGGTGTTAGGAGCTGCTGCTCTCTGGAGGAGGAGGAGGGAGTCACAGATGAAGATTGGGAGTTTTATTTCTGTCTGAATGAAAAAACTAAATCATTAATATTACAACAATAGAAGGAAATCCTGCTTTCTGTTTTATCACCTGAAGATGTCGTAGCAGGTCTGCTCTAAAGTCTGTCTGCCCAGCTCTTCCTCTGATAAATAATTCAGCTCTTTGATCAAATATAGATAGACAACAGAATAGATGATGACCTCACTGCTCCGTTTGTCCAGATTATTATTTTATTTCTCTATTTTAGAGGGAAAAGAGGCCAAACTGTGAAATCAGGCCACAGAGGCGCTGAACTGGGGGATGAAGAGGAGCGCTCAGATAATCTGATGTCTTTTTGTAGATGAGTTTCGAGGCTCCACGGTGGTGGAGCTGATGAAGAAAGAGGGGACGACGCTCGGACTCACGGTCTCAGGCGGCATCGACAAAGACGGGAAACCTCGTGTTTCAAACCTTCGACAGGGAGGCATCGCTGCCAGGTGACGTCTTCGTCTGGACTCAGGCTCTCCTGATTCCTGCAGTGGAGTTTTAGTGTCAGATTAGAACTCTTTCTTTTAAATATTAGAGTGACTTCAGGGTATTATCTTGATGTATTTATCCTTTAATTGTTTTATATTTGATAAATAAACAAGTTTCACCTGTTAAAAGTTTTATTATCACAGGATCAGGTATTTTGTTCCTTATGTCTCAGAATCAAACAGCAGACATTTATTAAAACCCAACATGGAGCCAAACAATCGAAAATATGAAGCTTTTAAAACCAGAAACCAGCTCTAAATCCTGCCTAATGTGCTGGTTTTTATGAAAATGTTTTACCAAGCTGAGGAAAAAAGACTCGTAGAACTCAGGTCATCAGCTGTTCTGTTTTTAAAACTTGTTTAAATTGATCAGAATGTACTGTAATCAAGTTGATGTTTGGGGTTGTTTTTTAGGAGTGACCAGCTGAACGTGGGCGACTACATCCGCTCCGTCAACGGCATCAACCTGGCCAAGTTCAGACACGATGAGATCATCAGTCTGCTGAAGAACGTCGGCGAGAGAGTCGTGTTGGAGGTCGAATACGAGCTGCCGCCCGTCTGTAAGAACCAAGATCTGTTCAGAGAGACGGTCTGTGTGCTGCTGCTGCTGCAGGCGAGGAGCCCTGATGTTGGTGTTCTGCTCTGTTGCAGCTGTCCAGGGGTCAGGGGTCGTTTTTAAGAATGTGGAAGTCACGCTTCACAAAGAGGGAAACAGCTTTGGCTTTGTCATCAGAGGTAAGAGCTGTTTACTTGTTTGTTTATTAAAATGAACAAAACAAGCTCATGGTGTGACTGTACCTGTACAGGTGGAGCCCAGGAGGACAGGAACAAGACCCGGCCCATCGTCATAACGACCGTCAGGCCAGGGGGGCCGGCCGACAGGTGCTGCTCCTATTCAGATGTTTTGACCCCCGTGAGCTTCTGTGAAAACTGAGAGCTGTTTTCCTTCTGCAGAGAAGGAACCGTGAAGCCGGGCGATCGGCTGCTGAGCATCGATGGGATTCGTCTCCATGGCAGCACGCTGTCGGAGGCCATGAGCATCCTGAAGCAGTGCGGTCAGGAAGCCACGCTGCTGATCGAGTACGACGTGTCAGTGATGGGTCAGTTCAGTCTCCCTAAACGTATCACTATAAGAACTGGTTTCAACTAAATAAACTGTAGAGTCAGATTCATTCATCTGAGGCGCTCTGTCAGGATTTCAGCACCATCACTGTTACTGTCTGCTACTGTTTCTGTCTTGTTTTGCATTTTATCCTAATAGTTTTAGGATATTTATCAGTCAGATTTTGTTATCACTTTGATTTGCAGTTTTTAATTTTTTTAGGAAAGAGATAATAATCCTTACAGCCCACCTGAAGAGTTAGCTGTGCTGAAAAAACTAAACATCCAAGTCTCAAATATCAAAACATTTATTGAAGTTTAGTTTGTATCAAGTTTGAACCTTAAAAACAACATTATAGTTGTCTTCTTACTGAGTTCAGCAAAATAATTCAATAAAAGTCCTTAGTTTGCACTACACCAAACATAGTACCAAATAAAATATTTTAAACACACAAATGCAAATAAAATGTGTATAAAAATTGCACGGAACTTACAGTAATACAATGAAATGTAAACTTAAATATCATCTGCATAATAATAATTAGAACTTTGTTCTAAATCCAGGAATTTTAGTTCAGTCCAGAACCCTGTGGAACATCAGATGAAGCTAAAAACACAGAAACCCAACCAGTGTATTGTGGTTTGTTGTTGATTCTGCAGACTCCGTTGCCACGGCGTCAGGGCCCCTGCTGGTTGAGGTTGCCAAGCCAACGGGCTCTAGTCTGGGCGTGGCTTTGTCCACCTCCATGTTCTGCAGCAAGCAGGTCATCATCATCGACAAAGTCAAACCAGCCAGTATAGCAGACAGGTACCACAGACCAGTCTAATGTTTGTTTGATTAATTTTTCAAGCAGAATGAGTTTTCTTGATTGACGTTCCAAAATGTTCCTTTTTAACAATTTTTATTAAACCTCCTAAAACATGCTTTCTTTTGTGTGTGTGTGTGTGTGTGTGTGTGTGTGTGTGTGTGTGTGTGTGTGTGTGTGTGTGTGTAGGTGTGGTGCTCTTCATGCCGGAGATCACATCCTGTCTGTTGATGGGAAGTCGATGGAGTTTTGTTCTTTGGCTGAAGCAACTCAGCTGCTCTCTGCTTCCTGTCAGACCGTCCGCATGGAGATCCTGCCTCAGCACCAGGCCCGCCCGGCCCTGAATGCACCACAACATGGTATTAACCAACACACACCGGGCCCTGAACACACCACTGTATGGTTTTAGCACATAGTGGTGTATAAGATCTTCAGATCAGCACACAGAAACCCTTTGTAGGAGTTTTGTTGGTTCTGGACTGAGAAGATGTTGGTGAGCCTTCAGATTTATGACCCGCTCCTCCTAAAGGCTGGTTGGGTTTAACTTAATGTGGCGGATCGCTGTGGGAACAAAGTGAGTGGGAGTGTTTATGATCCAGGCTGAAACGTCCTCCAGCACCATGTAAACATACAGACATCAAACTTAATGGACCCTAAACAAACTCACCTCACTAAAGGGCCTTAAACGCACCACAGCTTCATGTCAGAGGAGACACTCGATGACTTGGTATTCCACAGGTCGACATGAAGTCCTCAAGTTTTTCCTCCTCCTGCCTCCATGAGCAGCAGTGATTTATTTACTGAAACTTATAACAGACAGAATGAAAGGCAGCAGCATGTCTTCAGAAAATAAATAATAACCACGGTGGTGGGGAGGGAAACAGTCAGACTGGCTTTTCTCCAGTTGAACCGTGTTTACAGGTCGGTGTTACTCTACTGGTGCTGCTGTAGGAATATTCAGCGAGTCAGAACACCGGTCCAGTGTTTGTCTGACAGATTCAGCTCAGTCTCAAACAACTAATACTAAACTAAAAGAAGAATAAAAATACCTCCTTCAGTGAACTTGTCGCTTCCATTAAATAAATATCTGAAGTCTTTCTGAGTGATTTGGTGACGGAGCAGCAGCTGATAGCTCTGTGTTAGCTTAGCATCCTCAGCAGGAGGGTGAAGTCTAGATGTTTGAGTCCTCTAGCAGCTGGTTTAAAGCCACAGTAATCCCAGATAGGAGACTTTGGGTTTTTTGACAACTAGTTCCTTAATTTTTAGACTTTTGAGTTCTAAATTGGCGAATCATTCAGTGTGTGTTTACATTGCTCCGCCGCAAGAATGTTGTTACCTGCATGAATAAATCGCCCATTGTTGATGTTTGGACTGATGAATATCAGCTGGGAACATGTTCCATATATCACCCAACCTTAGTTCAGAGTCATTCTCTGACCTCTGAGTCATTAACCAAGACCAGGACCAGGACCTGAACCAAGACCAGGACCTGAACCAAGACCAGGACCTGAACCAAGACCAGGACCAAGACCAGGACCAGGACCTGAACCAAGACCAGGACCTGAACCAAGACCAGGACCTGAACCAAGACCAGGACCAAGACCAGGACCTGAACCAAGACCAGGACCTGAACCAAGACCAGGACCAAGACCAGGACCTGAACCAAGACCAGGACCTGAACCAAGACCAGGACCTGAAGATAGACCAGGACCAAGACCAGGACAGGACCTGAACCAAGACCAGGACCAGGACCAAGACCAGGACCAGGACCAAGACCAGGACCAAGACCAGGACCTGAACCAAGACCAGGACCTGAACCAAGACCAGGACCAAGACCAGGACCTGAACCAAGACCAGGACCTGAACCAGGACCAGGACCAAGACCAGGACCTGAACCAAGACCAGGACCTGAACCAAGACCAGGACCAGGACCTGAACCAAGACCAGGACCTGAACCAAGACCAGGACCTGAACCAAGACCAGGACCTGAGAGATGCTTCATCCATCAGCTGATCGACTGGAAGACAAATTTCCATCTGAAGCTTGTTTAGGAATCATTTAGTTCAACAGCTGGAATATTAATTAAACATGTTTTTAATCAAACTTGTTTGTGTTGCTGCAACACCTCCTGACCTTTGACCTCTGTCTCCTCCTCTTGTCTGAACCTGAACGTCCTCCTCCCTGTGTGTGTGTGTGTGTGTGTGTGTGTGTGTGTGTGTGTGTGTGTGTGTGTGTGTGTGTGTGTGTGTGTGTGTGTGTGTGTGTGTGTGTGTGTGTGTGTGTGTGTGTGTGTGTGTGTGTGCGTGCGCAGTCAAGGTGCAACGTAGTCCCCGCCCCCTTCCCTGGGAAACTGGAGGCTCCGCCCCTATCCTCCCTCCCTACCACTACAACACCTACCACCCCGACCAATCAGGCGCCAGATCGCATGGCCGCCATACAAACAACCCTCGTACGTCCTCGCCGTTTATTTTATCGTTTTATTTTGAGACCTTCACTTAACCTCTCTCTCTCTCTCTCTCTCTCCTCTCCTCTCTCTCTCTCTCCTCTCTCTCTCTCTCCTCTCCTCCCTCTCTCTCTCCTCTCCTCTCCTCTCTCTCTCTCTCTCTCTCTCTCTCCTCTCTCCTCTCTCTCCTCTCCTCTCCTCCCTCTCTCTCCTCTCCTCTCTCTCTCTCCTCTCTCTCTCTCCCCTCTCCTCTCTCTCTCTCTCTCTCTCTCTCCTCTCTCTCTCTCTCTCTCTCTGCAGCCCTCAGTCACTCGTTCTCTCCCGGCTCCATGTCGGCCTATAGTCTCTCATCCCTGAACATGAGTACCCTGCCCAGGAACATGTATCCCACAAGTCCACGCAGTACGATGATGAGGAGGAAAGCCAAGAAGAAGGACTTCAAGAGTTCCTGTGAGTCTGTTCATAATTAAAAAAAAACACGTTATAATTCCACAAACAGAAACTAAACACGCTGATCGTGACTGAATCTCACTGGTGTTCGCCGTCAGTGTCTCTGGCGTCCAGCACTGTGGGGCTCGCCGGTCAGGTGGTCCACACGGAAACCACTGAGGTGATGCTGCTAGGAGATGGCATCATGGGGTTTGGCCTACAGCTGCAGGGCGGCGTCTTCGCCACAGAAACGCTGTCATCGCCGCCGCTCATCGCCTACATCGACCCAGACAGCCCCGCTGAGAGGTGAGCCCGAAAACACGGAAAACAGATAGAAATCAAAACCTTTGGACCTTCAGACAGTTTTCATTTACTCTTCAGGTTCCTCTGGAGATGTTTCTGAGAATTCAATTCAAATTGAAAAGTGCAAAGAACCGAGCTTTAAAACAAGTGAGAGCTCTGTTAATACGAGCTGAACTCACACCCAGATTTAATTTAAAATGTTTTCAGGAGATAAAGGTTCTAAAGTCATTCTTCTTGTTTGTATTTTCTTGTGTGGCATTTGAAATTTATAAAACACTTATTGATTTACAATATTTATATTTTATTATTGTTTTCTTTTGTTTCTTTAATTATTTTGGTCTTTTTTATTTCAGAAAATGAACAACCAGCATATCTTTTTATTGATCATCACAAACCTGCTGTTTTGTGGTTTCATCAGATCACTAAATACACTCTATTCAAACCATTTATTCTTTTTTATAATTAACTGTGTTTTTGTGATGGTTTTATTTCTAACTGGGCCCTAGGGCTGTTCTTGGACCTGGTTAAACAAACCACCCCTGCTGCCACTGGTTAAATGTATTTTTCACAGTTTAAACTCCATCATTTTGTGACGTTTGCGCTCATAATGTTGCTGTTTTTTTAGGTGTGGCATTCTGCAGATCGGCGACAGGATTCTGTCGATTAACGGCATTCCCACTGAAGACTCAACTCTGGAGGAGACCAACCAGCTGCTCCGAGACTCGTCCATCACCGCTCAGCTCACGCTGGAGATCGAGTTTGACGTGGCAGGTAATCCGTCTATCAGTTGTATTTTTATTCTGAGTTTTCACGTCAAGCATGAGTTGTGTCCAGATTCTTTGTGCTGGGATGTTGGTTGATGACAGGAGGAACAACAGACTGTGTTCAGGTCTGTTTTGTGTCATTTGTCAGACTCTGTGAATGAAAGGCATCCGGCTGGTTTAATGACCGCCCACTCAGCCTCAGCAGCGAGCTGTCACTGATGACTCAGACTCTTTGTGTGCTTTGAGATGTTGGTTTGTCTGAGATGATGCTGATGGTCACACGATGCTCATTTTGTAGATCAGACTGATGAATGAACATAATCACAAGTACAGATTATGAATGAGCTGTCGTCTAACTGGAACCGGTCCATCTGTCTTTGTTGTTGTTTTTAAATAAAAAAAAAAAATGTAAACATAAAAGAGATCATTAAAAAACAAAAATATTAAGTATAAAACAAAGATATAATTAATAAATATTACAAAAAAGTCACTCCATATAATCTAAAAACTGAGTAAGTTCAAAAAGGAGCGTGTTTTTATTGATCTTTTTTTGTTTTTAATAAAAATAAAGTGGCATAAAAATATTTAACATATGAACAAATATATGTGTATATATATATATATATATATATATATATATATATATATATATATATATATATATATATATATATATGAGACAATGAGACTTATATATATATATATATATATATATATATATATATATAATCCTTTATTTTACCAGGTAAAGTCTCATTGAGATATTTAATCTCATTTTCAAGGGATATGGCGTGATACCTCATTAAAAACTGTGCTCTAAATGTTTTAACTTCACCAGCTGGTTTCTTTGTAATCTGTCAAGAAACAAGATCAAACTTTAGGATTAACCTTTAACTCCAACTTGACTGAAACACCTTTCTGTTTCAGAGTCGGTCATCCCCAGTTCAG
>SSNR01000146.1:1141497-1154431 GCA_006937965.1 Callopanchax toddi | reverse complement strand
GTAATAGACAGCCCTTTTTCTCAAACCCAGTATTAGCACATGCAAAATCGGTATGGAGTGAGGTACACAAGATATTTGGAGAATCACATTTTAAACAGCTGTACTCATCATTGTGGTTCAACCCATCTGTGTGTGTTGGGAAAATAACTGTGTACTGGAAACAGTGGCTCATAAAAGGGATCCATAACGTAGGAGAGTTATTTACAGATGGTGTGTTTGTATCTTTTCCAGAACTTTTGCGTAGGTATGATATGACAAAAAAAGATAACTTCTGGAAATACCTACAGATTAGAGACTGTATTGTTAAAGACAATCTCATACATAATGACAATCCATTACAGAAATGTATGGACTCATCTAGTGTCAAACATAAAGCATCTACATTTTACAAATTATTTAATGGAATCCAAAGAGATATTTGTAAAAGTCTGAGGGCTGTCTGGCAGAGGGACCTGGGCTGCACTATTAGTGATGATGAATGGCTACAGATACTGTCTAATAATGGGAAATATATTAAAGAGGCTAGAGGAAAGTTTACTCATTATAAGATAGTACATAGATTTTATTTTACTCCAGCCAGGCTTCATAGAATGGGTTTGCTTCTCAACAATTTATGCTGGAAATGTCAAGCAAAACCAGAACTTTTGTACATGCAATGTGGGAATGTCAATACATTCTCCCATTCTGGAAAACTGTATTGCAACATATAGGAAAATGGCTGAACATGGTGATACCTGTATCTCCAAGACTATGCTTGTTGGGAGACCAGTCAGTGATACCTGGTATATCAAGAAGTCAAAGTGTTGTGATGCAGGTGGGGGTGGTTACGGCCGCCAGAGTCATTCTTAGATTATGGAAGTCTACTTCTGTACCTGATATTACAAACTGGTTGGGACTCATGTCTGAAATTATGCTGGCCAAGATAAGCGATGATACAGAAAATTTCAGGAAATCTTGGGACTGTTTTCTGCAGCATCGGGACAATCGACTGGATAAGTTCTAGGAGGCTGTAGTGACTCTTTTCCCCTTTTAAGACTGTTATTTTTTTTATTGTCCCCAATAAGGGAGCATGCTACAGCAGTTTTTTCTTCTTTTTTCTCTGAAACTTTTGTTCTTTTGATGATAAGCACAGACTTGGTTGGTGAGTTGTTGTTTTTATTGTATTTTTATTTTATTTTGTTATTGTTTTGTTGTTGTTTTATATTTTGTTATTTGTTAAAAAGTAAATAAAAAAACTTGAATGATAAAAAAATAGCTAGCGATACCTAGCTTGTTGAGTGCAGCTTTAAGGACAGCAGCTCCTCAACCTGTAAAGACGAGCTGCGGAGGCGGTACCACGCCGACTCGTGATCCCACTGTGGATTTATTGAACAAATGAGAGCTCAGGGGACATGTGGGCCTGTCGTAGATGCATCCCTTCTCCAACACACCTGATGAATGTCTCGCTACCAGGCCTCTACAGAACTGAATGACCTGCTGATGAGGGAATTTAGCCATTTGCTTCAGGTGTGTTTGTAAGAGTTCCAGGATAGTAGCTCTGGAGGACTGGACTTGCCCCCCTGGTCTACAGGAACCAGCTAGCAGGATAAATAACAGCAGTGTGTTTCTCTCTGCAGTGGCTCTAATCTGCCCAGCGGTCTAATCACTGACAGCAGGTACCACACTGACCTTTGACCCTACACAGACCTCTGTCAATCCTCACCTGGTGACCTTTGACCTTTATCACAATGACACATCTCCTGGTGGATGTGTGGGTCGTCTCTGCACACGTTCCCTCCAGCATGAGTTCCCTCCGTCTGTGTGTGTGTGTGTGAGTCCGTCTGTTTTGCGCCCTAATTGGTTGACCTCTGACCTTTCAGGTTCACTGTGGGACACGACGGCACAGAACCAGACCAGGAGGAGAACTTCTGGTCCCAGGCTCTGGAGGATTTAGAAACGTGTGGTCAGAGTGGTATCCTGCGGGAGCTGGAGGTGAGTCCAGAACTAAAGTCCAGATCTGGTCCTGGTCTGGACTTTAGGTTCTTTAGGTTCTGGTTCTGGTACCAGGACATTTTCAGAGGAAGGTTCTGACCTCTGACCTGTGAATGATCCACACAGAGAAGTGCTCCTAACCTCAGATTAGAATCTTTAAATCTCCTGATTCTAAATGTTGAAACTGATCCGGCTAGAACCGGTTTAAACACCTGTTGATTCCTCCTGTGGAAACCGGCAGTAAACGAGAGACATTCCGACTTTTCTTTCAGGAGTCTGAAAAAGAGACGCACCTCCTCACTCTGGTATCCTCCTCTTCCTCCTCACCGTCTCCTCTCTTTCTGTTAAACACGTCAGCTGGTTTTGAATGTGACTCTAACAGCTACAAGCTGCAGACCGTAGTGACGTCTTTGTTGCATCAGGCATGGCAGTTTGAACAAGGCATGCTGGGACAGCTTGCACAAGGCCTGATGGGTAGTTTGCATGTGTCTGGGTTTTTGGATGGACGTTTTTTATGTGGAGTGAGAAAGCTTGGACTGAAAAGTACTAATGTCAACCATAAAGGAGGATAAAGGTAAAACGTTTAGTAGATGTGACTGAATCTGGTCCTTCTGGGACTTTAAACACATCACATGTCAGCTGGTCGTTTTAGAAGTGAATCCAGGTGTCTTGATTGGTTAGTTCAAGTTCAACAACAAACACCAAAGTTTAATAAAATAAACATTAGTGAGGGCGGAGTCGGTCAGCTCAACATTACGTCATCACAGTTCAACGAATTAGACCAAATCATTAGATCTAGTCAAAAGAAAAGACATCAGGAGAGAAAATTAGAACCTGTCAGCTTTGATCACCTCATTAAACTAAAGTAGAAACAAAATTCTGTTAAAAGACTCCAAAGTTCCTGTTTTTAGATGCTAAAGAACAGACTTACTTTGTAGAGATCGCATCACTACAGATGAAACTTGTCTTTATCGTTACCAGAAACAACAAACATTGTTTTTAGAGCAATGTTTTAATAACATGTTTCAAAATGAAATATTACACTTAAAGGGACGTGAGTCAAGATTAAGAAACAAACCTCACAAGCGCCGCGCCCGGCGCTGCGGATAGCTGCAGCCTTGAACGGGAGCGCGCACAAACTTCTCACTAGTTCATCTCATAAGGGTTCAACCAAAGGCAAGCGGAGACATGATTCCATAAATAAAAATACATTTTATTAATACAAAAGGAAATATGGTGAAACAATGCCCTGCGCCACACACACACTGGGTCGACCGCAGGAGCGGAGCTAACATGGCTAATGTTGCTAGCAGCTATGTTCCAGTCCTGCTCCTCTTCCCGTCTCGCTTCTCCGCCGTATGGAGTTACATTGTGTAGCCCCGGTTACACACAACTCACGCAGAATGAGACGGCCCGGCCCGAGAAAAGCTGCAGTCAGTCAGTGTTCTCAACGGTTCTTCTCCCCAAAAGGCTGCGATCGCTAACAGCAGAGCAGCCGGGAGCAGAGTGTACAGCACTGTGAGGTGGACTGAGGGCAGGGAAAGACTCTGTGATTTAGAGGCCTACCCCCGACACCCAGTAACATCCACAGATCAATGAGCGCTCGTCTATAACAGCACCTTTAGCTCTGTGAAACCCTGTAGTCCATCAACTTCATGAACACTTCCCTAATAACTCCAGTATTATGAGAAAAACTACAGGTAGACAGAGTCAGTCGGCCACAACAGTGGAATACTGCCACCTACTGGATGTACATTTCTTATTACTTTTGAGGCTTTCCAGAACACGCAGGCAGCGTCAGTTGACGTCACATCCGTAGGACAGCGCGGGAACTTTGGTCCTGAATTACAGAACATTTCACAGCTCACAGACTGTTCAAGATTATGGAATGATAAAAGATGGCCTCATTCTTTTTGGTTTAAAATGCTTCATCACTCAAAACTGAACATGCATGATTATTTTTATTTAGAATCTGGCCCCACGTCCCTTTAAAACTAAATTAAAGATAAGTTTCCCTGAATAAAGACAACAGGTTGAAGCTGAACAGGATAAAACAGGAAGTCAGACTGGAAACCAAACAGAATGAATTAAATCAGATTGATGTTTGGGTCATTTATTTATCTACAGTCAGAGCCACACCCACTGGTGACATCACTCAAAGTAGGCGGAGTCTCTAAACAGTGGATAGTTTTCAGGTATTAAAAACAACTTTTCTCAGACTCATGCTGATGCATTAGAACACTTTGTTACCTGTTAGTAAACCTCCTCTACTGTTTAGAACGAGGCTGTTTGTTTAGTTTGTTTCAACCCATCAGTTCAGAAATGAACTTCCTCCACAGGCTGCCTGGGCTACATTAGTTTGAAAACTTTAACCTCCTCACATGACAACCAGAGTTAAACATGTTACAAAATTCAGTCTGGTTCCAACTGAAAATGATCAGGACTTCCTGTCTCCAACAGCCTCAGCTCAGTGAGCTTAGATTCTACAGAATAAAATGCTCTTCTTATGGATTCTTCTACCGGAGAGAAAAGTTCATTTTTAGAGATTTAGTTGTTTTTTTTAAAAGATCTCATTCTTCTTACTGGTCCATCAGTAGAGACAACAGGTGAAGGTCAGTAGATGACCAGAGCAGACGTCACCTGATCCCTCCACTCATCAGCTACAGCAGGAACAACAAGACTCCTCAAGTCACTAACCCCAAAACTTCATCCATAGACTCCGTCTGTAGCTCCGGGTTCATTATCTGGCCTTCTATTGGATGTCTCACTGGTGCCTTCTTATTGGCTGTCTCCAGGCAACCATCATGTCAGGCTCCACCCTCAGTCTGAACCATGACCCCACCCCTCTGCGTAGCACACTGGGTCGTCAGGCGAGCTTCCAGGAACGCAGCAACTCCAAACCACAGGTACCCAGTGTGTTTCCATGACAGCGCGTTACAGCAGGCTCTGCTTCACGGTGCCAGCAGCAGATTCACACTCAGGTCCTGATCCATGTCTCCCAGGTAAACCCTCGCTCCAACACCTTGCCCTCTGACCCTCAGAGACGAGCGTTTGCTATGAAGAAGATGAGGCAGGAAGTCAATGACATCCTAAACCAGAACCCTGTGGAACTCCATAAGGTGACGACGGCCCGTTAGTGCTGCAGTCCTCCGTGACCCATGTGTGTGTTCTGTTTCTGTAACTGTGTGTGTGTGTGTGTGTCTGCAGCTCACTTTGGAGAAGGCGTCAGACCTGGAGGATTTTGGTTTCAGTGTTTCTGATGGTTTGTTGGATCGCGGCGTTTATGTTAACAACATCCGAGCGGGCGGCCCGGCAGAGCGGGGCGGCCTCTGTGCCTACGACCGAATACTACAGGTACAGGAACCCAGACCCGGGACCTTCCAGGAACTCTGGATCCTTCACTTTGCCTTTGCTTAATATGAAATGAATTCTTATTCATGATTAAACCAAAACAAGACGGATGAACCAACAGCAGATATGTTTATTCATTCTGTTTTGAAGTTCTAACACCTGAACATGTTCTGTGTTCCAGATCAACCATGTGAGAACCAGGGACTTTGACTGCTGCCTCGTCGTTCCTCTAATTGCAGAATCTCCAAACCGCTTGGAGCTGGTCATTAGCCGAAACCCCTCCTCTTCCTCCTCCCCGCTGACCAATCACAACGATGGAGCCACCAACAACAGCCACTCCCCTCAGCCAATCAACAGCGAGGTGGGGCTGTCGGAGATCTGTCTGGACCCGGTGGAGGACGGCGGCTCCATCAAGTGGAGCCAACCAGGAGACGGCTTGGGGGCGGGGCTGGGCATGGGGCAGGTTACTAATAATTCCTTATAGCAGACGAGAACTGGATCAAACTGGTTTCAGATGGTTAGGACCAGACTGGACTGGAGGTCACGTTGAACTACGGACTGTGTTACTGGATCAGAGCCACCCATGGTGCTACACACACCCTCTGGATGAACTTTGGCCTTTGACCTCTTCAGTCGGCTCTTTGAACTGCTAAAGCAGCCTGAAAGCACACTACTGGACCAGAACTCCTCCCTCACCTGAACCAGTTCTACGTACTGGTATCACCAGAGCCAGAACCATAACTACTGATCCTACTGGAACCACAGCTGGAGCTACTGGCCTGACCGGTCCAGGATGAAGGCTTATTGGTCCCACCAGCCCACAGCCATGGGTACTGGTTCTGCTGCAGCCACGACCACAGCCAGGTGTCTTACTGGGTCTTTTGGTTCAACAAGTAATGGTTTTATTGTCCTGGAGCCTGGCTACTGGTTCTAAAGTCCTAGAACTAGAAACCTGGCCTAGAACCGCTACTGCTACTAGTCCGACTGGAGCTGGAGCTAGTGGTCTTACTGGTCAGAGACTTGTGGGTTCTGGTCTTGGTGGGCACTGATCCAACATTCCTGTTCCATCAAAGTCAGAACCCAACCAGTGGGCCGAGACACGGTTCTAGTTCATGGTCTCAGGGTTTATGGTAATTATGGAAAGAGGTGGTGGAACCATGGTTCCTGTTTCTACTGAAGCCTGGATCATGAGTACTGGTCCTACTGGTCCCAGACATAGTTCCTGTTGAGCTTCCAAGAATCCTGGTTCCGAGTTCNTATATGAGACAATGAGACTTATATATATATATATATATATATATATATATATATATAATCCTTTATTTTACCAGGTAAAGTCTCATTGAGATATTTAATCTCATTTTCAAGGGATATGGCGTGATACCTCATTAAAAACTGTGCTCTAAATGTTTTAACTTCACCAGCTGGTTTCTTTGTAATCTGTCAAGAAACAAGATCAAACTTTAGGATTAACCTTTAACTCCAACTTGACTGAAACACCTTTCTGTTTCAGAGTCGGTCATCCCCAGTTCAGGGACGTTTCATGTGAAGCTCCCAAAGAAGCCAGGAGTGGAGCTGGGCATCACTATCAGCTGTGAGTTCTCTCACACACACACACACACACACACACACACACACACACACACACACACACACACACACACACACACACACACACACACACACACATTCACAACAACATTATGACCACCTGCCCTCTGAAACAGCTGAAGTAGCTCTTCTGTTTGTCTGCAGCTCCATCCAACAGGAAACCAGGAGATCCCCTGATCATCTCTGACATCAAGAAAGGAAGCGTCGCTCACAGGTAACAAAACTACCTGTAGCCACCTCTACACACCTAAAAATCTTTAGTCCTTTAATTAGAAAAGAGGGATTCATCTCCTGCTGGTGTTGATCAAGGCTCACTGCACCAGATCGGCTCCTGATGGATCCAGGCCGTCTTGGAAGTCTGTGTCGACGAGTTCAGAGGAAGTCTTTTCCCACCACTCGGATGGAGACTTGATGGCCTCTGTGATCTTTATCACATAGGCTGACGAGACTGCAGCAGAATTCCATGGATCTTCTTTGGATCAAACTAGAATTTGGTGTTACAGAAAGGTTGAGTCATCTTGGCAAAAGCAGGGTCTGGAACCTGGCTTGATTCCAGACAAAGGTTTTCCAGTCTGCATGCTGGGAGACACTGGAAACTCAGCAGAGACCCAAACTACAACTTAGACTTGAGACTGAACTCATACTGAACTGGAGAAATACGGAACTCATATGTTTTTATAGGATTTTTGATTAACCAGTGATTTAACAGGAATTGGAAAGGAGGCGTTATCAAGATACTCTGTCTTCACTTCTCTGAGAAACTAAAGAGAATGTATTTCATTAGAATCATGGTTTAAACTCATAGTTTAAAGCGGCTCTCTGGAGCATTTTTCTCTGTATCAAAGTTTTCTAAATGTTTTAAATGATATTTCAGGTCTAAACTATGATCTATGGGTTGAGTTCCACAACATCTGTCATTCTGATGAAGACCCTCCTTCCTCCTAGAGACCCCTTTACATTATTTCTTGCCGCCGACATTTTTCAGCCAATGAAATTCAAATTTCTGCATTCTCTCAACATGCACGCGCATCGACCAAACCTGTACCAGTAGGGGGCGCTGTCGTACAGGACGCTCCGTGTGTTTCTCTGTTTGCGTCTCAGCCTCACGGTTCATTTCTACTAAAAACCTACCCATTCTCCAGCTAAAGATGGATTTATTTTTATTTTTAAACCTTTCACCTCACAGAATGGCAAGGCTTGACAGGATTACGCGTTTATTTTGGTCATAAAGTTCATCCAGGGCCGAGTCAAGTTCAGCTTCAGAGTCCAGCAGCAGCTCTCTGCTAACAGAGCTAATATCAGAAGCAGCAGGGACAGAGAGGGCTCATCAGACCCTCGTAGTGTTGTTGGAATAAGATTGTGAACTGTGAGTGATTAAACCCTACACATTGAGCTGTACAGTTCATGTCCGAAGTATATGCGCCGCGTGCACGTGCGCACACGCGACCGGACGCGCGTGTCGAGATATTTTGAGGAGGAGCCTTTGGACGCTAGATTCAAAAACTGCTCTCCTGATGAAATCCTCCAGAGTGCGGCTTTAAGTTAAATAAAGGTCATTATTAATATATTGATATTAATATGCTAATAAAACACGATTAAATCATTAGTTAGAGACATTTGATGTATTTAAGATTTAAAATAATGAAACTTAAATATTATCATTAATTATGATTTAACCATTACTTTCTTAAAGGTCCCATGACATCGGTTTCCATGTTTTCTGACTTATCTATCATGTTGCAACGTTGAGTTCTCACCTTAAACCTGCCAGAAAGAGCAAAAAACGGCGTCCATCTGTCTCCTAGTCCAGCCAGTGAGAAGCTCTTCCAGATTTCAGACCCAGGTTTCAAACAGTTTTTTTCACTCCAGCCCGCTATGAGGTCATAGTGATCCGGACAGGCTTATATGGTCAATTCTCCTCCCACATGCACGTTCACGACAACTGGAGCGAGGCAGTGCCGCCGCCATTGCCCATAGACCGTGTAGTGTTTAGTTTCAGTTTCGTTTCTCTTTCACGCGACAGCACTGCCCCCTGCTGCAGCAGAAGTGTCAGGCTGCCAAATAAGGAGAAACCCAGCAGAACCGGAAGGCGGCGCTTTCTTCTGATCTCTGAGTTGCTCGTTAGGAAATAATTACAGCGTATTTTGAGTTATAATGGTGCAACGCTGATCTAAAGGCATCAAAGATTACACCTGTTTAATATAAAGTGATTTAAATATGGAGTCACAGGCACTTTAAGTAATGAATTCTGATTAAATACATTTTTATGAAAAAGAATCAATGTTATTCATTTGTCATTAAGTCTGTAAAGAAGAGAAATGATTTTATTAAAGAGGATAAAAGAAGAGACTCTTCAGTAGAAATGTTTAGTCTAGGGGACAAAGGTGATGAGCAGTGGCTCTGCTAGGATGAAGGAAAACAAAACCTTGTTTTGGATTACAAAGTACACTTCGGTATTGGAGCAGAGCATGGATGCCTGGTCTGTTCAGTGACCAGGTCAGTTTGTTGACCTTTGCATGACCTTGTCAGCGCTACATTGGTAACAAGGTTGACCCAAACGGTTTGAGTTTCTGAAGGAAAACGGTGTCGTCGGCGTCGGTTCTGTTGAATTTATTCAGGTATTTTCAAGGTTTTAAAGTGCTTGAATTTTGAATTAAGTGCCTAAAATTTGAGATGTTTTTAAAAAGTCAAGTCCATCCATCCATCCATTTTCTGTAGCTGCTTAATCCTCCACAGAGGGCCGCGGGAGAGCGGTGCCTATCTCCAGCGGTCAAGGGGCGAGAGGCAGGGGACACCCTGGACAGGTCGCCAGTCCATCGCAGGGCCACACAGAGACGAACGAGACAAACAACCACACACCCACTCACACCTAAGGACAATTTACCAGCCCAATTAGCCTGACAGTCATGTCTTTGGACCGTGGGAGGAAACCGGAGTACCCGGAGGAAACCCACGCACACACGGGGAGAACATGCAAACTCCACGCAGAGAGGCCGCAGAGCCGGGATGCGAACCCACGACCTCCTTGCTGCGAGGCAACAGTGCTAACCAGCTGCGCCACCATGCAGTCCAAAAGTCAAGTCGTGATTAGAAATGTCCAATATTCAACATGACTGACTAAATCAGTGAACCTCCAAATCCAGATTATGTTTTCAGTCCATGAACTCACCATCGCTCAGCGCTGATTCATGCAAAGAGATGGGAAAGTCTTGACTTTCAGAATCATCAATCATCAATTTCAAATTGGTCAAAAAATGTTAGTCTTTTGTCTTTTCCTTGAGATAAATTGGAATCAGACTAAATCTGTATCACCAGGTCACCACTGAGCAGAAACCAGAACCTGACCCTTAAAGTCTAAAGCTTAAAACACATTTATTTAATGAAACAAGGAAGTGTTTTGAGTGTAAACCATCAAGTCTGATGTTAGTTTGTGTTTTTCCTCCAGGACGGGAACGCTGGAGCTGGGAGACAAGCTGCTGGCCATCGATAACATCCGGGTGGAGAACTGCTCCATGGAGGAAGCTGTTCAGATCCTCCAGCAGTGTGAGGAGCTCGTCAAACTGAAGATCCGGAAAGACGAAGACAACTCAGGTGACTGTTTTATTTTCCTCTCTGTAAAGCAAAAACACCACTTGGAAAGTGGATCCTCCTTTAGGAGGTAATAAAGCATCAGAGATCACATCTCCAGCTCCATGAAGAGCTCCTGAAATCTTAACCTACACTTTGGCTGGATTCTATTTCTGTTGGGGTTTTTATTTGAAGTGTGGCCTTCCCATCAGCTGGTTTGAATAAACCTTAATTGGCGTTACAGATGAACAGGAAGTATCTGGCAGCATCATCTACACCGTGGAGCTGCAGAGGTACGGAGGCCCATTAGGAATCACCATCTCAGGTACCGAGGAGCCCTTTGACCCCATCATCATCTCCTCACTGAGCAAAGGAGGGCTGGCTGAGAGGTAAATCAGCTTTCACTCCATACAGATTAGTTCCCACAGAGAGTCAGATAATAAACTGAAACTTTTATTGTGTAGAAATAAACCAAACATGGTCGTCTGAGTCTGAATGGAACTAATGCTGTTGGGCCTGAAGCCTTTAAAACAGGCTGCGTTTCAACGGGGACAAAATGTAAAGCTTGGTTCCAGTTGAGGATCAACATCAGTTGGTTAGATGAAAAAATGAAGACCTGAGTTTCCTGTGATCTTCAGGTGTTTTATGTTAAATATTGAACCATTTATGGGTCTCATTGAAAAACTTGGACATTTAAAGTTTCAACCCTCTGTTGTTCTTGGAGGATTTGTTGAAAATGTTTTAACTTGTTTACTTTTAAACTCTTTCACATGCTTTACGTTTTAAACTTTTTTACATTTTCTTGCTTTTTCACATTATTTGCCCAATGCTTTTTAAAAAAAAACAACATTATTTGACTTTTTAAAATGTTTTTTTACTTCCATCAGTGATCAAATATGGTCATTTGCACCATAAAGGGTTAAGCAGAAGTTTGAACCTTTTTTTTTTTTTTTTTACAAAATCTGTTATTTAAATGTCAAAACTATGGAAGCCTGTTTCTGCCAGTTTGAGAAAATAGTATATTCTTAATTAATAACTATGAGATGGTATAATAATGACTTTAAGTATCTACTTTTTTCTTAAAGTAGCAGAAACAGATTTCCTTACAGAACAGCCATGATTTACTAATAATTATTTTTTTTATTATATAAAATTTCAAAGATACCAATAAAATGTGTCCCAATGCATTCTGGGACTAATAGTTTTATTGTACTGTACACCCACAGGCTGATTATAATATTTATCCAAATGTATATGGGCCAGAAAAACTGTTACCTAGGCCACATTTGGGTTTAACATATGTGGTTTCAGACATTTTGGTTAAAAACTCAACATTAATTTGTCCAGTTCACTTAGAATTAATAAAAACAGGTCACAGCTTCACATGGTCAATGCTTGTGACTTGTCAAAAATGAAATCATTCCATTCTGAAGAGCTGGTTGTTCATCGCCACCTTGTGGTGAAACTTCATAGTTTTAAGTGTGTTTTTTTTTTATTATTATTTTTGCAGCTTTCAAATAAATTGTTCAGGTTATGAGAGAACCCTGACTGTTGTGAGTTCCTGTGAATCTGACCTGTTTCTGTGTGTTTCTGCAGGACAGGAGCGATCCATGTGGGGGATCGCATTCTGGCCATCAACAGCAGCAGCCTGAAGGGAAAACCTCTGAGTGAAGCCATCAGTCTGCTGCAGCAGGCCGGAGAAACCGTCACACTGAAAATCAAAAAGCAGGGAGAGCGTAAGTAAACATATCGTACAAAACACAACATAAACACACTGTAAGCTTGTCAAGAACAACATAAACACACCGTAAACACGTCATAAACAACATAAACACACTGTAAACACGTCATAAACAACATAAACACACTGTAAACACGTCATGAACAACATAAACACGCTGTAAACACGTCATAAACAACATAAAGACACTGTAAACACCTTATAAACAACATAACACACTGTAAACACAGTATAAACAACATAAAGACACTGTAAACACATCATAAACAACATAAACACACTGTAAACACGTTATAAACAACATAAACACACCGTAAACACGTCATAAACAACATAAACACACTGTAAACACGTCATAAACAACATAAACACACTGTAAACACGTCATAAACAACATAAACACACTGTAAACACATTATAAACAACATAAACACACTGTAAACACGTCATAAACAACATAAAGACACTGTAAACACATTATAAACAACATAAACACACTGTAAACACATTATAAACAACATAAACACACTGTAAACACGTCATAAACAACATAAAGACACTGTAAACACGTCATAAACAACATAAAGACACTGTAAACACATTATAAACAACATAAACACACTGTAAACACGTCATAAACAACATAAAGACACTGTAAACACGTCATAAACAACATAAAGACACTGTAAACAC
>SSNR01000146.1:1108082-1133119 GCA_006937965.1 Callopanchax toddi | reverse complement strand
GACCAGCCCACTGCTTCGCATTTGAATGAAAAAATCTCAATTTCCTTGTTTTTTCCTTCTTGCTACAAACTGGATGGGGGAGTCATGTGACTAGCTGTGACACCGACTCACCTCACAGCTTCTTAAAGGGACATGGACATCCGCAACCTACTCACATCTATTCATTTATTTAAATACCGATTATGATCATCAGTAAGAGTGATAAAATTTGGTATTTGGTCATTTTTGATTTACCGTCCAGCCCTAGATCAGGTGTACTCAAATACAGATCGGGGGGTTTCTGCTAAAGTTTTGCTACTAAACTCGCTCTGATACGAGAGAGAGGGTGGAGGTCGCCTGTCCAATAATAACTTAAAGCTGCACTCAGCACGTTGGTAAACAATGTAGCTTTTAACGTTTTTTTTAATGCCTCTTAACAACGTTCTAACATAGCTATAAATATATTGTGGAGATTTTAAAAAACCCAAAAGAAATCAATAAAGTGGTTGTCCCTCAGTTCTCTAAAAACTTCAGACAATCCTATTGTTCGGACCGAATGATAGGATTGGACAATCTGACTGTCTGTCTCGCTGAAGCGCTGCACTTCCTCACTGCTTGGATCCGCCATTAATCTGCCCGGGCGCATTTTGCAGCAGAACATCCTGGAAGTGAGAGAAGAACAGAAACAGCCGGCTGTTAGCGCTTCCATTTTAGGAAAAAATACCAGATTCCCCCCCTAAAAAACACCTTTTCAGCTAGCAGAAAACTAAAAATGTTTGGAAGTGAAAATAGGAAAAACCTAGAACGTATCAACGGCTGGAGTTCTGGTCTCTATTGTAACCGTGGCAACGCGGTCCCATGTCCGCGGAAAGGCTGGACCTATGGATTATACCCGACGGGAGGGGTGAGAGCTCTGAGACGTGTTTCTGTAAAATAACTAGCGATAACATTGAGGAAGAGCTGGTGAATCCTTTCAGACCAGTAGATGTTCTTTCCCATGGCCTGGCTGGTAATAGACAGCCCTTTTTCTCAAACCCAGTATTAGCACATGCAAAATCGGTATGGAGTGAGGTACACAAGATATTTGGAGAATCACATTTTAAACAGCTGTACTCATCATTGTGGTTCAACCCATCTGTGTGTGTTGGGAAAATAACTGTGTACTGGAAACAGTGGCTCATAAAAGGGATCCATAACGTAGGAGAGTTATTTACAGATGGTGTGTTTGTATCTTTTCCAGAACTTTTGCGTAGGTATGATATGACAAAAAAAGATAACTTCTGGAAATACCTACAGATTAGAGACTGTATTGTTAAAGACAATCTCATACATAATGACAATCCATTACAGAAATGTATGGACTCATCTAGTGTCAAACATAAAGCATCTACATTTTACAAATTATTTAATGGAATCCAAAGAGATATTTGTAAAAGTCTGAGGGCTGTCTGGCAGAGGGACCTGGGCTGCACTATTAGTGATGATGAATGGCTACAGATACTGTCTAATAATGGGAAATATATTAAAGAGGCTAGAGGAAAGTTTACTCATTATAAGATAGTACATAGATTTTATTTTACTCCAGCCAGGCTTCATAGAATGGGTTTGCTTCTCAACAATTTATGCTGGAAATGTCAAGCAAAACCAGAACTTTTGTACATGCAATGTGGGAATGTCAATACATTCTCCCATTCTGGAAAACTGTATTGCAACATATAGGAAAATGGCTGAACATGGTGATACCTGTATCTCCAAGACTATGCTTGTTGGGAGACCAGTCAGTGATACCTGGTATATCAAGAAGTCAAAGTGTTGTGATGCAGGTGGGGGTGGTTACGGCCGCCAGAGTCATTCTTAGATTATGGAAGTCTACTTCTGTACCTGATATTACAAACTGGTTGGGACTCATGTCTGAAATTATGCTGGCCAAGATAAGCGATGATACAGAAAATTTCAGGAAATCTTGGGACTGTTTTCTGCAGCATCGGGACAATCGACTGGATAAGTTCTAGGAGGCTGTAGTGACTCTTTTCCCCTTTTAAGACTGTTATTTTTTTTATTGTCCCCAATAAGGGAGCATGCTACAGCAGTTTTTTCTTCTTTTTTCTCTGAAACTTTTGTTCTTTTGATGATAAGCACAGACTTGGTTGGTGAGTTGTTGTTTTTATTGTATTTTTATTTTATTTTGTTATTGTTTTGTTGTTGTTTTATATTTTGTTATTTGTTAAAAAGTAAATAAAAAAACTTGAATGATAAAAAAATAGCTAGCGATACCTAGCTTGTTGAGTGCAGCTTTAAGGACAGCAGCTCCTCAACCTGTAAAGACGAGCTGCGGAGGCGGTACCACGCCGACTCGTGATCCCACTGTGGATTTATTGAACAAATGAGAGCTCAGGGGACATGTGGGCCTGTCGTAGATGCATCCCTTCTCCAACACACCTGATGAATGTCTCGCTACCAGGCCTCTACAGAACTGAATGACCTGCTGATGAGGGAATTTAGCCATTTGCTTCAGGTGTGTTTGTAAGAGTTCCAGGATAGTAGCTCTGGAGGACTGGACTTGCCCCCCTGGTCTACAGGAACCAGCTAGCAGGATAAATAACAGCAGTGTGTTTCTCTCTGCAGTGGCTCTAATCTGCCCAGCGGTCTAATCACTGACAGCAGGTACCACACTGACCTTTGACCCTACACAGACCTCTGTCAATCCTCACCTGGTGACCTTTGACCTTTATCACAATGACACATCTCCTGGTGGATGTGTGGGTCGTCTCTGCACACGTTCCCTCCAGCATGAGTTCCCTCCGTCTGTGTGTGTGTGTGTGAGTCCGTCTGTTTTGCGCCCTAATTGGTTGACCTCTGACCTTTCAGGTTCACTGTGGGACACGACGGCACAGAACCAGACCAGGAGGAGAACTTCTGGTCCCAGGCTCTGGAGGATTTAGAAACGTGTGGTCAGAGTGGTATCCTGCGGGAGCTGGAGGTGAGTCCAGAACTAAAGTCCAGATCTGGTCCTGGTCTGGACTTTAGGTTCTTTAGGTTCTGGTTCTGGTACCAGGACATTTTCAGAGGAAGGTTCTGACCTCTGACCTGTGAATGATCCACACAGAGAAGTGCTCCTAACCTCAGATTAGAATCTTTAAATCTCCTGATTCTAAATGTTGAAACTGATCCGGCTAGAACCGGTTTAAACACCTGTTGATTCCTCCTGTGGAAACCGGCAGTAAACGAGAGACATTCCGACTTTTCTTTCAGGAGTCTGAAAAAGAGACGCACCTCCTCACTCTGGTATCCTCCTCTTCCTCCTCACCGTCTCCTCTCTTTCTGTTAAACACGTCAGCTGGTTTTGAATGTGACTCTAACAGCTACAAGCTGCAGACCGTAGTGACGTCTTTGTTGCATCAGGCATGGCAGTTTGAACAAGGCATGCTGGGACAGCTTGCACAAGGCCTGATGGGTAGTTTGCATGTGTCTGGGTTTTTGGATGGACGTTTTTTATGTGGAGTGAGAAAGCTTGGACTGAAAAGTACTAATGTCAACCATAAAGGAGGATAAAGGTAAAACGTTTAGTAGATGTGACTGAATCTGGTCCTTCTGGGACTTTAAACACATCACATGTCAGCTGGTCGTTTTAGAAGTGAATCCAGGTGTCTTGATTGGTTAGTTCAAGTTCAACAACAAACACCAAAGTTTAATAAAATAAACATTAGTGAGGGCGGAGTCGGTCAGCTCAACATTACGTCATCACAGTTCAACGAATTAGACCAAATCATTAGATCTAGTCAAAAGAAAAGACATCAGGAGAGAAAATTAGAACCTGTCAGCTTTGATCACCTCATTAAACTAAAGTAGAAACAAAATTCTGTTAAAAGACTCCAAAGTTCCTGTTTTTAGATGCTAAAGAACAGACTTACTTTGTAGAGATCGCATCACTACAGATGAAACTTGTCTTTATCGTTACCAGAAACAACAAACATTGTTTTTAGAGCAATGTTTTAATAACATGTTTCAAAATGAAATATTACACTTAAAGGGACGTGAGTCAAGATTAAGAAACAAACCTCACAAGCGCCGCGCCCGGCGCTGCGGATAGCTGCAGCCTTGAACGGGAGCGCGCACAAACTTCTCACTAGTTCATCTCATAAGGGTTCAACCAAAGGCAAGCGGAGACATGATTCCATAAATAAAAATACATTTTATTAATACAAAAGGAAATATGGTGAAACAATGCCCTGCGCCACACACACACTGGGTCGACCGCAGGAGCGGAGCTAACATGGCTAATGTTGCTAGCAGCTATGTTCCAGTCCTGCTCCTCTTCCCGTCTCGCTTCTCCGCCGTATGGAGTTACATTGTGTAGCCCCGGTTACACACAACTCACGCAGAATGAGACGGCCCGGCCCGAGAAAAGCTGCAGTCAGTCAGTGTTCTCAACGGTTCTTCTCCCCAAAAGGCTGCGATCGCTAACAGCAGAGCAGCCGGGAGCAGAGTGTACAGCACTGTGAGGTGGACTGAGGGCAGGGAAAGACTCTGTGATTTAGAGGCCTACCCCCGACACCCAGTAACATCCACAGATCAATGAGCGCTCGTCTATAACAGCACCTTTAGCTCTGTGAAACCCTGTAGTCCATCAACTTCATGAACACTTCCCTAATAACTCCAGTATTATGAGAAAAACTACAGGTAGACAGAGTCAGTCGGCCACAACAGTGGAATACTGCCACCTACTGGATGTACATTTCTTATTACTTTTGAGGCTTTCCAGAACACGCAGGCAGCGTCAGTTGACGTCACATCCGTAGGACAGCGCGGGAACTTTGGTCCTGAATTACAGAACATTTCACAGCTCACAGACTGTTCAAGATTATGGAATGATAAAAGATGGCCTCATTCTTTTTGGTTTAAAATGCTTCATCACTCAAAACTGAACATGCATGATTATTTTTATTTAGAATCTGGCCCCACGTCCCTTTAAAACTAAATTAAAGATAAGTTTCCCTGAATAAAGACAACAGGTTGAAGCTGAACAGGATAAAACAGGAAGTCAGACTGGAAACCAAACAGAATGAATTAAATCAGATTGATGTTTGGGTCATTTATTTATCTACAGTCAGAGCCACACCCACTGGTGACATCACTCAAAGTAGGCGGAGTCTCTAAACAGTGGATAGTTTTCAGGTATTAAAAACAACTTTTCTCAGACTCATGCTGATGCATTAGAACACTTTGTTACCTGTTAGTAAACCTCCTCTACTGTTTAGAACGAGGCTGTTTGTTTAGTTTGTTTCAACCCATCAGTTCAGAAATGAACTTCCTCCACAGGCTGCCTGGGCTACATTAGTTTGAAAACTTTAACCTCCTCACATGACAACCAGAGTTAAACATGTTACAAAATTCAGTCTGGTTCCAACTGAAAATGATCAGGACTTCCTGTCTCCAACAGCCTCAGCTCAGTGAGCTTAGATTCTACAGAATAAAATGCTCTTCTTATGGATTCTTCTACCGGAGAGAAAAGTTCATTTTTAGAGATTTAGTTGTTTTTTTTAAAAGATCTCATTCTTCTTACTGGTCCATCAGTAGAGACAACAGGTGAAGGTCAGTAGATGACCAGAGCAGACGTCACCTGATCCCTCCACTCATCAGCTACAGCAGGAACAACAAGACTCCTCAAGTCACTAACCCCAAAACTTCATCCATAGACTCCGTCTGTAGCTCCGGGTTCATTATCTGGCCTTCTATTGGATGTCTCACTGGTGCCTTCTTATTGGCTGTCTCCAGGCAACCATCATGTCAGGCTCCACCCTCAGTCTGAACCATGACCCCACCCCTCTGCGTAGCACACTGGGTCGTCAGGCGAGCTTCCAGGAACGCAGCAACTCCAAACCACAGGTACCCAGTGTGTTTCCATGACAGCGCGTTACAGCAGGCTCTGCTTCACGGTGCCAGCAGCAGATTCACACTCAGGTCCTGATCCATGTCTCCCAGGTAAACCCTCGCTCCAACACCTTGCCCTCTGACCCTCAGAGACGAGCGTTTGCTATGAAGAAGATGAGGCAGGAAGTCAATGACATCCTAAACCAGAACCCTGTGGAACTCCATAAGGTGACGACGGCCCGTTAGTGCTGCAGTCCTCCGTGACCCATGTGTGTGTTCTGTTTCTGTAACTGTGTGTGTGTGTGTGTGTCTGCAGCTCACTTTGGAGAAGGCGTCAGACCTGGAGGATTTTGGTTTCAGTGTTTCTGATGGTTTGTTGGATCGCGGCGTTTATGTTAACAACATCCGAGCGGGCGGCCCGGCAGAGCGGGGCGGCCTCTGTGCCTACGACCGAATACTACAGGTACAGGAACCCAGACCCGGGACCTTCCAGGAACTCTGGATCCTTCACTTTGCCTTTGCTTAATATGAAATGAATTCTTATTCATGATTAAACCAAAACAAGACGGATGAACCAACAGCAGATATGTTTATTCATTCTGTTTTGAAGTTCTAACACCTGAACATGTTCTGTGTTCCAGATCAACCATGTGAGAACCAGGGACTTTGACTGCTGCCTCGTCGTTCCTCTAATTGCAGAATCTCCAAACCGCTTGGAGCTGGTCATTAGCCGAAACCCCTCCTCTTCCTCCTCCCCGCTGACCAATCACAACGATGGAGCCACCAACAACAGCCACTCCCCTCAGCCAATCAACAGCGAGGTGGGGCTGTCGGAGATCTGTCTGGACCCGGTGGAGGACGGCGGCTCCATCAAGTGGAGCCAACCAGGAGACGGCTTGGGGGCGGGGCTGGGCATGGGGCAGGTTACTAATAATTCCTTATAGCAGACGAGAACTGGATCAAACTGGTTTCAGATGGTTAGGACCAGACTGGACTGGAGGTCACGTTGAACTACGGACTGTGTTACTGGATCAGAGCCACCCATGGTGCTACACACACCCTCTGGATGAACTTTGGCCTTTGACCTCTTCAGTCGGCTCTTTGAACTGCTAAAGCAGCCTGAAAGCACACTACTGGACCAGAACTCCTCCCTCACCTGAACCAGTTCTACGTACTGGTATCACCAGAGCCAGAACCATAACTACTGATCCTACTGGAACCACAGCTGGAGCTACTGGCCTGACCGGTCCAGGATGAAGGCTTATTGGTCCCACCAGCCCACAGCCATGGGTACTGGTTCTGCTGCAGCCACGACCACAGCCAGGTGTCTTACTGGGTCTTTTGGTTCAACAAGTAATGGTTTTATTGTCCTGGAGCCTGGCTACTGGTTCTAAAGTCCTAGAACTAGAAACCTGGCCTAGAACCGCTACTGCTACTAGTCCGACTGGAGCTGGAGCTAGTGGTCTTACTGGTCAGAGACTTGTGGGTTCTGGTCTTGGTGGGCACTGATCCAACATTCCTGTTCCATCAAAGTCAGAACCCAACCAGTGGGCCGAGACACGGTTCTAGTTCATGGTCTCAGGGTTTATGGTAATTATGGAAAGAGGTGGTGGAACCATGGTTCCTGTTTCTACTGAAGCCTGGATCATGAGTACTGGTCCTACTGGTCCCAGACATAGTTCCTGTTGAGCTTCCAAGAATCCTGGTTCCGAGTTCCAGAACGTCGACTTTAGGCCACAACAGCACAAGTACTGATGGGATCCAAAACCCAGAACCTAAAAAACCACAGAAAGGTTGCCAAGGAGACTAGGGATGCTCCAATCAGAGCGCCTGAGCTGATGTTCGTCTGACCACCAGACCCAGAACCCACTGGTGGTTTTGATCCAGTTCAGTCAGTCGGGCTGCTTTAGGCCATGAATTCACTTTAATGTAAAGGTTCCAGGTTTTTGATTGGATTATTTTAAATATATTTTAGAGTTAGAATCAAATCTCTGACATGCTGAGAAGCACTTTGATCATCGCTGCTGAAACGCTGCCCACAACTGAAACCAGTGAGACGATCCCGGGTCTGGACTGGTGCTGTCACAAAACACATCTAGTTTTTATTATCTTTAAAATCATTTTTTAAATAAAAAAGACTTAAACATTTTTAGAGAAGATAAGAAGTCAGATCATGATGGAAATGTTGCTCATGTAAGTTTGGTTTGGGATTAAAAACCTGATTCAGCACAAAGTTCCTCGTCCGTCCAGTCAGTTCATCCTAAACGTAACAGCAGAGACCAGCTCCTCGTTTAGGTCGTCTGAACTTTTCATTGTAAAGATTTTGCTGAAGAATATTAAAAGCAGATTATTTTTTGATAGTGAAGCAGAACGTTTTAAAACTCTTCTGACACAAATCATTCATTTAAACTGGGACCCAGTACGGATCTGTAATCGGTTGATCCTGTGAGTTTTGACAGCTAAAATTACAAAGTTAGAAGTAGTTGAGCTGAAGATCAGCTGTTGTAGGTGGTTAAAGTTTAAAGTATGTAGGGTGGTGGGATCCGCAGCAGGGTTTATTATTAAATGATAAAAAGTTTATCAGATATATTATTCTAAAGTCGATCAGTAAAGTGAAGGTTTAACAGAAGTCCTTCGATCGTGTGTCTGACGTGCAGTCAGAGGTGAAGAAACGTGTAAATATTTCACCAAAGCTCTTCAAAGATTCTGGACATTAAAGCAATACGTTCAGCAGTCGGACCAACGCAAACATCTCAACAGGTCGATGCTTTTTAATGTCTTGAACCAAACATTTAAACTGTTAAATCAGCTGATTCTGATTGGAGCATCCCTAAAACACAGAGACAAAGATGCAGGTTCACTGTCAGGATTTTAGTTTTGTGCCATAAATGAGCTGCTGACTGGTGATGATGATGATGAGCAGTTCAGTAATAATCTTTTTTCTACAGTTTACAGCTGTTAGACTGGCCACACTGTACGTCTGTGTGTGTCTGTTAGGTGAGTGAGTGAGTGAGTGAGTGTGTGTGTCCGTTAGGTGTGTGTGTTACACACAAGGCCAGTTAATTCAAATCCCGTCTTGGCTTTCCCCCGCCGTCTCTCCTTCCCTCGACCAATCGACAGCCAGGACGACAGACGGCGGCAGTTTGGCTGATTGGCTGGAACCAATCAGAAAACAACCAGATCCCTGCCTGTCTGTGATTGGTTAGTTTATGTGTTGAGGAGAGCCAGTCAGCTCCCAGGAAAGAGGCCAAGCATGCCCCCCCCAACCCCCTCCAGCCCCAGTAACAGTGATCTATTATTCTACTCAATAGGTGTGATTTTGATTGACTGTTGTCAGTTCTGTTTGTTTCTGTGGCGACAAACCTAAAAAGATGTACCATAGATAAAAAAATAACATGGTTTATGTCGTTGTTTAGATCAGAACCATCAAACCCTGAAACCTTCACCTCATCACCATGAGAACGATGTTACGATGTTTCACTAGAAAAAAATCCTGTGGAAACAGGAAGCTGTGACTAAATACATTCTGTGTGTGTGTGTGTGTGTGTGTGCGTGCGTGCGTGTGTGTGTGAGAGAGTGAGTGAGAGAGTGAGAATGGTGTTTAAGTGTTTACTTTGGATGTTGACATCTTCCTGCTCTTCTCAGTCTGAACTCACTATTTAAACTGGCCAATCAGAACCCTCCCTCAGCAGCACCAACAACCAATAGGAACCCTCCTTAAGACAAACTGTCCAATAGCTTCTCTGCTTCTCTAAATCCTTTCACTCTAACTGGGACGTTCTGGAGTTTAAGCACATTGCTAGCGTATGGTTAGCAATAGCCGTAACACAATGCTAAACACGTAGCACAAAGCTAATCAGAATGGTTAACACAGCTAATGTGTGGTTAGCACACGGCTCACCCGAAGCCAGTACAGCTAGTTCCTGGTTAGGACAGACAACAGGGCTAATATCTGCTACATGCAGTTTTTATTCTGTGAGATGTTAACACTTGGCTAACACAGCTATACTTAGCATATGGCTAGCACAAAGTAGAGTAAGAGGTGCTTCTCAAAGTCGAGGGACGGTCCTTGTCAGTATGCTGAGTCTTCAAATTATCTTTAGTTGTTGAGGGTCTTCAGACCCATAAACACAAATTAATAAATCAACAGAAAAGAGCGTTTGCTATGAGCTAACACATCTGCTATTGATTAATGCATCTGCTATGAGCTAACACATCTGTTACAAGCAAACGCATTGGCTTTGAGCTAATGTGTCTGCTATGTGCTAACATGGTTGCTATGAGCTTACATAACTGCTAGGTCACAAACTAACAGGTCTGCTATGAGCTAATGTTTCTGCTAAAAGCTAATGTGTCTGTTACAAGCTAACATCTCTGCTAAATGCTAATGTGTCTGCTAAAAGCTAATGTGTCTGCAATGAGCTAACTTGTCTGCATCACATCAAGGTAACATTTCTGCTAGGTCATGAGCTAACATCCCTACTAGATCAGGAGTTAATATGTCTGCTACAAGCTAATGTGTCCGCTAGGTAACGTGCTAACGTCAGCTAGCTATTTAGTAGCCATATATGTTGTGACCTTTAGCCATTTTCCCATAAATGAAGGTGGAATTGTTTCTACTCTAAGGACACAAATTAAAAAGATCCAGTCTCCCCCCAAAAATGTCCTTGACTTTTAGAAGCACTTGTGGTCTAGCTCTCTCTCGCTCTCACACACACGCACATACTTTAAACATGGCTGGTTACAGAACAGCCCTGAACTACAAAGCAACATCATTAATGCCAAGTAGGAATCCCTGAAGTTTGAGCACTCTTCAAATTTTCTCTCCGACTTAACGATCTTAAGCAAATAATTATTCTTTTTTTAAATTGAAGCCACAACTTTTATAAAATACTTGTTTGTTTCTCGTGCAGCATGAACTCATTAAACTCATCAAGATGAAATTAAAAGTCTGTAAGTCCCAATAATTTAATTAAAACAACAAAACTTCAATTTCAGGGTCTTTGAGACTTAATGGCAGAAAATTAGCTTTTATAGATAATACACCAAATCCCTGACTGTAATTGTTTGTTTGATGCTGATTCATCCAGTTTTACATGAACATGATGTCAAAATCACTAAGTTGTTGTGCCAAGTTGTTAACCAGCACTGTTCCACTTTCAATGAGAGACCTTGATGGTTCTAGTTAAACCAGAGAAGTGAAGAAATGTGTGTATGTTGAGCCTGCTTTGTAGTACAGGTCCTGATCCACACCGTGTTGACAGTCCTAACGTGGTTATTACAAACGCAGGACTGACACACCAGCCCGTCACTAGGAGCTGGAGCACAGAGAACACAGGGTTCAGGTTCAGGTTCCTCCTTTTAGCGCTGATGTCACAAAAACACACACAAAGCATCAGCTAGACTACACAAACTGCTCAACCAACAGGAGCACACACAGAGCTGAGGGGGCGTGGCTTCAAGAGGGTTTGATGAGTGAGATCTAAAGCCATACACACTGTGCTTGTGCGTATGTAAAAAGTGTGCGTGTGTTAGAGTGTGCATCTGTAAGTGCGTGTGTTAATGTGTGTAACATTGCAGGGATTGATTCGCCTCAGCAAAATGTGCACACACACATGCACGCACATTTACATGTGCACTGCACTGCCATTTGAAATAGTGGGTCAGATTAGTTTCCATGTAGCTTCACCAACCAAACGGTATTTTTTCTTTAAAGGAACAGGATGTTGTAAAGTATTTTTGTACAAATTTAATACTTTGGTAGCATGACGTTCCTGGTGTTTGTCCTGGTCCCGTCGGGCTCCACTGATCTTCTCCACCCCCTCTTTGTATGGACTACTACTGAGCAACAATAAAGATGAAAATTTACTGACAGGACCAGAGTCTGATTTGTGTCACACACACACACACACACACACACACACACACACACACACACACACACACACACACACACATTTTGTGAGTCTTGAAATCATTGAAAATGCTTGAATTTTTATTTTGTGGGGGCATCAAAATAATTTAAAATGTATTTAAACTCAGAAAATACAGATGAATGATCTAGAGCGCAGAAAACGTGATCCGTTTCCAGAAAACATGATCCCAGCAGGATGAAACGCCTCCTTTCGACGATCTTACCTGCTCGATGATTCGATGTGGGATTAGTCTGGACTGTTCTCTGGTGTGTTGACACCATCGCTGTTAGCCGCTTTAGCTTCTTTATTTTCTAAACCGTGGGACTGTTTAGTCTGTTTAAACTGTTTGAGACGCATACCGGGGTTTCTGCTGTTTGGATAGCGACCGAGCCCGGGACGAAGCATGTCCACCGCCCTGGAGAGCTACATCAACCGTATCCTGCTGGTAGCCGGCTAACATGCTAACTGCACGTTTGAATGAATGAAAAAATGCTAGTTAGCTTAGCGCGCTAGGAGAGATGCTTATTTATATTAATTTATAGCAGTTTAACCTAAATTAGGACAAAGTTAGCGCTGGGAGATGACTTTAATAAATACCTCATTTGATTTTAGACATGTTTGTGTACATTTCTATAAAATACCAGATAAAGCTTTTACTGTTCGTTAGAAATTAATCTTCAAGTAAAAACGTGTGATTAGAATTCATCAACATATCAGCAATATACATTAGTATAAATACACAAGAATGAGCTTCGTTAGTGTGGAAAACGTGTTCTTGACTTCCCATTTTTTATATTTGTCACTTAAATGTTTCAGGTCATCAAATAAATGTAAATATTCGCCGAAGAGAACACAAAATGCAGTTTTTATATGAAGGTGTTTATAACCTAAATGGCGCGGTGTGATTGTAGTGAGAGTTTCTATCTAGACTAAGACCACTGCTGGGCTAAAGGAACAGAAAGCCTCGTCTCAGTTTAACCTGAAAACTTCCTGATGATCCTCAAGACTTTTGGGTAAAATACTTTGTGGACTGATGGGACACAAATATAAGGTTTTGGAAGGTGTGTGTTTTGTTACACAAGTAACAGCACTTCAGGGAAGGAACATCATCCCAACATTAAAACACGGTGGTGGTAGTGTGATGGTCTGGACCTGTTCTGCTAAGGTTTCTAGAACCAGTTAGCAGGTTTAGGAGGAATCACTTTATAATAATAATAATAATAATACATTTTATTTGAAGCACCCAAGGACACTTTACAACAAGACAGATAAAATACAACATTAAAAGACATAAGGAATATAAAATAAAACAATAAAAACATTGGAAATGGAGAGAAGGGTACTAGTTGTAACTTTGTTTAAACAAGAGGGTTTTGAGTTTCTGTTTGAAAAGAGAAAGAGAGTGAGCGGTGCGGAGGTCAGGGGGGAGAGTTCCAGAGCTGGGGGGCAGAGCGGCTGAATGCTCTACTCCCTACAGTGACGATTTATCACACGGGGTTGTGGAGGTTTGAATTATTTATCCTCTTAATAATAAACACCTTCATTTAGAAACTGCCTTTTGTGCTTTTTGTCTATTATTTAACTTTTTTTTGATGATCTGAAACATGTAAGCATGACAAACGCACAAAGAGGAAATCCAGAAGTGGGCATCACTTTTAACACTCCTGTAAGTTTCATCTGTAGCTGATATAGAAACATAATGTTTAGTAAAGGAAAACTAATCAGATCCTTCAAATCTGTTTTTGCATTAAAACGGCTCCAAATTAAACTAGTGTGACTAGATTATGTGGAATGAGCAGACTGAGATTAGATTAGTGAATCTTTCAGCTTGGTCATATTTAAACACTCCTGACCAAAGATCTCAGGTCAGATAACTCAATGTTTTTATTTAAATGTTTTTATATGAAGGTAAAATACAGAATCTATTCAGCCTCAATGTAGTGGGTGAAAACGTGTTTATGTGGATATTTTATGATGTTGTATTTAGTTTCCTTGACTCCTGGTTCAGGCACTGTGGCCATCGTCACCTCAGACGGGAGGATGATCGTGGTGAGTTCTCAGCTGGACACTCCGCAGACACGCTAGTGTTTAAAGTTCCAGTAATAAGGTTCACATGTTTCAGGCAAAAGGGCAGATAAATGAACATATTTTAAAGGTTAATGGCTCAGCCTTAGAGATAGGGTGAAGAGTAGAACCACTGCTTCTCCAGGAGGCCAACAGGACAAGCTGGAGGGATTCTATCTCCAGGCTGGTCTGGGAACGCCTCGGCGTCCCACCGGAGGAGTTGGTAGAGGTGGCCTGGGAGAGGACAGGAAGAAAACACCTGGTTCATCCTGAACTCTTCTTCTCTGACAGGAAATGTAAACTCATGGTTCTGCACTCTGTTTGTTTGTTCAGGGCACTCTGAAGGGCTTCGATCAGACCATCAACCTGATCCTGGATGAAAGTCACGAGCGGGTGTTCAGCTCCAGTCAGGGGGTGGAGCAGGTGGTGCTGGGACTTTACATCGTCAGAGGAGACAACGTGTGAGTTTCCCGCCTCGATCAGAACCAACTAATCAGCTCTACTAAACTCACATTCATTCATTTAAATGTATTAAGTGTTTTTTTTTTTTTGTGAGAATGACTAAGAAAACCCAACATGTGTTCATCAAACATCAATCTGTTAAACTCAGGTTGTTTGATTTTTGAACGTGTTCTTGTTTCAGCGCTGTGATCGGGGAGATCGATGAGGAAACCGACTCCACGCTGGACTTAGGAAACATCAGAGCCGAGCCGCTCAACTCTGTCGTACACTGACCTTTTGGTTCCTGCTGTCTCCATGGCGACTGACCACAGCGTGACTCGGTTGTGTTGGTATGGCGTTACAGGTTCGCTGAGTTCTGTCAGATCAGTGGCAGGGAGCCGTTCTTCCTCTAATGTTCTGTTCCTGTTTTTTTTTTATAAATGAAACTTTGAGATGTTGGATTTGTTCTTTGCTTTGAGTGTTTTTGTCAGTTTGAGATAGTTTTAATAAAGTTTGATTTGTCTAACTCTTGTTTTATTTATTTTGTTTAACTTGATGGTAACATTGCTCTTTGTTTTTCTCTGAATGCGCTGCACATTTTGGCCACTTTGGTCACGTGTTTGTGTGATTTTAAGTTCTGTTTATCATTTTAATTTGAACTTTGGTCACGTGTTTATTTTTTGTTGAAGGACAAAAGACTGAGCAAAATCAGTCAGTTTGCCTGGAAATGTTCATTTCTCTCTCAGGAAAACTCAGAAAGCCTGTTAATTGCCAACCTGTACGCATTTTGCGTAGAAACTACGCAATTTGACATCCAAATACGCTGGTACGACTTCCCTCTCTAAACTACGCAACACGCTGCGGACGTTTGGCTTTCCACAGTTCTGTGCGCGCGTGCACATGTCTGACAACACGATGCAGCAGCGTGGTGAAGCCATAGACATATAATTATATAACTCATTATATATGTCTGTGGGTGAAGCAGTCAGTCGTTAGAAAAGCGGAGAATAACGAGTCTACCGACCGAACCAGTTCAGTCCGGAGTCCGGCTGAAGTCCATGCGTCAGAACTCGGTCAAAAAGGACGTGCGCGCGGCCCGAGGCCGAGTCGCGCGCTCACGGCAACTAAGGCCTGTTTAAACACATGAGAGCAGCGCTCTGGAAAGTAAAGAAGATGTTTTATGATAACGAGTCACTAAGACGAGCTGACGGGATTCTTAAAATTAGAAATTGGACAGTTCGCTCTGCGCGCACCGAGCAGAGGACGGCACGCGCTGCGTAAGAGGGAGCTGCACGAGGACGAGACAGGTGAAGGTAGGAGTCTGATGAATAGGGAGCGTGTGCAGAGAGATATGTTTAGAATTAAATACAGGTCCTTCTCAAAAAGTTAGCATATTGTGATAAAGTTGATTATTTTCTGTAATGTACTGATAAACATTAGACTTTCATGTATTTTAGATTCATTACACACAACTGAAGTAGTTCAAGCCTTTTATTGTTTTAATATTGATGATTTTGGCATACAGCTCATGAAAACCCAAAATTCCTATCTCAAAAAATTAGCATATTTCATCCGACCAATAAAAGAAAAGTGTTTTTAATACAGAAAAAAGTCAACCTTCTAATAATTATGTTCAGTTATGCACTCAGTACTTGGTGGGGAATCCTTTAGCAGAAATGACTGCTTCAGTGCGGCGTGGCATGGAGGCGATCAGCCTGTGGCACTGCTGAGGTGTTATGGAGGCCCAGGATGCTTCGATAGCGGCCTTAAGCTCATCCAGAGTGTTGGGTCTTGGGTCTCTCAACTTTCTCTTCACAATATCCCACAGATTCTCTATGGGGTTCAGGTCAGGAGAGTACCACAGTAATACCATGGTCAGTAAACCAGTTACCAGTGGTTCTGGCACTGTGAGCAGCTGCCAGGTCGTGCTGAAAAATGAAATCTTCATCTCCATAAAGCTTTTCAGCAGATGGAAGCATGAAGTGCTCCAAAATCTCCTGATAGCTAGCTGCATTGACCCTGCCCTTGATAAAACACAGTGGACCAACACCAGCAGCTGACATGGCGCCTCAGACCATCACTGACTGTGGGGACTTGACACTGGACTTCAGGACTTCAGGACCCAGTCTTCCTCCAGACTCTGGCACCTTGATTTCCGAATGACATGCAAAATTTGCTTTCATCCGAAAAAAGTCCTTTGGACCACTGAGCAACAGTCCAGTGCTGCTTCTCTGTAGCCCAGGTCCGCCGCTTCTGCTGCTGTTTCTGGTTCAAAAGTGTCTTGACCTGGGGAATGCGGCACCTGTAGCCCATTTCCTGCACACGCCTGTGCACGGTGGCTCTGGATGTTTCTACTCCAGACTCAGTCCACTGCTTCCGCAGGTCCCCCAAGGTCTGGAATCGGTCCTTCTCCACAATCTTCCTCAGGGTCCGGTCACCTCTTCTCGTTGTGCAGCGTTTTCTGACACACTTTTTCCTTCCCACAGACTTCCCAGTGTGGTGCCTTGATACAGCACTCTGGGAACAGCCTATTCATTCAGACATTTCTTTCTGTGTCTTACCCTCTTGCTTGAGGGTGTCAATGATGGCCTTCTGGACAGCAGTCAGGTCGGCAGTCTGACCCATGATTGTGGTTTTGAGTAAAGAACCTGGCTGGGAGTTTTTAAAAGCCTCAGGAATCTTTTGCAGGTGATTTGAGTTAATTAGTTGATTCAGATGATTAGGTTCAGAGCTCGTTTAGACGACCTTTTCATGATATGCTCATTTTTTGAGATAGGAATTTTGGGTTTTCATGAGCTGTATGCCAAAATCATCAATATTAAAACAATAAAAGGCTCCAGACTACTTCAGTTGTGTGTAATGAATCTAAAATATATGAAAGTCTAATGTTTATCAGTACATTACAGAAAATAATGAACTTTATCACAATATGCTAATTTTTTGAGAAGGACCTGTATACTGGATGTAGATATGATGGGTTAATATACGGATGGATGGATGGATGGATGGATGGATGGATGAATATACAGATGGATGCCAGGGAGCTGCAGGTAATGTATAAATTAGCCCCAGTGATGTGTGCATATAATTTTTTATAATCAATTTCCATACAGTGAATGTGGAAATTACTGCGTGCAAAGCAACGGAGTTGCAAAAGTCTGGGGAAAAAATGCAGCGTGAGTTGCGACACAAGTAAATTTTGACAAGGTTGGCAGGTCTGTAATTATTAGAACCGTTCAGGAATCTCACACCATCCAGGAGGGAGTTTAATGATTTGAGAAGTAAAATTAAAATATACATTTCTGTAGCTGAAAGTAGTAAAAGACAAAATTTCCAGTGTAATACGGTACTTGTATGTAAAGTTTGGCTTCCTCACTGGTTCCAGCTATAGAACTCATAATACAATAAGTCACAGTTTATAAAATAACAAAGTAGCTAAATTAGAATCTGTAATTAGAACCTAAACTAAATATTAATTGTTTTGTTATATTTAAATAATTTAAAGTTCATTATGTTTTGTAGTGTTTTTAGAGTTGTATTGTTTATTTGTATAATGATCACCAATAGTTAAATTAATATATTAACAAAAACAATTAAAGATGATTAAACTTTAGTCCATTTATTCAGGACATCTAGTTTCTATTCTCATTTTGTTTCCATGGCAACCTCAAAAAACTCAATGGATGACATTCATAAGGTACTTGGGTGAGCGGTGGGCGGGGCTATAATAATAAAAGATCCACTATTTGCTGAAAGAGGTGGGACTGATACCAGACGTTTTAAAGCCACAGATGTTAGCTAAAGGCAGAACTCACTGGAACTTAGAAGAGTTTTAAAAAGAGTCTCAGGTTTTTTCTCTAGAAGCCACACTTTGAAGTATTGGCTTGTTTTTAGCACCCTCTAGTGTCCCTTTTAATAACTTATCAATCTTTTACTGCGGGGGTTCGATTCCCCGACGGGGAGAAACTTTATTTTCTGTTTTTATTTATAAATATGGTTCTTACATGATTTGATCATTTATTATTGATTTAAAAACATAACTCTGTATTGTATAAATTTGTTAAAACAGTGTAATATCACCAGATGTACAGTACAAAAGAAAAATACTCATTTATGGAAACAGATTTGTGGATTTATTCTTTAAAGTGTTAAATCTGAATAGCACATAATAACAAATTTAAATACATTTTCTCCAATTACTGTCTTATGTATGTCACTCATATTATTGTTGCAAATATTAATTTTCGTTTAAAAACAATTTGAAGAACAACATTAATGTAGCAACAAAATAAAACATTAATGCCTATTTTCACAAGGAAAACAAAAATGTCCGTTTACAAAAACAACCACAGAACAAAATAATGACTGTTAGTAAAAATAACGCCAAACATTTAAAAAAGAAGACAAAACATTCACATCCAGCAGGTGGCGCCAGGCACCAACATTTAGTGTTTAGTCTGAAGAGGCGAAAAAGTAAAAAAATGTAAAAAAAAAGTAGTGATAAAGAGTTGATGAAGAAGCTGCATGATACGATGTGCTGCTTAGATCCGTTTTATCTGATGTATTTGATCTTATTCCATACTGTGAACAGGGTTGATGTATCACTGGGGCAGCAGCAGCTCTGCCACCAGACTGTCTTTATCTTTTGAGTGTTTGTTGTCTTTTCCGACACTCAGAGCTTTCTGCAGGATCTCGACCTGATCTGGACTCAGAACCGGATTCTCAAAGTGAATCCGCAACCAGGAATCACCTAAAGATACATCCACCAGTTAGTCAGGTTATCATCATCATCATCTTCTTCATAACTCTTGTCACTTCTCACCTTTCTTCACCTTCTGACCCAGTGACACTAGTAGCTCCGCCCCCACGCTGTGATTGACAGGTTCCCCGGCCTTCGTTCGCCCCGCCCCCAACGCGTGAAGAACCTGAGCTAAAGCCAAGCCGTCCAGGTCCAGAACCACACCTGCATGGAGGCAAGGGAAATGTCGTTTCTTTCTGCAAACAGCTGAAGACCCAAACTGAAAAATCTTTTCAAACAAGTGACCTAGAAAAACGTATTCAAATGAAGAGTTTTTTTGTTAAACACCAAACATCACTCAGATTAATCTGTAACATGTTTTTGCAAAGACAGAAAAAAGGAAACAGATTAATAATGGAGCAGTGGCTTTATCAGCTGCAGGTAAGCTTTACACCTTCTAAAGCTGTGGCCTCAGGTTTTACCCTCTGCAGGAGCCTTCAGCTCCACCTGATGCTCAGCCTTCCTCAGGATGCTGTAGTAATCCGTGTGGGCAGAGCAAAGAGACCTGGCCGTCTCCTTGGAAACGCCCTGAGCCTCTATCATGGCCTCGAACTTGGACAGAGCAGCTCCACCAATCACAGCATCAGAAATCTTTTTCCTGCCCTCTGATAGGCTGGAAGCCACGCCAGCCATAAGCAGCAACACACCACCTGCATAAACAGAAACAAGATAAAGGTTTTAAACATCTATTCAACCTGAACGTTTGGAGGATTTGATCACAAACCTTATCTCTAGTTTTTTAAGCAACAATATGTGATTAAACCTTTAGTTTTTGCCCTTTGATGCTTGCCAGCTCACTCTTTTTATTAACGTGTAATGAAAGATTGTTTCTTTGCATTTTCCAGTTTTTTGCAGACTGCTTTAAAAACCCAAATCCTAAAATATTTAAACAAACATATAATATAATTTAGATACATTTAAGTGGTTTTAGGTGAAATAAAAAACGAGAACACTCCGCTATCCCATTGTCCCTGAAGTACCCACCGCAGGTGAATGACGTCGTCTAGTTAGATGTGTCACTGCCTCAAAACGACATCAGACATAAACGAAGAATTTAAAAACCAGAGCCAACCCTCACATTTAGCTCATTAGTGAAAGCTGAAGTTTCACTTTTAGCAACAATTTTAGTTTTGTTTACAAATTAATTATCAGTTTATTTTCTTCCAGAATGTTTACTTTTAACTGTTTAGTTTTTGGACTAAGGGGTTAAAAACTGTTCTGTTTTAATTGCGTAAAAAGACAGTTCTGTACTTTTAGGTCTGTCTGATTTTAGCCAGGGATATTTATTTGTTTTTCTACAGTTTTGAACTAAAATGCTATTTTAATGCATTTTAATGCATTTTTCCATAAATTAAAGGAGCTTGAGTTTACAATATTAAAGAAAGTTCAGCTCTATTATTTGATTCTGTCCCACACTAAAATTATTTTTAATTAAAATTGCTTTTGGTTGCAATTTTTCCTTGTAGGTTGAAAATACAATGCAAATAATTTATCACAAAGACTGTAATTAATTAGATTAATTATTTTTAATTTCACCACTAATGTTGGATCACTCTTAACATATCCCATACTGATTTTAAACCACGCCTCCTCCAACAACCCAACATTTATTTTATGATTAAATAACTCATTTTTAGTGTTTTTTCATGTAAAAGCATCATGATGTAATCACCTAGCATTTAAAGTGTTAAAAACCTGAAAATTTAATATTTGAGTAGAACTGAAGTTGATCAAAAAAGTTTTTAAAAACCCTCTCTCTCGCTCTTTCTCCCTCTCTCTGTCTCTCTCTCTCTCTCTCTGTCTCTCTCTCTCTCTCTCTCTCTGTCTCTCGCTCTCTCTCCCTCTCTCTCTCTCTCTCTCTCTGTCTCTCCCTCTCTCTCTCTCCCCCCTCTCTCTGTCTCTGTCTCTCCCTCTCTCTCTCCCTCTCTCTGTCTCTCTCGTTTGTCTCAAATAATAACAAAGACAGACTTATGTGACGTGTGGAGGTTAAAACATCCATCTAGCAGACAGTACACATGGGTCAAAGGTCAGGTGGGAGGGTCAGTGCAGCTAGACTGGACAGGTTTTATGTTTCGGGTTCTTTTCTCTCCAGAGTTATGGAGTGTAAAATAATCCCGGTTGTTTTTACGGACCATCACTTGGTTTTAACTGAAATAGTTTCTAATCCTGGTGAAAAAAACAGATCTTACTGGCATTTTAATGTTAAGTTATTACATGATTTTACCTTCTGTGAAAATTTTAAACTTTTTTGGGAGGTTTGGAGGTCAAAGAAAAATGAGTTTAAGTCCATTACTCAATGGTGGGAACAGGGAAAGGCTCAGATCAGAGTCTTTTGTCAGCAGTACTCCTTTAGGTCTACGGTAAACATAAAGAAGGCTGTAGCGGCCCTGGAGAGAGACATCAGGGCTCTAGAGACTGTCTCCAGCAGCCAACCTGATCAGCAGGACCTGTTGAATCAGAAGAGACGAGAACTGAACTCATTCCTGCAGGAGAGAGCTAAGGGGGCTCTGATTCGAGCTCGTCTCACCAAGCTCCAGGACATGGACGCTCCAACATCCTTCTTCTTTAACCTGGAAAAGTCGTCTAACCAGAGCAAACAAATGGTCGGCCTTCGCCTCCCTGACGGACGTTTATCCTCAGATCCAGCTGAGATGAGGAAGCATGCAGTGGACTTCTACACCAGCCTGTTCAGAGCCGATCCCTGTGATGTGGACTGTATCTCAGAGCTGCTGCAGGGGCTTCCTCACCTGAGCCCCACAGACCAGGAGATCCTGAACGTAGATATAACTCTGGATGAACTGACAGCTGCTGTTGTCCAGATGGCATCAGGGAAAGCCCCGGGGATCGATGGTCTACCTGTGGACTTCTACAAACACTTCTGGAGCTGTCTGGGACAGGACCTGCTGGAGGTCTTCAAAGACTCTCTTCAGACAGGAACACTTCCTGCATCGTGTAGGCGTGGTGTCTTAGCACTGCTACCAAAAAAAGGGGACTTATCTCTTTTAAAGAACTGGAGACCAGTCTCTCTGCTGTGCACGGACTATAAGATCTTCTCCAAGCTTTTATCCAACCGACTGAAGGATTTTATTAAGGTTTTAATTCCTCTAGACCAGTCCTTTTGCATCCCAGACAAGTCAATGTTGGACAAATTATTTTTAATAAGGGACGTGTTTGATGTGTGTAAATTATATCGTGTTAATGTGGGGATAATCTCCATTGACCAGGAGAAGGCCTTTGATCGTGTTGACCATGGGTTTCTGTTCTCTACACTGAGGGCCTTTGGGGTTGGGGAGGTCTTACTATCGGGGATCAAGCTGCTATATAACCAGGTCAGCTGTTTGGTGAAGGTAGCGGGGGGGTTGAGCTGTCCCATACCAGTGCAGAGAGGAATCAGACAGGGTTGTCCCATCTCAGGACAACTGTACAGCTTGGCCATCGAGCCTCTCTTGTCCATGCTGAGGAGGAAGGTGAAAGGTCTCTCTCTGCCAACATCAGTCCCATGTCCTCCATTAGTGGTGTCAGCGTACGCTGATGATGTCAATGTTTTTATTCAGGACCAGCAGGACGCCCAGGGGCTAAGAGACAGTTTAGCTCTATATGAGAAAGCCTCCTCAGCGAGAGTGAACTGGGAGAAGAGTGAGGCCTGTCTGGTGGGGGACTGGGACTCTGGTAACGTCCCTGCTCTGCCTGATGGGGTGAGGTGGGGAACCAGAGGCCTTAAAACCTTAGGACTGTATCTCGGTAGTGAAGGTTTTCAGAAACAGAACTGGGAGGGAGTGCTGGAGAGGGTGGAGGCTAAGTTGTCTAAGTGGAAATGGCTGCTGCCCCAGCTGTCCTACAGGGGACGAGTCCTGATAGCAAACAACCTGGTGGCCTCATTTCTGTGGCACAGACTGATTGTACTGGTTCCACCCCCGGGTCTATTGGAGGAAGTTCAAAAGCTCCTGGTGAACTTCTTCTGGTCTGGTCATCACTGGATAAGAGCCTCAGCCTTGTGTCTTCCAGTGGCAGAGGGAGGACAGGGTCTGATAGACATGATGTCCAGAACTGCAGCCTTCAGACTACAGACTGCTCAGAGACTGCTCTATGGTGAAGGACACTGCTGGCTGCCTCTGGCTCACCTCCTGTTACAAAGAGCTGGTCGACTGGGTCTGAATAAACATCTGTTCCTGCTGAAACCTGCTGGACCCGACCTGACGGGACTCACTCCCTTCTACTCGTCAGTGCTGGAGGCCTTTAAAGTGCTGAAGGTCACACGAGCTCCTGACCCAGCACCAGGGAGATGGCTGCTGGAGGAACCACTCTTTGATAATGACTTTCTTCCTCACGCTGGGATCTTAACATCTGCTACATTAAAGAACAGGTTTATTGAGGCGGGGATCGTCAAACTGGGACATCTAAGGACCTTCTCCTCTGAAGCCCTGAGTGAGCTGACTGACATCAGGTCCTCTAGAGTGATGGAGAAGGTGGTGGAGGAGGTCTGGAAGTCTCTGTCTGTGCCACTGAGAGCCTTTGGAGAGAACTGTGCTCTATCTGACCACTGGGATGATGAGTGTGAGGACATGTTTCCCTCTCTGGATGTCAGACCGGCTGTTGTGGGTTGGCAGGAGGAGAGTGGTTCTCTCTTCTCACTAGATACTCCGGTGTTGGGCTCCTTCCACTCCTGTGGGAAGAAGCAGATCTATCTCACTTGTGTGAAGGTTCTGAACAGGCGCTTCTTGATGGGAGTCAAGGAGTCGAGGTGGACCCAGGTTTTTGATTCAGACTGGACCCCTAAAGGCAGGTGGAGGATCCTGTATAAGCCTCCAGTTGAAAAACGGATGGCTGACCTCCAGTGGAGGATCATACATGGAGCGCTAGCTACGAACAGACACAGAGCCCGCTTTGATCCGAGCACTGGGGAGGGATGTCCTTTCTGTGGCCAACAGGAGACCCTAGAGCACCTGGTGGTGTCGTGTTCTAGACTGGGAGGGATGTTCAAGGTATTAGACCGTTGGGTCAGTGCCTTGGGAGAAACCTTTAATGTACCCTCCTTTGTTTTTGGTCACAAATACAGCGTCAAAAAGAAACGAGTATCACTGTTAATCAATTTTCTTTTTGCTAATGCGAAACTGGCAATCTGGAAAACCAGGAAAAACCAGATGCTGGGACAGAGCTGGACTGATGTGGAGAGGAGCCTGAAGGGCCTGGTGGAGGCCCGTCTAAAAGTGGAACACGCTTTTTATAAACTCACTTCCGATCTGGAGACTTTTAAAAATCTGTGGGGGATCAGGCAGGTCCTGTGCTCAGTGGAAGAAGACGGATCCCTCAGGGTTCACTTTAAACCCTGACAAAGAACATTTTAACATTTTAGGAGAAGACTGACGAGTGAATATTGTATATTTTTATTGAAGTGTTGTTAAAATAAATATTTTTGAAAGTCAAGTCTCTCTCCCTCTCTCTCTCTCTCTGTCTCTCCCTCTCTCTCTCCCTCTCTCTGTCTCTCCCTCTTTCTGTCTCTCTCTGTCTCTCTCTGTCTCTCCCTCACTCTGTCTCTCCCTCGCTCTGTCTCTCTCTGTCTCTCTCTGTCTCTCCCTCACTCTGTCTCTCCCTCTCTCTGTCTCTCTCTGTCTCTCCCTCTCTCTGTCTCTCTCTCTCCCTCTCTCTGTCTCTCTCTCTCCCTCTCTCTGTCTCTCTCTCTCTGTCTCTCCCTCTCTCTGTCTCTCTCCTTCTCTCCCTCCTCCCTCTCTCTGTCTCTCTCTCTCTCTCTCTCGCTCTCTCTCTCTCCCTCTCTCTGTCTCTCTCTCTCTCTCTCTCTCTCCCTCTCTCTGTCTCTCTCCTCTCTCTCTGTCTCTCTCTGTCTCTCCCTCGCTCTGTCTCTCTCTCTCTCTCTGTCTCTCCCTCGCTCTGTCTCTCTCCCTCTCTCTGTCTCTCTCTCTCTCTCCCTCTCTCTGTCTCTCTCTCTCTCTCTGTCTCTCTCTCTCTCTCCC
>SSNR01000146.1:1065816-1097836 GCA_006937965.1 Callopanchax toddi | reverse complement strand
AAAACACCAGCCTTTCCTTTAAAAACACCAGCCTTTCCTTTAAAACACCAGCCTTTCCTTTAAAAACACCAGCCTTTCCTTTAAAACACCAGCCTTTCCTTTAAAACACCAGCCTTTCCTTTAAAACACCAGCCTTTCCTTTAAAACACCAGCCTTTCCTTTAAAAACACCAGCCTTTCCTTTAAAAACACCAGCCTTTCCTTTAAAAACACCAGCCTTTCCTTTAAAACACCAGCCTTTCCTTTAAAACACCAGCCTTTCCTTTAAAACACCAGCCTTTTGTTTAAAATACTTCGGTCTCTCACTGATCTGCAGCAGGGTCTCTCCTGATCTGACTAGCCATGAGTATCACTCTGGTCAGAGGACTACTTCCTGTTTCTGTAGACTCTTTGATTGATGTCCCTGCTGGTCGTTACTGTGTAAATCACTAACAGAGGTTACTTTAGAACGACCCAGACTTTCATCTGTCCTTCTTTCTTGAAGTGTTTTAATGACCTCCTTGCTGCAGCCATTTTTTGGGAAGTTTGTCGTTAGCAGCTAATGCAGTGTTGTGAAAAACGTCTATAAAATATTCATGTTATTTTTAAAATCCCACTTTTTGATCATTGATTTATGTACATCTGTAAAAATACTGGCTTTCTTTATTACATTTGATGTTACTATTTAAATATGATTGAACTTGAAGGTCTCTCAGGTTTACTCAGTGGTATTTTTGTCGTAGGAGTTTTAAAACCCGGTAATACCCTGAATCACAACATTTAGCTCTGATTTTTATATATAAAAAAGTCAGCTTCTATGTAGAAAAAAGATTAAGATCCATTTTTGGATTAACATTGATGGGACTTTATGTCCTCATTAATCATCCTTTGACATATTAATTCCCTCCTGTTGTACACGTGTCATTCTGTATGAGTTCATTTAGACTGATGGGATTACCTCAACCATGAAATGATGAGAAATCAGAGCCACGCCCTGAAAGTCCCACACGTTTGGCCTCTCTGTACAGCTTGTTTGTAAGGTTAGACATGTTTTTATTAGCTAAAAAAGTTCTACAGTCTTCTGCACCACAAGCAACATGGTGTGATTTGAGTGTGTGTGTTTCAATTTTTTTCTTTTAAGAACTAGGATAAATTAATTTATTGCTGTAAAAAATAGGAATTACAGAGAGGTTTGATTGTTGATTAAATGTTAAAAGGGCTTGCCATAAAGGCGACAGCATCAGAGCAGCATGACGAGGTGAGGTCCTGAATCGGATGGACCCGGATCACCCGGTACTGCTTCTGGACTCAAACCTCTGCAGAGCCTTCGGCCTCCTGAGTCGTCTCAGAGACTGCAGAGTGTGATTTGTGTAAAAGCAGAGTGGGGGGTTCGTCGTTTGTTGCGAGTTCATCTGTAAAGACGCTGCTGCAGGTCGGGTGCGGTTCTGTCGGGACCTCACCTCGTTAAGCCCCTCCGCTGCTCGCGCTGCGCTTGTCCGACAAAAACCGGTTTATTGTTCTGTCAGACCAGTGAGAGGTGCATAGAAGTCTAATTTCTCTGTGGAAAAGATTACTGACCAGCAAATTTTGGGAAAAACTGAAACAAGAGAATTGTTAAGAAGAATTGTTAAAGTTGGAGGTTTACCATTCCGATGGAATTGGTTGGTTGGAACCGGTTCTAACCCACAGTGTGATACTCACTTGATATGTAAAATGTATTTCTTTAAATGTTTATTAACTTAAGAATTTATTTTGTCTCTGAAAAATGTGTTTTCAATCAGAATTGACAGTTTAGTGGAGGCCAATGCAGTAACAGGGTTTAACCAGTAGGTGGCGTGTGGCGACTGTGAGCATTGCTGGTGCAACTGTTTCTCTATAAGCCGAGAGACACTGAAGGACACAGACCACGTCTCCAGGGCCTTCTTCTACATCTTATTTTTCAGACTTCTCTCTTCTGTCAACGGATCAGGATTCCTGGTACCTCCTTGTGGGAGGGTTTCATGATTCCTGCTCTTTTTATCTCTCCCTGTTTGATCATTTCTTTGAGTGAGTGATGAACCGCTCCAGTAGAAGGCTGAGGAGACATTTCAACAGGTAGGTTTAGGTGTTTCTGAGCAGAAACAATGCTAACGTTTTTACAACAGTGACTTAAAACAGACACTAGGGGGAGCTAAAGAACAAACCAAAACTGCCTTTAAAAACATTTTTTAGCTTTTAATTTGTATTTACTTTTTAATCTAATATTTCCAGTAGTTCTAATCCTGGTTGATTTTAGGATTGTTTTATTGTTTTCATACAGACCAGTTTCATTCGTCACCTGGTGATTTCACTATTTGCCTTTATTGTATTTTTATGACGTGTTTTATCTATTTTGTGTTCAGCACTTTGGTCTTGTGGGTGTTTAAAGTGCTTTATAATAGAGCAGGTAAATAGGGTGTGTTGAGATCCTTTTAGGCAATTTGGCTTAATTTAAAATCAGGAAAACTTTATTACATCAGCATATTGAACCAGGATCTGTTTATATTATTTATATAAATCATAAATTGTTGTGGATCTTTGTTCACTGTCTGTAAAGTCATAACCTGAGCTTCTTAGCACATCCTATTATAACATCTGATGATCGTTTAGTAATGCAGTAAATCCTCTACAGACCTTTGAGTCTCCATACCCAATAAACCACTACAACACAAGAACGTTTCATTATCTTACAATGATTTGCTGTAGAATGAAACTGATGTTATCCCTGAACCCAGCAGTTTAGACCATAACCAGATTTTACCAGTTGAACCCAGCAGTTTAGACCATAACCAGATTTTACCAGTTGAACCCAGCAGTTTAGACCATAACCAGATTTTACCAGTTGAACCCAGCAGTTTAGACCATAACCAGATTTTACCAGTTGAACCCAGCAGTTTAGGTTAAATCTCATTTAACGACCCGTCTGTGAAGAACAGCGTCAGACTCACCCTCTGTGATATCAGGAATGTTCAGAGCCTACCTGTTCTGGTGTTGGCAGTCCGAGAAGTGGCGTCGACCTTTCAGTTCATCATAAATCAGGCTGATGGTCCATCAGCCAATCAGAGAGCTGGGAGGAGGGGCCAACAGTTAACTGAGTCGATCAGTTTCCAGCTCTGGTTTAAAAGGCCTGAGTCAAGTTGAAGTTCACGTGCTCTTATCTCCCAGAGTGTTTTGTTTGCAGACTTAAGTTTTTCGTCACGTGTAGGTTGATGTTCATATGCTCAACTTTTTACACCTGGAAAAAAAAACATTTCATTTATTTCCTTATAAAAATCTGCAGAAAACAAAGAAGCTCAGTGACTCCTAATCCCTGTAAAACGGTCACACTGGGACTGTTGAGATTTGTTGTTTGAATTTTAAACTGCTGTGAAATGATGAAATAACAGGTTTTTTCATTTAAAAATCCACGAAGGGACTTCAATTCATATCATGATTTAATGAATCACTATTATAATTGAGCCGTTTAGATGACATCACTAACCGCTTTATGGAAAGATTCACTAAAAACAATTATTAGTAACACCGACTCTCAGTAATGACTGAGGAGGCTGAGTTCTGTGTGTTGTCTTTCTGTGTAATGTCAGATTAGAGTTGTTAACACAGTTTTATCATAGACAACACAGGTTTTGACCTCCCCTTCAAAATGAAGTCAAAAAACATTTTTCCTTTCATTTTCTCTGTTTTCTGTGGCCAACCCTTTGTAGCTACGTTAAAGGTGCTATAGTGAATTTGGTAAACAATGTAAATTAAAACGTTTTTTCATGTCTCTTAACAACGTTCTAACATAATATAGCTATAAATATATTGTGGCGATAAAAACAATGAAATCAATAAAGTGGTTGTCCTGCAGTTCTCTAAAAACCTCAATATGTTTCTTCTAATGGATGTGTCTAGTCTTTAGAGCAGCCACGCCTGAAGAAACAATCTAAACTAAACTCTTGTTTATATTTTTGCTTCATGCAGTTTACTACATCAATGCTGACAGAGCACCATGCTGATGTTGATTCTGTGCCTTCGAGTCAGGGAACAGGTCCTGCAGCTCAGAGTTCCCGTCCTTTTTGGAGGCCCTGGATGAGTGCTAGATGTGCTACTGCTCACATGCACTAACAGCTTGGCCTGGTCACAGTTACACCATAAGAACACCATGATGGATGAGCCATACGTACACTTGGTAACAGGGCAGCCTAGGTCACAGGTCAGTGGTCCACCATGGAGGTGTGTCATTGGACCTGCAGCTGTGTGTTTTGGACACTCAGGTGAAGAAAGGATGGGATCAGATGACATGGAACATATAGAGAGGTTCTGCTGGGAGAAGAAGGACCTGTGAAGATGGTCTTTACTAGGGATGTCCCGATCCGATCACGTGATTTTGGACTCGATCGGTATCGGACGTCACCTCCCGATCTTGACTCGGGTTTCCTCTACATGCGCACCTCCCCGCCAAAATAAAAGCCGCTACGCTGTCAGAAGGAAGTTTGGGTTTTTAAATATATGTTAAACAATCTAAAGCACATGGGATTTATATATAGTCTATATTTGTCCAGGCTGCATGGTGGCGCAGTTGGTTAGCACTGTTGCCTCGCAGCAAGGAGGTCGTGGGTTCGCGTCCCGGCTCTGCGGCCTCTCTGCGTGGAGTTTGCATGTTCTCCCCGTGCGTGCGTGGGTTTCCTCCGGGTACTCCGGTTTCCTCCCACAGTCCAAAGACATGACTGTCAGGCTAATTGGGCTGGTAAATTGTCCTTAGGTGTGAGTGGGTGTGTGGTTGTTTGTCTCGTTCGTCTCTGTGTGGCCCTGCGATGGACTGGCGACCTGTCCAGGGTGTCCCCCGCCTCTCGCCCCTTGACCGCTGGAGATAGGCACCAGCTGCCCCGCGACCCTCTGTGGAGGAATAAGCGGCTACAGAAAATGGATGGATGGATGGATATTTGTGCACTTATATTAACCATAATCAGAGTTTGAATCAGTTTCCGCCGGTCCAGGAGGAGGGAGGGGCCGGGACCGGGAGACACGCAGCTTATGGAGCAGCGACCGGGTTCGCCGCTCTCACCACACCCGCCGCCAGGACTCGTCCTCCCCCTGAACGGAAAGTAAGCACCGACGGGAGTGCTCGGTCTGGAGGAGGCGGCGAGGCCGGCGTGGAGCTAACTCGTTCTCCCTACGCAGCGTCTCCCTCCTGCCTCAGGAGGAGATTCTGCTCCGTGCGCAGCACAACACCCGCCCTCCGTCTGGAAATACATTGAGCGATGTTTAGATTTTTAAAAAGCGCTTTCTGAGGAGGAGCTTCCTGATTAAATGTCGCTCCAAAATGCGCACAACACTGACGGATTTCTCCAAATAGTCTAATGAAGAAGTTGTTCAGAGCTGCTGCAGTCAGAGGATAAAGCAGGAGGAGGAGTGAAGGAGGAGCTGATGACTTAAGAAATGATCGGGTCATTGTCAGTAAACAAGTTTGTTCTTTCTGGGCAAAAAATGGACCAGAGTGTTAAAATAATGTTGACATTTCTGCACCTGAACAGCTGTAGGAAAAAAAGATTTTCCTCAAAAAGTTACTTCAGCCACAAACTAATTTTGTGCACAGAGAATTATGTTTAAGTATTTAAATACATACGGATATGATAGATTATACAGATGGATGGATTTATGTCTGCAGCAGCATGACATCATTTTGTTACTTGTTTGTTTTTATTAGTTAAACACCGATAAAGTAGAACGCAGAAGCAGGTTGAAGCAGAAAGTGTGAGTATGTCTGTGGTCTGGAGGCTTTATAAAGTTGATCACAACAACATATTAAAAAGATCGGATCGGGACTCGGGATCGGCAGATCTTCAAAATCTAATGACTCAGACTCGGACTCGAGGGTAAAAAAAACCTGATCGGGACATCCCTAGTCTTTACCTCCCGCCTCCAGCAGAGCTTTGACCACATGGTGAGAGCAGATTGAGTCTGAATGGGTCTCGGCTGTTGTTGAGGTGCTTAGCTGTGGTGGCAAGGTGGTTCCAGTTGTAGCAGTAACTCCCAGATCCTCTGCAGGACTCTGGTTAGGGTGGACAGAGGGACCTTGTGCTGGAGACTAGGTTAAACCTCTGTCTGGTCTGGTCATTAACTTTGTTTGGAGCTGTTTTGGTGAAAGCGTTCTGTCAGCCTGTTAACCAGTGATGTAATCAATCTCTAAAATTTAAAAGTTAGAAAATGTATTCTGTTGATTTTAGTTTGTTGAGAGAACTTTAAATCAGAATTGATCAGCCCACAGAACCAGACTCAGGATTACTTCTAGTCCAAACTGAACCTGATAGTGACTGTTTCTGGGTAATCTTCCTATGGTGTCATTTATTTATCAGTTCATGCCTGTTGAACGTTCCTGTCATTCTTCTTCTTCTCTAACCTCTTCCCTTCACCCATAAAGCTGGTATTAACTGAGCTGGTATTAAATTGATGTCCCACTTGACAGGAGGACTTCACTGATTCAGGACTTGGGATTTGATTTAATCTGTTAAGTCAGACAACTTTTCATAATTATCTTTACTAACAGGCTGAAATGGAGTTATGGGGATTATCTCAGTCTGTTCAGGCAAAATCTGTGGGAAAATCCCTGCAATACTGATGAGTCATCCTACAGTAATGGGTGTTTTATTGAGTATTTACATTTTAAAAATTCATCACTGGGATTTTTAGTGAACTTGTTTAATTTTTAATGTTTGTTGTAACCTTCCTGCTATGCTGCTGTCTGGGCTCATAATAAATACTCAACCTGTTTCAGATCATTGCTTTGACCAGTAGATCATTATGTAGTGATGTCACAGTGATGTCGCAGTGATGTCAGTCTGCTGGTGGCAGAAAAATGTCTTCTTAGTCAACCGTCTGTCAGAACAGACATGGGAGGAAACGTGTTCTTCACTTTTATAGAACACGTTGTTAAAGAAGCTCTCTGAAGCTACAGATGTTTACTAACCTCTAGATCCAGAGGTTCTCCTCCTTTGTTCCCCTGCCTGGTGTTACTGAGGTGGAGCTACAGCGAACAACAACAGCTCTTTCACAGTGTTGTTGAATCTTCTCTTGAATGCCTCCAACAAGGCTTTCGTTGTTCCTGCTCCATTATCTGCCTCTGCAATGTTCCTTCGATGTTTTCCTCCTCGTGCAGATGGACTTGTGTTTGCAGCTGGAGCTGTCATGGAGCTTATTTCAGTGAATTCCTCCAGAGGTGCAGGGAGTTTCAGTGTGAGAGGAAGCTCCTGATCGTCTGCTCCAGGGGCTCGTCTCAGCAGTATGTAGCAGGTTAGGGATGAAACAATGTGAATATTTAATATTATTATCATGGTTGTTGTTTTTTTATCATCAAGTTTTTTTTATTTACTTTTTAACAAATAACAAAATATAAAACAATAACAAAATTTAAAAAAAATGCAATAAAAACAACAACTCACCAACCAGGTCTGTGCTTATCATCAAAATAAACATTTCAGAGAAAAAAGAAGAAAAACAAATGCTGTAGCATGCTCCCTTATTGGGGATAATAAAAAAAAAGTCTTAAAAGGGGAAAATAAGGGGAAAAAAAGAATGACTCTGGCGGCCGTAACCACCCCCACCTGCATCACAACACTTTGACTTCTTGATATACCAGGTATCACTCCCTTGTTGAGACTTGTTGGTCTCCCAACAAGCATAGTCTTGGAGATACAGGTATCACCATGTTCAGCCATTTTCCTATATGTTGCAATACAGTTTTCCAGAATGGGAGAATGTATTGACATTCCCACATTGCATGTACAAAAGTTCTGGTTTTGCTTGACATTTCCAGCATAAATTGTTAAGAAGCAAACCCATTGAAGGAGTTTTTAATTATTATGATTCATGTCTGCTTACAAATGTATCCTGCTTGTAACCTTTTCATTTTCAGCATCAGCTTTCGATGCACGGACTAAGGGTTTTGAACAATCAAAACACATTTCATTCTTGTGAGGAATCAGCAGAACTTTGTTTTGAATCAGCAACATCAACGGAAAAAGTTATTAGTTAGCTACCTGTGAACAGTAATAAACCAACAGCAGCAGATTCTTATCTTTTTGTCATGAATGCAATCATGTGTTATTGTGCAACCTGTGTTCTAATAAATACTGAGCAGAGAAAAGATCCCTCAGAGTTCCACTCCGATGCCTAACCAGCAGACGGGTGGTCTCTCATCCACAAGGCTCAAAAAACTTAAACTGTCTGGTCTGATTCTGTTCTTTAGACCTCGGGGTTTCTAAGAGTAAAATCTCTAACATCCATTCTATGAAGCCAGGCTGGAGTAAAATAAAATCTATGAACTATCTTATAATGAGTAAACTTTCCTCTAGCCTCTTTAATATATTTCCCATTATTAGACAGTATCTGTACAGTGGCGGCTGGTGACATTTTTTTTGGGTGGGGCGCATTTTTGCTAGTCAGTTTTCAGATGCGCAAAAAAAAAAAAAAAATCACATATCACCACTAGGGCAGGGAATGATAATATTTTCATCTGACTGAATATTTTGCTTGTAAAAATCCCTAGTACCACCAGTTCTCTAGAAATGTGGAGCTGTTAGGTCTAATTCTACACATCAAACAGTAAAGAAATCATAAAGTCTTCATGAGGAGACCTTAGAATAATATGAATATAATCAGATACAAATAAAAATAAAAAACAACCAAAATGAGGTCACAACAGAAGTTGTAAGAGTTTCAAGGAAAAAACAACCTGGCAAAGTCAAAAACATTACTTAATATTCACAATCAGCTTTCTACTGACACCACAAACAAATAAATCCACCTCTAACTAATACAGTCAGATAATTAATGTTACAATTCAGACAACAACCACTAACCAAGCAAGTCATGACAATCAGCTCAACTAATGAAGTGAATTAGCAACAAATAAAGTCAAATCCACTGATAAGTCCCATCAAACCCAGTCAGACCAAACTTCCTTAAAACGCCATAATAATTTAATGAAAAGTAGAGAAAACGCATGAAAAACGGGCTAAACTACATAAACCAACGTATTCAATCAGCAGTACCTGTATTTCTCTAACATTCGGCAGACACCTCAACAAACACATGACGCTATTTAAGGTATAAATTCACTCATCAGGACTTAGCACTGCTAGCCGCGGCTAGCTCCGCCTATGGGGTTTTTGAATGGGAAAATCCGTGACAGACACATAGTCATTAAGAAAAAAGAAACAAACAAACGAAGTCACTCACCATTGAGTTGATGAAATCAGGACAAATGGAATCATTAGGCTTATTTTCACAAGCGGGCAAGAAGGATTCTTTGAATAAATATCCATTTTCTATCCTCCATTAAAAAGAGAGCAAGAACTTCCGGTTTCGGTCTGAGCAACACTCAGACTCCTGCTGTTGTGCGCATGTGACACAGGGACGCTGAAGACCTGCGTCCCGAGCGATCTCCTATTTTTTGCACTCAGTGCGCATGCGTCAGGAGCAGAAAACAATGCGCTATGTCGGGACGGCGTCCCGTCCAGACATGCGCAGTAGAACCCAAAGAAACACGACCTATTGGTCCGGTAAAAAATAGTAAGAAAACCTTTCTAAACTACACCTAAATGCAGATTATACACAGCACTTATTGTATATATAATGGATGGCTCGTTTAGTTTTAGTTTTATGTTAGTTTTTATATTTTGTGATCCCTATTTCTCTTCTTCTTCCTCTTGGGACTGGTGGGGCGGCGCCCGAGCGCCCCCTATGGACGGACCGCCACTGTATCTGTAGCCATTCATCATCACTAATAGTGCAGCCCAGGTCCCTCTGCCAGACAGCCCTCAGACTTTTACAAATATCTCTTTGGATTCCATTAAATAATTTGTAAAATGTAGATGCTTTATGTTTGACACTAGATGAGTCCATACATTTATGTAATGGATTGTCATTATGTATGAGATTGTCTTTAACAATACAGTCTCTAATCTGTAGGTATTTCCAGAAGTTATCTTTTTTTGTCATATCATACCTACGCAAAAGTTCTGGAAAAGATACAAACACACCATCTGTAAATAACTCACCTACGTTATGGATCCCTTTTATGAGCCACTGTTTCCAGTACACAGTTATTTTCCCAACACACACAGATGGGTTGAACCACAATGATGAGTACAGCTGTTTAAAATGTGATTCTCCAAATATCTTGTGTACCTCACTCCATACTGATTTTGCATGTGCTAATACTGGGTTTGAGAAAAAGGGCTGTCTATTACCAGCCAGGCCATGGGAAAGAACATCTACTGGTCTGAAAGGATTCACCAGCTCTTCCTCAATGTTCTATCATGGTCTCGTCTCGTCTTCTTCCGCTTATCCGGGTCCGGGTCGCGGGGGCAGCATCCCAATTAGAGTCCCAGACGGTCTTCTCCCCAGCCACTTCTACCAGCTCCTCCGGCAGGATCCCAAGGCGCTCCAGGGCCAAACCAGAGATATATTTACTCCAGCGTGTCCTGGGTCGACCCGGGGGCCTCCTGCCGGCAGGACATGCCTGAAACACCTCCCTGGGGAGGCGTCCAGGGTGCATCCTAACAAGATGCCCAAACCACCTCAGCTGGCTCCTTTCGACATGGAGGAGCAGCGGTTCTACTCCGAGTCTCTCCCGAATGTCCGAGCTCCTCACCCTATCCCTAAGGCTGAGCCCGGCCACCCTGCGGAGAAAACTAATTTCGGCCGCTTGTATCCGCGATCTCGTTCTTTCGGTCATTACCCAGAGCTCATGACCATAGGTGAGGATTGGGAGGTAGATCGACCGGTAAATCGAGAGCCTTGCTTTCCGGCTCAGCTCCTTCTTCACCACAACAGACCGGTTCAGCGTCCGCATCACTGCAGACGCTGCCCCAATCCGCCTGTCGATCTCCCGCTCCCTCCTTCCCTCACTCGTGAACAAGACCCCGAGATACTTGAACTCCTCCACTTGAGGCAGGACCTCTCTCCCGACCTGGAGTTGGCAAGCCACCCTTTTCCGACCGAGAACCATGGCCTCAGACTTGGAGGTGCTGATCCTCATCCCAGCCGCTTCACACTCAGCTGCGAACCTCCCCAGCAAGAGCTGAAGGTCAGAGCCTGATGAAGCTAGGAGGACCACATCATCTGCAAAAAGCAGAGACGAGATTCTCCTGTCACCAAACTCAACACCCTCCACACCACGGCTGCGCCTAGAAATCCTGTCCATAAAGGTTATGAACAGGACCGGTGACAAAGGGCAGCCCTGGCGGAGTCCAACCCTCACTGGGAACAGGTCCGACTTACTGCCGGCTATGCGGACCAGACTCACACTCCTCTGGTACAGGGACTGAATGGCCCTTAACAAAAGACCATCCACCCCGTACTCCTGGAGCGCCCCCCACAGGGTGTCCCTGGGGACATGGTCATAAGCCTTCTCCAAATCCACAAAACACATGTGGATTGGTTGGGCAAACTCCCATGACCCCTCCATCACCCTAGCGAGGGTAAAGAGCTGGTCCACAGTTCCACGACCAGGACGAAAACCACATTGCTCCTCTTCTATCTGAGGTTCAACTATCGACCGGACCCTCCTCTCCAGTACCCTGGAGTAGACCTTCCCAGGGAGGCTGAGGAGTGGTATTTTTAATAATCTTACAATTTAAAATTATTCCGCTAATCATAGAGCAAATGTGTAACATGCTTATCATCGTCTGCAGGATGAAAACAGGATGTACCCAACATTAACTTCTAGATCATCGCACACAGCCCGGTGGAGTATTAGTATTAGTACTTTGATCAACCCCCATCCAGTCCTATACATGTCTGCTGCCCTCTGGTGGAGGATCTACAGGTAGAAAGAGACAGCTTCTGGAAATTATGTCTCAGTCTTGTGAAACTGACGGATAGTAAAGATGGTAACCTCTAGTGAAGTTAGTGATCACCGTCTGATCCCTGGGATGACGGTGTTTTCACTACCTACACTCTGACCGATGTTGTGTTTTAGTGTGAAATAAAGTCACACACAGGCAGCGCTCACTTTGTAATAAATGACAGTTTATTATAAAGATTACAATCTGTTAAAGAGCTCAGCAGTTGTCATAGTGTGCTCTCCAGTTTTTAGAAAAGAGAAAAACTACAAGTAAACACATGCCACTCAGTCCAGAAGAAACCACAAACATACTGTAAAAAGAGGAAGCTAGTGAGGAAGAGGAGGAGGAGGCTAACCAGTGAATTCTAACCAGGAGGAAGAGTTAGCTCACATTCAGGGTTTTCCTTTCTAGATTCATTCAGACTCTGGTTTAAACTTCACCTGTCAGTTTATGATCCATAACTCTGTAAAACCAATCAGGACCTGTTCAGCCTCATACTGCAGCGCCCCCTGCTGTTCAACAGGTCATAAACATTTCATCAGATCATTTTAAACTGGAGAAACTTTACTTTGTTGTGAAGAAATGTGTGAATCTGGGGGATTTTATACTTTAAATATCACTGAGTTCACTTAAACTTCAGTCTAATTTAACAGTTTAATTCCACTGAGTGGAGAACTAGCGCCACCTACTGTTACAGCTGTTCATTATTAACCACATCAGGAGGTAAATAGCATCTTTTTTTATGGTTGTTGATATTTATTATGTTATTGTTGATGTGTTTTCTGCTTGTTAATGTCAAACTGAGACCAGATCTGGATGAGTTCAACCAAACCAGACATGGTTCAGGATGTGGGCCAGAACTTAAAAGTGGAATAAAGAACTAGTTTTTCCAGCGGAGGAACACTTGCTGATGTTTCTCTGGTTTCTGAGTGGCTGAGACATCATGTCGGGGGATTTCGATCATTTCAGTCTGATTAGTAAACTAAAGCTAGTGTTAATATGATTCGTTATGAAACAATTTTCAGATCAGACTTTTAAACAGATTTTACTTTTTAACTCAAATCCAGAATGACTGGAAGCTGTGATTGGTCGATTCTCACTGGAATGGTTTGGTTCATTAAAACGTTTTTCAGCTGATTAAAAATTCAGAGCAATAATTTAAACTTTCTGCATTTCACTTTGATTTGTTTAAAATTTAAATTAGAAAATCATCTCATCAGTGCTCTGTATTAAAATCATTTATGCAGTTTAATGCCTGTTTATTGAGGATCAGTAACAAATATTTATCACCAGATAAAGAGTAAATCCAGGATTTTACTTCACCAATCTAAAGACAAAAAACAGGAACAGAATTTTTATTTATTTAACCTTAAAATAACACATTTTTACGGTTGTGTGTGATAAATACAGTCTGAGAGTTTGAGCTCTATAAACTCACACAGAGCTCATCCCTTCACAGTTACGGCTTTTTGTCACTTAAATGTTTCAGATCAGCAACAAAAATCATTGAAGATAACCTGAGTAAATACAAAATACAGTTTTTACATTTTGGTTTCATGTATTGAGAACAAATCTATCTATGTTGGACCCCAGGGAAAAGCAGCAGCTAATGGTGAAACCGTTTTTAAATCATGAATTTATCGTGATAATTTGTAAAGTTCCACCAAACCTGATCACTACCAGACCTGTAGAGTTAAGAAAATAGATCCTGTCTGATAACATGGAGGCTAAAAGATCTCAAAAAGAAACACATGCCCTGTTCTAAAGACAGAGAACATCCAAACCCCCACAGCTGTTTAAGGTCAGAGGTCATGATTCATCAGAAAGAAAGAGAGGGACAAAAATGGCCTCCGGGGTAGTCTCTCACTTTTACCTAAAAACATCACTATGGTACCAAAGGCTTCTGGGTAAATATTCTGTCAGCTGAGGAGATTCTGTAAGGCGTGTCCCGTTGTCCTACCAACAGTCAGACGTGGTGCTGGTAGTGTGAGGGTGAGTGTCTGACCTTTGACCCTAAACAGGCTGGTAAACCCTCCAATGAGGCTGAACGATTCTGTAAAGGAGAGACGTGAGACTCGTTACTAGTCATCACTAACCAGGACTAGCTAGTTAGCAGGTTGAGGGGCGTTACCACTTCACACAGGGCAGATTCGTTCCCTTAATAAAAATAAATGATCATTTAAAAACTACAGACTGTATTTACTCAGGTTATTAAAAATAAAAATGGTGGATCTTAAACATAGAAGCTAAGGGGACGAGCAGCACTGGGCTCAACTTTCTGTTCTGTCTTCCATTTTATTGCTGATCTGAAACATTGAACCGATTTTCAGAAACCTATGAGGGCATACTTTATCACGGCTCTGCTCACTGATAATCTGTAGTTTGTTTTATATAAAGTAACATAAAGGTGAAGGCTTCGTGATTAAACTGAACTCGTTCTAATTAGAGCTATTTATGCATTAATTAATGTTCTAGTGGTATTTATTAAAAACTATGAAACATAGGTCATGTTTTCTATGACTTAAAGATATAATCTCAGGAATATTTCTGATAAACGTCTAAACTAGAATATAATAAACCAGCCCTTTAATTCAACTTTATGTGAACTGAATCAAGCTGATGGACGAAGAGCCTCTAAACCACTTCTATTAACCGTCTCATTCCTATAAAACACTACAGCCACACTGTTCTAACATAATATACATAATGTGCTGCTTTAGACCTTACATTCTGTACCTGTGAGGGCAGGTCTGCTATAAACACTTCAGCTTTGTACAACTTTGGGATCATGATTGTAGCTCGGCAGGAGTTCAGGTACTCGAGTCAATAAAAACGACTCAGATCTGTTGTCATGGAAACAGGCACTGAAAGATTGATTGTGCTTTGGAGGCAGAATCGATGTGAGGAGCTTTAATGTGTCAGCTGTTCAGATTATAACCTAAATAAGAGGTGGGTGGGTGGGAACAGGAATTGTATAACGAGGTTTTAAAGGCAGCAATTAAACGATCTGCTCATCGCTTCTCTAAACACGACTGAAGCTTTCCTTTCTCAGAGACTCCAAAACGCTGACAGTTCTTCAACAATCAATAGTGTCAGGCGCTGGGGGCGGAGCTATAGAGACCAACCAGCTACCAGCCGTTTTAGAATAACGTTACCAACACTGGAAGAAACGTTCTTAGAGGCTAGTTCAAACATGAGTGTGTTTCTGTGTAAAAACTATAAATAATTCCTGTCTGTGATCAGAGAGGTTTAAGGATTGATGAGTTAACGGCTAGTCTGAGTGAAAACCAAGGTGTTAAAGAGCTAGTTGCAGGTTAAAGACTCCCTTAAACAAATGTTTAGAGAAATACGTACACAAATATAACACTTATTTAGAGATTTGGAGTCATTTTGTGAAAAATTTCAGTTTTCCCTCAAAACCAGGAGTGACGTAGCTGAAGGAGCAGCCTTCTCATCTCCATCCATCCATCCATTTTCTGTAGCCGCTTATTCCTCCACAGAGGGTCGCGGGGCAGCTGGTGCCTATCTCCAGCGGTCAAGGGGCGAGAGGCGGGGGACACCCTGGACGGGTCGCCAGTCCATCGCAGGGCCACACAGAGACGAACGAGACAAACAACCACACACCCACTCACACCTAAGGACAATTTACCAGCCCAATCAGCCTGACAGTCATGTCTTTGGACCGTGGGAGGAAACCGGAGTACCCGGAGAAAACCCACGCACGCACGGGGAGAACATGCAAACTCCACGCAGAGAGGCCGCAGAGCCGGGACGCGAACCCACGACCTCCTTGCTGCGAGGCAACAGTGCTAACCAACTGCGCCACCGTGCAGCCCCTTCTCATCTCATGATAAAAATATTGATGTTGATGTCGACTGTGACACAGATACATCTTTAAATGTACTTAATAAATAAAGTTGGTAATTAGCAGAGGACATGATGGAGAAAATACATTTTCAGTCTGGCCCAGAACGCCTTGGGGTCTTGACAGAGGAGCTGACCGAGAACGACCTGAAGCTCTGGAATGCTACCACCCCCCCGCGACCCAGACCCGGCTTGGCGGAGGAGACGATATGGAATTAGCAGATATTAGACAACAAAACTTACAGCTCTTGTTGGGGTACAGCCGAGTCCTGATGGATCCAGGATCTGGTCTGATGCCTGCTACCGGCCGGAATGATGCTGCTGCCTCCGTAAGCCTCTGCTAGCTCCCTCGTTAGCTGCATCTGCTAGCTCCCTCGTTAGCTGCATCTGCTAGCTCCCTCGTTAGCTGCATCTGTTAGCTCCCTCGTTAGCTGCATCTGTTAGCTCCCTCGTTAGCTGCATCTGTTAGCTCCCTCGTTAGCTGCATCTGTTAGCTCCCTCGTTAGCTGCATCTGTTAGCTCCCTCGTTAGCTGCTACAACAGCATCGAGTCGAGTCTCATTGGATGTTTTGGTATCTTCATGCCTCAGGACCCCATGTGGAGCTCTATCATCGCTTGGATTTTAATCCTCCAGTATGAATTTGGCGACACCAGCGACGTAGCCAAACAGCTGTAAAGTCCCAGGTCCAGGTGAGGAAGATCGTCCGTTCTAACTTGTGTAGTCGATGATTGTACAGCCTCCACACACAAAATAATTTAGCATTTTTGAGAAAAATAAATACTCGATTAAACAGCTGCTCTAAAACTAACAACTCACGAGCGAGAGAGCGAGCCGGCAGTCGCAGACGAGCGTTGCCAGGTTGGAGTTGTTTAAGTATTTTTATCTTTATAGAATCTAACACAATGAATAAAACAAGCATCTCTTACACAAATTCCACAAAACAAAGGGCTCAAATTATCGTACTAATGGAATTATTGATGTACAGAGTGATAAATATCCTACAAAGACAATAATTATCATACACTCTGCAGCGACACCTAGCGTAGAACTCCCTGACCCTACGTCACAACTGGAGATTTTTAAATAGAGCCTTTTTTAGAAGCTTTGCTGAAAGGGGCACTTTTGACTAGAAAACTAAATACCCTCAATAAACGTTTCAAATAGTATTTTTGGACAACATTTTATCTGAATTAAAGATAATAATAACCTGAAATTTGCTCTTTGAATATGGAAACAGACTTGTTTATAGATTTTTGTGCACATAGGCAACTTGTTCGTGCACAAATGCGCTTGTTTGTATTTCAATGAGCGTCCTGCAGTTTCACTACAGCCCAACAGGTGGCGATAGCTTTGTTTAAAAGACAAAAATAAGTTTGTTTTCCTCGATGTCCTTATAGCCCCTGAGGCTCCTGAGTTCATACTTCGACTCATTAGCTAGACGAGTGAACAGGTGAGATAACAACATTTATGTCACAGATGCAGCAATGGAAGGTCTGAGGTGATGCAAACAAGTGATGCTAAATGTAGCTTCAGGCGTTGAGGCCAACAGGAAGTTCTTCATATTCCTGCCTCAAAAACCTATAATGTGAAACTGATGTCAGGTTAATAAAATACATGATCCACTGGGAAGCGTAGGAGACTGGAGCTGATTGAAGTCGACAGAAACACACTCTGGTCTGCACTCAGACTAGCCGTTAGCTCATCCGTCCTGAAGGATGTGAACTCCATTTCTCTAAACGAAGGCTGCTCTGGAAGCTTTTAATAGGAAAGATGGGAATTACTGATACTTATCACCTTTACACAGAAACACACTTCAACATGGCTGAAAAATCCCTTTAACATCACCAACCAGTGTTTATACAATCTAGCTGAATGAATGAATCATAGTTTATAAAGACCAGCATCAGATGTTTAAACCAGTAGCACCAGTTTGAAGAAACTCTGCAGCCTGTTTACAATCTGTGATTCTATAAAGCAATGTGGAGATCAGGCTCTGTGGTGGAAAACCGACCAGCTCTGAATCTGTACTCAAAAAATAAAATGAAGAGTTTTTGTGTTTTTTAGATCCATAAAACCACATTCTGTTTCCTCAGCAGGAAATTAGTTTCAAGCATAAAGTGCATCAACTTCAAATAGAATTCAGTAACTATAAAACATAAACTTTAGTAAAGGATGGGGCAGAATAACTTATTTAACTTTAATAAAGTTTAGATCAGATATCTTTCAAATATAAAGAGATGAAGATCAGGAGTTTTAGTTTATTCTACTAAAAGTTTAACTGGAAAAATAAAGTGATTTGTTTTTTAGCATTTATTAAACTTTTAAATAAGTTTTGAATGTGGCTGTAGCGTGGTGCTGATAGAACATTTAAGAGCTTCTTATTTAACCACAGCTGTGACTTTGGTTGTTCATCGTTGCTGTATTTTTTAAAACTTGGCGTAGAGATGGCTGTTGAAGGATACGTAACATTTTATTGTGATTTATTTTTGTTGTAATTACACCATCAGTGGAGGAGTGACTCTGATCACTTTTATCTGTTCATGCAGCAGCTTAAAGTTCATAAAAATACTCTAATAAATACTGATCTGGCTCTACGTTTTCCTATAAACGTTTTATTACACGTGTTTTAGTTTTAAGAACGTCAGCTGATCGCATGTCGTTAAATTTGTCACAGAAATCTCTTCTTGTGCATCATGGTGCAGGTATATAAAATATATAAACGGTATTTCCAGAACTATACTTTTAAAAAATATTTGGTTAGAAAATCTTCAAATTTGAATTCAAATCAAATGAGGCAACAATTATGATCTAATCTGGTATCTTTGTTTTAAAATTCCGGATTAATATTTGGAGAAAACTCCACTTATGGCGGGAAGAAGATCCCTTATATGGCAGGGAGGAAACTCCATTTATGGCCTGTTCCTGTGAGACGCTCAGGGCCTCGCTTCATGGATTGATATCAGGGGGCTTAATGACCGATGGGTGTCAGGGTGAGGGAGATGTAGGGGGGGAGGAAGTTATTGTCTGTACAGATGGCTTTAGACAGTTAGCACCGTGTACAGTAAGCCCTCGATAAGCAGGTTAGAAACCAGAGAGGTTGGAGCTCTGCTGCAGCTCTCCCTGAAACACACAACACGTCAGCACAAAGTCACACTCATCGACAAATCATCATGAATTCCTAAATTCTCTTGGAAATTCAACTCATTGTCAGATCATAACTCAAAATCAGTTTCCAGACTAATATAAGCTCAGTAAGTCATCACCACCACATTATTATTACTTATTCATAAAGTCTAAATGAGCTCCATAAACATGAACTAATGTCAGAATTAACACAAAAGCTTCATGGGTGATATTTAAAAAAACAACAACATAAAGTCTGAAAAGCATGAATCCTCTAGTTTTAGGTCCCAGAAGCTCGCGGATCGTCCAGATGACGTCGTCTGGGGAAGCAGGCGGTACGACGACGAGAACCCGTCTGATTGGTCAGACCAGCTCAGTGATCAGCACCGAGTCCCGCTAATGGTAAACGTTACTTACTTTTAAAAATGGTGTCAAAATAATGACATTTTCTCTTGATTTTAAGCAGCTGATGTTTCAGTCATAGTTTGATGAATTCAGGTGGAACCGACAGAAACAGTTGATTCATTTGAACTTCGTCATTTTTACGAGTATTGTTTTTATTTTAATCTTTAGATTTCAAAGAACAAGTTTTATGATAACCATAATAAAAAAGCTAAATCGTGAATTAGTTCTTCCATCTGATAGATGAACCTGTAGGATTCATTAGAATAAATAAAATGTTCAGGTGCTCATTTTTACTATTGTTAGAGAAAAAAGCAAATGTCTTTCAAGGAGCAATTTTATTTTCTAACCTTTTCAGAATGTATCATCTATAAAAATATTTCAGCAAAAATACAAGGAATTCCGTAATTGCTGCTATTTTTGGTGTTGATAGTTATTAAAGTTCCTTTTTCAGACATGCACGGTCACTAGGTCTGTTTTTATTGACCTTTCTCTTGACATGTTTTGACCCACAGCTGTGGTCTTTGTCCCTGATGTTTACGTGACGTGTCTTTATCAGCTGTTCCTTCACTGGATGTTTCTGGAGTAGTGAATAGGACAGTTGATAGGCCCCCCCGTCATTGAAAGAACAGCCACGTAAACATCAGGGACACTTCTGATGAAGACCGCAGCTGTGGGTCAAAACATCTCAAGGGAAAGGTCAATAAACACGAACTTATTGGCCGCACACGTCTGCTAAAGGAACCTTCAACAAACAAGACATGACGAACCTTGTAAAGTATTTTAGGTGTCAGTCGGTTTAATGAAGTGATTTTTAATAGTCCAAATTGTTTACTATGTTTTTGGATAAAAGCCTCGTATTTAGCATATAGTGATGTTTTATTGATTGTTCTATAATATTTGGCAGGTTTTGGTCTAAAACGGTTCAAATCAATTTAAACGTTATAAAGTCGGAGGAATATTTCACACTGTTTTCTGTATGTTGTAATTTGATGAGTTACTCAGAATTAAAATCATGTTATATTTATTCTTGTTGCTGTTTTAACTTTGTGTCTGAACATTTAATTCAAGCTGACCGACGTCGTGTTTTGATGAAGTCGAGACGTTGACCTGTAGCTCTGACGACGTCACGCTGGACTCGGAGGTCGCTTTGTGCTGATCATAGAGCTGATGAGCCAACATGAGTTTCTAAGAGCTGGGCATCAATAAAACACTAAAGATTGAGTGAAGGATAAAATACTCTATCATAGAGATGGCCTAGGGTCAGGGGTCATGAGGTCAGAGTTCAGGAATCCTAGAGGTGATTGGTCAGAGGTGAGGGGTCAAGTGGGACCATCCAGCAGCTGTCTGAGAGCCCTCTCGATGTTGATTCGGTGTCCCAGTCGGGTGACTCCCAGCTCCATGTAGTCCTCCTTGGTGAGGGCGGGGAGGTGGGAGCCTTCGATCTCGTGCTCCTGGAAGCGCTGGCGGTGTTCGGCCAGGCCCAAGCTCTCCAACCAATCACCCACGTCATATTTATTCCACAGGTTGAGGGGCCGCTGCCTCCAAGGCCGAAGGGCCAACAGGGGCCCGCTGAGGACTGGGGAGGGGCAGGGGGAAGCGTGGGGTGATGGCGATGGAGAACGGGATCTGGTTCGTGCACTGGCGCTTCTCATAACAAAGCGAACCTCCTTCGGTTCCGATGGGAGACTGAGACTAGACGACTTCAGGATGGTGAGACCTCGACCTGAACTCAGATCTGGGCGTTCGGGGGCGGGGGAGGAGCCCAGTCCCATAGACCTGTCAGAGGGGGAGGGAGAAGGGGAGGGGCTCCGGCGGGTGACGGGGTAGCGGCTTCCTGGTCGGACCGTGTAGCTGGCGCCGTATCCTCGCTGGGAGATGGTGTGGAGTTCACCGAGGCTGGAGAACAACCTGCAGAGCATCAAGCAGGAAGTTAAACACCCGCTGTCACTTACAGATTACGTTAGAAGTTTCTCTCGTCAGTAAGTAAGTAAAGTTTATTTATATAGCACCTTTCACAGAAAAAATCACAAAGTGCTTCACAGAAAACAGAATCAAACATGATAAAAAACAAATAAAATCAATTAAACAAACAAAATATCATTACAAATCAAAATCATTAAACAACAACAAGAGAACATAAAATAGTTACTGTATTTAAAAGCAGTTTTGAATAATTGGGTCTTCAGCTGCTTTTTAAAGGAGTCCAGACTGTCTATACAGCGTAAAACTAAAGGAAGGTCATTCCAAAGTCGCGGTGCAACAGACTGGAAGGAGCGATCACCTCGACTTTTAAATCTGGTCCTTGGAACTGTTAGGAGATTCTGGTCTGTGGACCTGAGAGCTCGGGTTGGAGCGTACGGCTTTATCAGTTCAGTAACATAAAGAGGAGCTTGACCATGTAGGGCCCTGAAAGTTAGAGTCAGGATTTTAAAATGAACTCTACATTTAACAGGTAACCAGTGCAGAGACCTCAGAATAGGAGTGATGTGATCTTTTCTGTTTGCTCCAGTGAGGAGCCTCGCTGCAGAGTTCTGGACCAGCTGAAGGCCATAAAGGGCTTTTTGGTTCAAACATGTGAAAAGTGTGTTACAGTCATCTAGACGGGAGGAGATAAAAGCATGAAGAACCATTTCCAGTTCAGGTTTTGACACCAACTTTCTCAGTGTGGAAATATTTCTCAGATGATAAAGTCAGCTGCTGTTCCTGTTGAGCTGTTTATGATTTCCTTCTACAAATTAAATTTAGGAAAACCGATCATTCTGAAATACTCGATTGTTCCAGGGATTAAATCAGGATCCTACAACAGTCCTGAATGAGTTGAGATCACACTGAGTCTGAGAGGAGGCTCATGTTGTATCTTTTCTGTGACCTTTAGTGTAAAGCTCTACAGGTCAGCTGGTTGAAGGCCTTCACACAGCAGGTCCATCACACAGGGCTGCAGCTACGGAATGATTTAGGGATCAAGTATTCCTCCAGTGCTCTGATACAACCAGCAACCCACCAGTTAAAAGCTGCTCTCTCCTCTCCTGTCAGACTGGCGAGCCCTCATGTCCGTCTCCATCAAACTATTACTCAGCTTGTTTTATTTAAACTCTTTCCAGAACATTTCTCTTCATATAAACGCTACCAGTCAGTAGGTCTAACAGCTCTGTCCAGAAACCAGGATGTTTGGGGCTCTTATTTATCTATTTTAAGATGATAAAGTGAAAACTGAACTCTTGTCTTTGGTCTGCCTGCTGGTCCTTTAATAACACCAAACGCTGTGGTTCTTTATGTCTTTAACACTGAATCAGTGTGAAGGCAGGTGAGTCCTTTAAACGTCAACCCTTTAATAGAACGTCTAAACGCTGGTAAAACAGACCTGATCATCATCTCAAAGCAGAACTCGTTCATAAAGACTTGACTGTTTTATATGTCTCAACATGTAGAGCTGAGCGGTCCGACGCTCCGCCTTGACTTTTAATCTTTCTCAATGTTAAACTGGAAACGCTGGTCCCACTGTAACGACTGCTGACTGCAGGGAATCCAGTTTAAATCACAAATCAGGTGTTGGTATAAAGTCATTGAAGTGTCGTCATTGCTAGCTACCAACTGGTCTTGTGAGTCATGTGATCACTGAGCAGCCTGAAGTCACCTGATTTCAATGAAAACTTAATTCTATACATTTTGCCTGCAGGATGTTTTGTAATCAGATTACTTGATCGATCGTTTTAGTCCCACACCAGTTTTACACACTGACTCAGGTCTTATAGTTTCAGTACCAGGTGAGCATACCTGGCTCCTCCCACAGGGGACCTCCGGCCCGGGTCCAGGGGACTGGGTTCCTCCCCCAGAGAGTGGCTGTCTTTGTTGAGCAGCTGTAGTCGGTTAGCCAGATCGAGTCCAGACCCGGCCCGGCCGCTGAGCTCCAGTGCAGACGCAGAGCGACTCGTCATATCCACAGCTGACCCAGACACCTGTCCTCCCAGCGCTGCAGGTCGGCCCACCCCGTCCTCTGGGCTTATGCCCCGCCGCTCGTCATCCCCTCCCCCCCACAGCTTGGATCTCCTCTGGAACAGGTAGCGAGGCTGTCGGCTGCTGCCGCTGGTGGGAGAGGAGCAAAGAGGGGAGGAGGAGGAGGAGGATGCAGCGGAGGGGAGGAGCTCGCTATCCGACGATTGTTTCAGTAGCGGGTCTCGAAGCGCCGAGCGGCCACGACCGATGGGCGACCGAAGGCGAGGTTTTAGACCGGAGGGTGAAGTGACAGCTGAGGAGGGAGATGGGTGTGTGGCCGGTGGGGAGGAGGGGGAGATGGGAGCAGGAGGTGAAGCTAAAGTGATGGAGGGAGGGAGTGAGCTAGGGGACGAGGAGCTGTCATGGAGACGTTCCTCACCTCCTTCCTCCTCATCCCCCCGTCTCCCCAGTGATTCAGGACCGCCCTCTCCTCCTCCCTCCCCTCCTCGCCGTGGCAACAGGGTGAGAGATGTTGGGGGAGGAGCAGCGGGGGGGCTGGAAAAAGCAGGGGGAGGAGTCACCAGACCAATTCTACGTAGCTCCTCCCTGGTTTCCTCATCGCTGGATGACAGCAGGGCAGGTGGGAGGGTCACAGTGTAAGCCCCGCCCTCCTCCTCTGAGCTGCCCACTGTAAGGCTTCTCCGTCTGTCAATCAAAGCCGAATGGCCCTCATTGGCCAGCGCTGGCAAAGGGGAGGGTCTCCATCGTTCTGGGGAGGGGGCAGCGGGTGACGTCATTCCTCCCTCGGTTTCAGGTCGCTCCACCTGCCCATCGGGGAACAAAGGTGGCGTGATGCGTTTATGCCTCAGCTCAGGGCTGGTCTGAGGAGTCGTGTGTTTAGTTCGCTGCTCTGGGCTCGTCTGAGGGGAGGTGCGCTTGGATCGTGGCTCGGGGCTGCTTTGTGGGGTGGTGTATGGGGTGCGCTTGTGTCTGGCCTCTGGACTGGCAGCTGGGGTGGGAACAGGCGTGGTGGAGGCTGAGGTGTGTTTAGTTCGAGGTTCAGGGCTCGGTGTTCGGGCGGTGAGCGCTCGTTCTCTTGCAGCGAGAGCCAAAGCGAGTGGAGACGATGGGTCTGAGGACAGAGAGGAAAAAAGTCTCAGTTAAGGTGGATTTAAAAAATGTTCTCATCATGTTTTATTGGAGATAAAGGCTAGATGAATAGTTTTTTCTAAGCTAATGAAAAAGTGCTCCTTTAACTATTTATTTTTCTGGAGTACATCAGGGCTTGGTTCAAGGTCCCTTTACAGTCTTTAGTAACTTCAAGTCTTTTAGGTTATCTCAATGACAGGAGCACCACTAAATACATAGTAATTGTTTAGTAGATTTATACAATTTTAGTTTTCGCACAAATTTATCACTTGTATGCAATAGTACCGGTATGTACTAATATTTGGTTTGCTTTTGTTAATTTCTGAGTCAATAAGTTTTGAGCAACAAATAGCAAAAAAAATAAAAAATAATACATAAAATACTAAAATAAATAATAAATATAAATATGAAAAGTTAAAAAACAAAGAAAACGTGTTTAAAAAAAGCATAATAAAAAATATATCCCCAAAAATTACATCAAATTAAAAAGATGTTTTTATATTTCTACATTATTCATGTTGTGTATTTAAGTAATTGAATGATTTTGTTATTGTATTTTTAGTTGACTCTTCTATTCGCTCCTCGCTGTAGATAAGAGATAATGGTTCACTACTTTCCCTCAGACAGTTCATATGTTTGGTCTCTTTAATGTTCCCGTTGACAAATACAGTAATAAAGATCTATTTGCTCTTTATATCTGACAAAAGTCAGCTTCTGTAAAAACTGGATTCTGAATAAAAAAGGTATTTTTTATTTTCTCAAAAAATAAATGATGGCCTGAAAAGTTTGTTAAAGATAAATATTTAAAATGTGTACAGAAGGAAGTGGGGTCTGTGTTGTGGGCGGACCTAGAGGTTTTCCCGTCAGCGGGTGGAGGAAGGTGTGAGGCGTCGGTGAAGGCGATAAGACCGGGGCTGGAGGGGGGAGCTCGCCGAGGTCGTCCATCGAGTGGCTCTGGGTCAGCAGAAGCGGCGTCTGATTGTCTGACCCTGAACCCTCAACAGACAGGAAGAGGGACGAGCGGCGGCCCTGAACCCGAGCGCGCTCAGAAAGAACCTGCTGCTGGTACAGCTCCGCCCTGCTGGGGCTCGAGGGTCCGCCTCCGTCGGACTTGGAAGAATCGTGATCTTTGATTCCAAGACCTGAGGGGAAAAAACTGGACTGATGAGGAGTCTGTGGCATCTTATCTACAAACATGTGATGGGACCTTCGCAGTTCATATTTGGTTTTTGTGTTTTAAAGAATCACAGTAAGACGACCTGACCAGTGAAGTGGTTTTTGTGTGACGGCCTAACAGTCATATACAAATTCACTGAATAAGCAAACCAGTTACTGTGATGATGTCTCTTTAAATCCTAAACCTGTAACAAATCACAGGTCAGGAAAGAGCCTTTTAACCACTTCTCAAAACATCAGAAATCCTCTGCACGTACTCCAACTGTAGTAGATACGTTTTCTGTTAAATGTTAACAAAAGTTCCTTTTTCACCTCAATAACGACAACACAAAGTTTTAATTACAACTTTTCTGTGACCAATAAGTCAAGTTTAATGAAGCTACTTGAAACAATAATGAACTAATGTTCACTCTTCAGGTGTTTTAGGGATGTTTCAGTCATTTTGAGGTGGTGTTCTATTAGTTATTTGTTCACAGTCAAAACCACACCCACCTGTGACATCACCAGTCGGTGTGGATCTGACTGTGGATGAACAACAGCTAGACCACCACCTCAAAATGACCCAAACATCTGTTTCACTCTCAGTTCTGATGTTTTATTTGTAGTTGTTTACATGATGATTTTATCTAATCTATCAGGAGTAAACGTCGTAGCAGCATGTGTATCTGTTCTGACTAACTTTGGTGTTTATTGTTTGCATTTGATTTAGCTGCTTCCTGTTTCCTCTGGAGCATAAGTTTTCAGGACGTAAAGGTAGAAGAAACACATCATCCTTCAGATCAGATTTAGAACCACATATAAAAGTCACCTGGGTCAGATTAGAATAAAAATAAAAATCTGTTAATCAGAACAGTCTGATTTGGGCCACTTGTTCCTGCAGTGTGAACAAAGCCTAAGACAATACAAAGACTGCTGTTTGAGAGTAAACCAACTCATCAAGGAGGTTTTTTTATTAAAGAAATTCAATGACACCAAAGTTGGTTTAGTCGGTTTCACAAACAGAATTCATATCATAAATGAAATCTGAAATACTAGAAAAATATTGTTTTTTTAAAGATGAATTATTTGTTACTAATGTTTATTTAACAACTTAATAATAATCAGTTTTATGTATAATGTAATTGTATAACAATATAATAGTAATAAAGAAATAAAATGTTCACTTTTCACCTGTAGATCCTCCACTAGAGGGCAGTAAACATGTTTAGATCCTCCACTAGAGGGCAGTAAACATGTTTAGATCCTCCACTAGAGGGCAGTAAACATGTTTAGATCCTCCACTAGAGGGCAGTAAACATGTTTAGATCCTCCACTAGAGGGCAGTAAACATGTTTAGATCCTCCACTAGAGGGCAGTAAACATGTTTAAAGTCTGTAAGGGGTTAAATGAAACATCACCACAGTAATGGTCACGTAGCTCCACTGCTAAACAAATCTCTGTAAATCCACTCAAACTTTTATTAAATTTCTAAAATATATCTACGTTTTAGTTCTGTGTGCCGACAGCCAGCTGGAAGCTCTGTGGACATCGATTAGTAAAAGCGTGTAAAGTCTATAGTTATAAAAATATGAAGGACATTTAGCTTAAAGGCTAGAAAAGCTGCTAACATGTGATCAGATTGAATCTGTTTCTGACACAAATCGTCCCACAAAAACACAACGATGGGAAATGCTAACCCTGCTCCTCAACAGGAAGTTGTTTCAACAAGGGTGACTTCCTCCTCTGGGGCTTGGAGGGCGGAGCCTGCTGTCCCACGTTAGCATAAGGGTTTTCTATTGGTCGTCCCCGGCGACGTGACAGTGGAGAGTGTCCGAGGGCGGGGCTGTGGACAGACAGCGTGGAGGTCTGCGTGGCGGTGTGAAGCGTGTGCGTGGCGGTGTGTGTGGCTGTGTGAAGTGTGTGTGCTGCGACAGCAGCAGCGTGCGCGTCGGGCTGCAGTGGTGGCGGCGGCGGCGTGTCCTGTAAGATGATCATAGATCTGGCTTTCCTCTGCCGCTCGGCGTGGGCGTGGCTTCTTAAATCCGAGAGCTCCTGCAGCCTCGGCTCCGCCCCGGGCTTGAAGCTGGAGCGGGTCAGTCCCTCCCCTCGAGCCGGGGGAGGAGGAGGGAGGAAGGACGGAGGGGGGCCTGAGTCGAGGATGAAGAGCGAGGAGAGGGAGGAGGCAGACGGAGGCGGGGGCGGCGCTGTCTGAGGAGGAGGGGGGATGGAGCTGTCCGTCAGCGAGGAGCTCCTTGGAAACCGACTCTCATTGATCAGAGCCGAGATCCTGTCGTCCTCTGGTGTGCCTGTCAACGTAACCATGGAGACGATGATAAGTAAACCAACAAGTATCTTGAACTGTTCAATTATTCATCAAGACATTTTAAATGGTTACAGAAAATACAAATCTGAAGAAACGAGGCTGGATCAGGACTAAGTGGATAGTTTGGGTTTGTGAGGAGCTTGTTTCACCCGTAAACAAACTGCTGGTGGTTTAACGGTTTAAATTGTTCCTGACGTGATGTGGTCTCACCAAAGCTCTTGGTTCTGGACATCCCTCTGGGTAAAGGCATGGTGCTCTTCTCTGGAGCGGAGGGGGGAACCAAACCCTGACGCTCAAACAGCGACTACAGACACAACAAACACAGTTAAAACCCAGAAGGCATCAGGTTTAGTCTCAGTTTGAAGCAGGGAGAGGGCGTCTGACTCTGGAAGGTCTGTTTTCCTCTTTGGATTGGTTGCAAATATTTGTGTAACTTTTTTGTGCATCTAAGCTGCAAAAACCATAAATTCTTAAACAGTTCTAAACAGTCGGTGCTTTTCTCTTTATTGATCTGTTTGGTATTTTTACTGACAATATTAAAATGGCCACAAATGTTTATGAATGGCATTTTAAAGAAGGCAGCTTTATGTGATGCTTTGACCTGATTTAAAGACAGATTTGAGTCATTCTGAATAAGGACCATACCAACCAGTGGGTGTGGTCCTTCTGGTAGATAAATAGCTGATAGAATGCCAACAACCCAAACATTCTTTTAACTACATGAAAAGTGGTGATTAAAACACTTGGAGGGGGAAGCTGAGAGCCAATCAGCTTGGGTTATCTGATCATTTCTTTAAACTTTTTACAACCTGAAATATAAAATGGTAGTAATTTTTAAAACTGAACAATTTATTGGTTTTTATTAATATAATACCCTGTTTTATTTTATTATGTAAGCATACAAGAATAATAAAGAAAGAAAAAATTGGCACTTCCCACCTGTAGATCCTCCACCAGAGAACAGAAAACCAGTATAGGACTGGATATGGCTTTTTTTTTTAATGAAAGTACTAATCCTGATACTCTATCTGGGTGATTTAAGGCCAGAGGTGCTTTGGTGTGAATTTGCTAGAACAATCTATAAGGAGTTGAAAGTGAGACTAACCTCTTTTAAACATCAAGCTCACAACATTTTTATTGGACATTGGTCTACTAGAACCCGCCTCCTGCATTTGACGAAAGCGGTGTCGTATTACGGCTTGTAAAACGTAGAAAAAGTAGGTCAACATTAGACAGTCTCTCTCTTCTCGGACTGTGCTGTCCTCGCCCTGAGTTTCCTCCAGCTAGACGATGAGATAACGATGCTCCAATTAACAGACCTATTTTTCTTTTATTCATTCATTGATTCATTGACTGACTTCTGACCATGTCCTTCTTTTTGAACATCATAAAAGGACACATCTTGTCTAGGTCAGTATTTAAATATAAACATCAGCGCAACACATCGACACTGCAGCCATCTTGGATTTTCTGCCTTTTTTCTTTTTGAGAGTAACCTAAACAACATTACAAAGCAGCCACCAGAGGGCGATCTAAGGCAGCTTATTAAAACTGTATTATGCAGCGGTTAGGGCTAGACCATTTACTTTATTCCTCTGAGGATTGAAAGAGAATTTTTTTTAGTTTGGTTGTTTGACCACATTCTGGAGTGTTTCCATTACAGCTATAAGTTGTTGTTGTTGTTTTCCCAGATTAAACAACACGTTTTATAATTCATTTATTGATTTGGTACCAACTATTCAGGCCCAGGAATGTGCGTAAAGATCATCAGTCAGACGCACGTCTAATGCTTAATCACATTTACCTCATCCAGAGACAAACGCTCAGTAAATGTTCAATCGTTGAGGTATTTCTTTGTAGAAAACCTCCAGACTGATCGCTCCTGTGTACAGCAGCATCCCGTCTTACGTTAATCTCTGCCTGAGTGATCCGTCTGCTGGTCGGTCTCCGTTTCACCGTGGCCGCTCTAAAGTCGTCTGTCGGGCGCGCTCTCAGAACTACTTCCTGTTGACCTCCGGCTAACATCTCATCCAGTTTCTCTGGAGGGGTGAAACAGAGAGCAACATAAGCAAACAGGATTATAAACACACAAATCACAACACAATAACAACATCAGTGACACCACAAACACATCACAACAACTAGGGCCGCAGCTGGATCCTACAAACACCTGGATCAGGCTTTAGGGTTTGTTGTTGTTCTTAAACTACAGAATAAGAGTCGGTGAAAAATCTAATGTGAAATGTTTTCATTTTAATTCCATCAGGAATATCTGTTGTCTGCAGCTGCGGCCCTGAAACGTTACAACATCAACTCAGGATGCAGAACATTGGGTTTTTATATATTTTCATCTATTTTAAGCAAAAACCTTTCTAAAGGGGTGTCTGTAGTGGATTTGAGAGTTCTCTGATTAATTTGGCCCAAAGTTAGTCAGTTTGGGGAGGAAAAGACTCTCAGAACCTCCTAAAAGTCAGGTTTTATTGTTCCTGATGAAAACACGTCTCCTTTGAGGTTAATTCAGATCTGGTAGAAACACATTTTCATGCCAAACAAATCACAAACAGAACCACAGCGAATCAGTGCGACTCACCGAAGCGCCTCCTCCTGGCTGCAGACAGAACAAAAGTCAGAAACGGAAAACAAAGCATCTGTTTGACTCGATGCTCTGTGACCGTGTGTGTTTGTTTTACCTATGTCCTCCAGGTCGGCAGTCATGGACTTGGATCGGAGTGTCAGCGAGGTGCTGGGGGCTCGTTTGGGAGGGGGCGGAGCTACAAGGTAAGAGTCTGAATCAGTGCGTTTATTTTTGCCCAAAAGAGAAAAAAAGAATGAGAGGAAGTCAGGAAAGTTTCAGTTTAGAGACACAAACTACAGCAACACAAATCACAACAAAAACCAAACCAGCAGGTTTTATCTGTAAATCTTCATCAACATGAAACCAACCTGTTTTAAATATTTTTTAGTTTTACTTGTTACTCTGGATTGTTGATCAAATCATAAAGCATAAATCGACTACTTCTTCCTTTCACTGCTAATTCAAATGGCTGTTTGGGTAATCTACACTAAGGACTAGGGCTGCACGATTATGACCAAAATAATAATCACGATTATTTTGATCAATATTGTAATCACGATTATTAATCACGATCATTCATCCTGTCTGGTAAAATCTGTTTTATTGCACCAGTTATAAACAATGTTGCAACATTTTTCTGTGAAAAATAAAACTTTAGAATAGATTATAAATAATGCAAAAAAAAAACAACTAAAAACTCAAATACTTTTATATTTATAAATAATGCAAACCTCCCCTCAAATACTCAAATTTCTGAAGCCTTCATTGCTCACTGTATTGATAGGACACATATCTTTGGTCAAATAAAAAGATATTGCGTCTGTTATTTCTGCGTCTTTATGAAGAAGATGGATACTAGCCTAGTATACTAGACCGTCAGCACATATATAGTATCTGGTTTACCAGCTACCTCATCTCCAGATGCTGCAGCATTTTACATTCCAGACATGACTTGCTCTCATCAGTCCAACTTGCTGCCACCGTAATGTGTGACTGGCTGCTACAGTGCTGAGTGGCTTGTGCGCGGTTTTTATTTTGGCAGCTTAAGGAAGCTTCAGCCATGTGTTCGCCCCCTGGTGGTTGGCAGACTATTGGTTGAGGTGTGAAGAGGCAAGTAGAAGAGCTCGCAATTTGACTGGAAATATCGTTGACGATCAGGTTCATTTAATTGTGCCCACCAAAATCTTGATCACGATTAAAATTCGATTAATTGTGCAGCCCTACTAAGGACCACCGTGACATCACTCAAAGTGGGTGGAGTTTCTAGAAATAAGAAGTAGTCCTCTGCCCAGAGAGACACTACTGCAGATCACTCACAAATAAGTATCTAATTTACACGTATTTAAAACAACTCTTACTCAAAAAGTCTCACCGATGTTTGAGCACTATATCAGCTGTTAGTAAACCTCTACAGTTTGGCATGAGATCGTTTGTTTAGTTTGTGGTGTTTATGCTGCTGCAGCAGGAGGTACAGTATAGTAGTAATTCAGATGTTCACTGTAGAGGTTAACTAACAGGTAATATAGAGTTATAACTGTAGAGGTTAACTAACAGGTAATATAGTGTTCTAACTGTAGAGGTTAACTAACAGGTAATATAGAGTTCTAACTGTAGAGGTTAACTAACAGGTAATATAGTGTTCTAACTGTAGAGGTTAACTAACAG